>CAIGQW010055114.1:325196-353979 GCA_903798125.1 Danio choprae | reverse complement strand
TTCTTTCTTTCTTTCTTTCTTTCTTTCTTTCTTTCTTTCTTTCTTTCTTTCTTTCTTTGCGTTTTACTGTCCCAACTTTTTCTGATTTGGGCTTGTAGTTAAGTATAGCTTTGTATGCTCACTTATGATGATCTGTGAGTTGGGAAAATACATATATAAAAAGCCTACTTCAATCAGAAACATGATAACAAAAATTTTAAATGTCCCCAGAAAACAGGGCTAGATGGTCATCGATCACTGAAGTATGAAAGACTGCTGTTTATTAAACTTTTCTTTGGACCTTGGATGCACATAAACCTATTGTAGTAGACAAAACGAGAAGCCTTTAATTCAAGAAAGTCTAATTAAAGAAAAACATACACTCAGACACATCAAAACTAAATATATAACTCATTTACTTACCTTCATACCACTAGAAACACAACTTCTTTATTATTTCTATTCAGTCAAGAGATAAGCGACATAGAGCTGAAAAGCATCTTATAATACAAGATAAGGATTAAAGAGTGCTAGTAATCAGACCAATAAAGGCCCCCTTTATCATGCATGATTTATGCATTTTGCCCCTCTGAGTAAGAAGGTAATGTAATCTCTTTTCATAGGAAGCAGGTCTAATTCCATTCAGCAAAGCACTGGGTGGCTCTGTGTAGACTGTAATGGAGAAGCAGGGGTATTAAGGCAAGACATTACTTCACAGTGTCAAGCTGTCCCAGCTGAAAATTTATTATACTAAATACAATTCATTAGCAGCCCCAACTACTGATACAGAAAACTGCATTGCCACTAAAAGGAAGGTTTTGAACGTGTACCTTTCAGAGGCTTCAGAACCTATTTTATATTAATTAACAAATTATACAAATGACAATCTCAAGGCTATTGTGATAAATTTTTTTGAAATTCAAACGGGTGCATTTGTTTGATTTTAAAAAAGGTGTAAAGGGACAGTAAAAATCAGTTATAAACTTAGTCTTAAAACTCAGTCTTAAACTTAAACATGCTGGTTTCATTGTTTACTTCACTTTTAATTCTTCTTGTCATTTAACTAATAGGTAATGAACCTGAAGTCTTCCACATTTACAGGAAATAACTTTGTCATTGAAAAATAAGTTGGATAGAGAGCTCAAATAATATCATACTGTATACATAACATAAAATCGTGTTTGGACATGACAAAAAGAGAGAAGTGCTTACAATTTAATTTTATTATATACCATCGATGGATTTGCTGTTCAGTGTTTTGACTTTTAGCAGTAAAAATTAAACCGCACTGAAATGAACTAAACTGAAATTCAACTCTGAAAACTGGACTGACATGGTTTCAATTTACTAGAACTTCTATGTTAAGCTGCTTTGACACAATCTACATTGTAAAAGCGCTTTAGAATTAAAGATGAATTAAATTGAATTATAGTAGAAGCTGTGGATTGTGAGCCACAACATGTTAGTATTTTTATTTGTTAAAATGGATCTAATACATGCATAGTTTCTAGCATTAACGGTATGTTGTAGCAAGCGTAAACAAGGATGTAAACAACAGGAAATGCTGTTTGGCTCCGTTATCAATTTAGCTACAAATTCATATTTATCCATCAAACCCCTTTAAACACCCACAGTCTTCACCAGCACAGCAGTGTCTCTCTATGTGGCCACTTTCTGTGCATTCTACATCTCAAATAACGAACTTGCAAAAGATATGTGAACGTTTTATATTTCTTACACATGCTTATATCCCGAATATATATGAAAGACACTTGTCAGATGTTATTTTAGAGAGCAGGCATGAGGATCAGCTGTGTCCTCTGTGTCATTTTCTGTCTGATTCAGGCTCAAACTGATACGCTCAGCTACACTGACTGACAGTATTTGCACAGCAGAGGCAAATCGCATTAGTAAAGGTGTGACGCTTCCTCTTGACGTGGACACGATCTGTGAATCACAGCACGTTATGTTAGCTGACCAGTCAGAGCCTCTTGAGGGCAGGCCTTCGGAGGAACTACGAAAAATGATAGTCATTTTAAAACACCCATAACTCATTAAGAGAATAAGCACTACCCATTTAGACCATGCGTTGGTGCACTGTTTTGTTATTTTGTCGATAAAATAGCAAAAGTGCATTTGGACACACTCTTAATGCTTTTGCACCATTGAGTTTAGACATCGCACTTAGATCGTTAAAATAGAGCCCTAGATTTTACACTAGACTTGTTAGACTTTTTCTACTGTTATAGCACCACCTATGGCCCTAAAATTTTGCAATCTTGTTTACAATCATATGTTACATGTATCACCAGATTTTGAGTTTTACTTATGTAATTATAGGCATTTCGGTCTACATAGGCACATTCCTTTTTGTAAATGAGCCTATTACAGCTAACCAAAGTAGAAAGGTGAACTTTTAGATGATAATTATTGATTTAGGCAATCCAGAGTTTTGTTTTGTGACAGTTGAGGAAAAACAACAGGGACTAGTTTGCAAAAGTAGGTGAAACTTAGTAAGCGACAGTGACAGCAGCAGTGTTTATGTCAACATGTTCAGTATGAGCATGTCTATCATATGATATGTATTGTGTGTGCCTGCGCAAACCCTTGTGTAATATAAAATAAATTACAATCTCAAAAAACTCAAAATCTCCCCCTAGTGACTGATTTTTTTCCCCCTAAATTCTTAAAGATCTCTAGAACCCTGAGTTGAACACTGAGTTTTGTTCCTATCGTTAACTTTTGCTTAATGTTATTTGGTTGATGGGAGCCATGTTTTTTGAGATACTTCACAGTCCTCATAGACCTTCATTTCACATAGTGCAAAGATACTGCATGCCAAATTTTAAGTCTACTGGACAATTAATTGCTTGGTTACGCTATATAGCACCACAAAGTGGCCAAAAGCTGCAAGTTTTGTGATAACTCCTTACAATGATGTATTGCATAATGACGAGACTTTAAATTTGAGTAGCTTTGAGGACTTCTGACCAATTTTAAAGTCATTAGGCCTTACAGTTTGGGCAGGACAATAAAAATTAAGGCAGAAGAAAAATGATAAAAATCCTAACAAATACAATAGGTTTTCAAGCTACATTGAAACTAATAATAATAATACTTTTTAATTAAAGTGCATTTAATATGTGTTCGCTTTGGTAAATGTATGGGATAAAAAATATAAGATCTGTATATAAGCATTAGTCAACAGTTATATCATTTTAAAGTAAACAGAATACTTACATTTAAAAGTGTATGCAATGAATCTTGATTTTGCCTGGGCTTAGCATTGACTCTTGGGATAATATTTGTGTCCAGGGAAACAAAAGCCACAGTTCAACCTGCTTGTTAACATACTGATTATAAATATTAATGAAGCAAGACATCCCGTTATGTGAGATTTATCCTGCAAATACAAAACATAATTTAATATTTAATATTATTAAGAAATATGTGAAGGTTTATGTGCCTCAAAATTTTTGACATGAAATACTTCTGCATATAGGATACACCTATGTTTCCTCTGTCATTGCTTCTCTGGAAACGTTCTCATTCCTCCCTCTTAAAGGTGCAGTTAAAGAACTGATATGTTCTTCCATATGACTAACTTTGATATGTTGCTGGGTTGTGGGTTGGAGGATGGAGGAGCAAGGAAACATGTGGAAGCATCTGTTTGAGTAGCAAAAATATGCCCTTGTTATGCACTTGTCATCACATAGTGGTAGGGAATCGGGAATCAACAAGGCAGAAACAAATTAATACCTGAGTACATCTTATTTGCTGAGTCAAAGTGAATTGCTTTCAGGTGGCTGTGATTGTCTATACATATATATATACATATGATGACAGAACATCTGTTCCCTTCTCTGCAGAGTGAGACATCATGTCTGTCCACTGTCTGCTGTTCAGTGACATCTGTCAGAGTGTGTCAAATGAACTGAGAAATGACCAGTATTCAGCTTAAAGTGCAATTGAAAGGCTTAACTAGGCAAGTTAGGGTAATTATTCATTGTCATTATTCATAAGTCATTGTATTACAATTGTTTGTTCTGCAGACAATGAAAAAAATGCTTAAGGGGGCTAATAATACTGACCTTAAAATTGTATTTAAAAAAATAAAACTGCTTTTATTCTACCTGAAATAAAATAAATGAGACTTTCTCAAGAAGAAAAATAATATAGGAAATATTGTGATAATTTCCTTTTGCTGTTAAACATCATTTTATATTGTATATGTAGACAACTTTCTATGTATTTCATCCATACATAAATGTTCTGAACAAGACGAATTTAAGCAAAATACAAAACATAATTTAATATTTAATATTATTGAGAAATATGTGAAGGTTTGTGTGCCTCAGAATGTTTGACATGAAATACTTCTGCATATAGGATACACCTATGTTTCCTCTGTTATTGCTTCTCTGGAAACTTTCTCATTCCTCCCTCTTAAAGGTGCAGTTAGAGAACTGATATGTTCTTCCATATGACTAACTCTGATATGTTGCTGGGTTGTGGGTTGGAGGATGGAGGAGCAAGGAAACATGTGGAAGCATCTGTTTAAGTAGCAACAAAAATATGCCCTTGTTATGCACTTGTCATCACATAGTGGTAGGGAATCGGGAATCAACAAGGCAGAAACAAATTAATACCTGAGTACATCTTATCTGCTGAGTCAAACTGCAAATGTGTGAATTTATCCCTTTCATGTGGCTGTGATTGTCTATTCATATATATACATATGATGACAGACCATCTGCTCTCTTCTCTGCAGAGTGAGACATCATGTCTGTCCACTGTCTGCTGTTCAGTGACATCTGTCAGAGTGTGTCAAATGAACTGGGAAATGACCAGTTCTGCTATCTCTGGCTGGACCACGCAGACCCATGCTATAACAACAGACTGAATGATGCTAAATAGCTGATCATATCTGGATCATGCTGAATGACATTACACCAGATCTAATATTACAGAAGGTGTGTGTGAGTGTGTGTGAAAGTGACACACAGATTAAGTACTCTGACAGGCCACACAATAAAGCCATCAGGTGGAGTGACAAGTCAGATGGATTGAGAGAAGGATGAATTGTCACTCTGTGTCAGTCCAGATGCTGTCCTCATCCCTGATGTATCACACACACTGCAGCATGGGAACAATAGCCACAACCATTTTTCCCCCCTTTAAAGATGAATGAATGATATTTCACAGATATGTCACTTTTGCTTTACACAGCTTCTAAATACAGTTTACTATGGTGAGATGTGGCTTTTGAAAAGCTGCACTAGTGTATTGAGAAAATGATTGGCAAGTACAATGTGGGTTAGTGGCTTATAGAAAAACTCAATATGCAGTTGAAGTCAAAATTATTAGCACTCCTGTTAAATTTTAATTCTTTTATATTTTGTCCCCAATTTCTGTTTAACATTTTTAAAATACATTTCTAAATAGTTTTCTAATTTCTAGTAATAGATTTAATAGCTAATTTCTAATAACTGATTTTTTTTATCTTTGCCATGATGATGCACAATATTTGAGTTGATATTTTTCAAGATACTAGTATTCAGATTAAAGTGCAATTTAAAGGCTTAAGTTAGGGTAATTATTTATTGTCATTATTCATAAGTCATTGTATTACAAGTGTTTGTTCTGCAGACAATGAAAAAAATGCTTAAGGGGTTAATAATACTGACCTTAAAATTGTATTTAAAAAAAATAAAACAGCTTTTATTCTACCTGAAATAAAATAAATGAGACTTTCTCAAGAAGAAAAAATAATATAGGAAATATTGTGATAATTTCCTTGTGCTGTTGAACATCATTTTATATTGTATATGTAGACAACTTTCTATGTATTCCATCCATAGGTCTTACATAAATGTTCTGAACAAGACGAATTTAAGCAAAAATGGTTAAAAGAATAATTTACAGAATTGTGTTTTGCTTCTGTATTTATAAATGATACTCACTCTTGATCATATTAAGCATACAAGCAAGCCAAGTAAATATTTTTACATGCAAGATATTTATTTGGCAATGATTTGCTGTACAAAATAAGTATTATGTAAAAATGTAAAAGATTTGCACAATTTTAATGTCAAATAATTATGAAGTCCAATCCACTATTTCTTATATGTTTGAGTTCATATTGAAACACACAACATTTCTGGCATCTTTCCAAGTCTTTGATTTCCCTCCTTGTTAAGCTCATTATTACAATCACACATGGTTACACAGTCTGTAACAGAAGAGCCTGAAGTTTTACTGAGAACTGTGCAGCATGCTGCCAAAAGATGGCAATGTTGCAGTGCTCTATTCCACAAGTAACCCGTCCCCCCCCCCCCCCCCCCCTCTCTCTCTGTTTCCACACATGCTGTCTATCTTCAGTTTGAGCCTTAGGTTGACAGAGAACTGAGGACATTGTGGTGTTCTCTGTTCCTTTAACAACATGCAAGTTTTTTTTTTTGTTTTTTTTTTTACAATTCTGTCACATATACAGTTAAGAACAAAACACAGCTGCTCACAAAATTTTGGTATTACCAGTAACAAATCAGCAATAAAGTTTGTTTTAAATAAATAAATAAATCAGTGATGTGCACATCTTTTTTTTCTAAACTGACTCACTGGTGCATTATCTAGTTGTTAAAAATGATTTTTAAAACAGCAAACAAACACCCACATTACGTGTTTTTGTCTGTTGTGATGTAATGGCCAAAAACATTGATTTCCATGTGTACAGTGAACCAAAATATATGTCTTTTCAATTCTACTGGCTAGAAACTGTTAGAAAGGCTTTGATAGATATAGTGGGTATTGGATGTATGTAATTGTGACAGTTAATGATAGAAAAAATAATGTAAAATATTTTCCAAAGATAAAGTAACCCTTACGATGGCATGAACAGATGAGACAGTAATGAAACTGGGGGCTATAAATACAGGCTGCAAACAAAGGAACCCAGATGTGAAAACAGGTTTACCAAATTTACCAATCAGTCATTAATCAAATAATCTAATGAACAATGAAAAAAATTGAAGAAAAACAATAAAGAACACAGTTAAATGAAAACAGAGAAAACAAAAACACCACAAAAGACAATGTTCATGTTAGAGCAGAGATACAATTTGATACTTGGCAACTTGTTGCTCTACAGTCATTTTACTTGTTCTCAATTAAGCTGGGTCTCTTAATTTATCTCAAAACTAAACGTAAAAAAAGAAGAAAAAAATAGACAAACTCTATACTCAATCACTGATCACTAATCAGCTTCTTGTATAATTACTGAACAACTCGACCAGACCTGTTTCAAAATAATAAAAGCAACTGCAAAAAGATCAACTAATAAAACAAATAAAAAATTAAGAATCCAACTTAATAGTAAAGTAACACATTTCTGTAATCTCATCAAAATACAAACTCTCTCTTCTCTTCTCTTCTCTTCTCTTCTCTTCTCTTCTCTTCTCTTCTCTTCTCTTCTCTTCTCTTCTCTTCTCTTCTCCTGTGTAATTACATAGCATTAGGGTGCATTGCCATGCGTTTTAGACCAGCCAAATAGACCCACAGCAGGCCAGCAATTCATCCACTATTACCCCAAAATGTGTGTCACTTAATGGCTTATGAGACAGCATCCTGCAGGGGAAGGGTTAACAGAGCCATGTCCATCGCAGAGAAATTGCCACTCTCCACTAAATTACATCCCTTTGAGAATCTTGCAGAGATAAGCGAGAGATAAAAAAAAACAGCAAAGTGTGAGGATGTCATGTTTTTTTTTTTTTTTGGAATTTTCAAAAAAGAAAAAAAATTATATTCTGTGTAAATATGACAAAAGAAAAAATAATTATTTGAAATATTGTCCACTTCTGTTTTAAAAATCATCTGTCTTGCTGAAATGTTCATTCATTCATTCATTTTCATTTCGGCTTAGTCCCTTTATTAATCTGGGGTCGCCACAGCGGAATGAACCGCCAACTTATCCAGCATATGTTTTACGCAGCGGATGCCCTTCCAGCTGCAACCCATCTCTGGGAAAGCTGAAATGTTTAGCTACATCATTTCAAAGAAATTATTGAACTAAAAGAGAATATACATATTGTAAGGCTGATGCATATTTCACTTACATTTTAGTAAGAAGCAACATTTTCATTCTATAAAGACAGCGAATTAGACTGACTTTATTTTTTAGACCACATGCACTTTTGTCAGGAAATAGATATCTTGGGATCCAAGTGCAAGTGCAAAAAAAAAAGTTTATTGACAATATGTAGAAAAGTATATTACTAAAGTTTATTAAAAAAGAAAAATAAGAAAGAAATCCATAACAGCCAGTCCAAACCTAGGGCAACTAGTGGTCTCTGTCAACAGGGGAAACAGGGCGACAGCCATCTAACAACCTGACAGTCAGTACGTTTACATAGATACCAATACTCTGATTTTAATATGATTAAGATAATACTCTGATTAAGAGTCTACCATGTAAACAGCGATTTTTGATTAATATGGCTAAAGTCATAATCAAACTAAACAGAAATCGAATTAAGACGTAGAGTATTGCTATTTTTGCATTATTGCATTATTGTAGGCATGGGACAACACACCAAAACACCAAAATTCTCTGTTGTATCATTTCTATGGTATATGTAAAGTTTTTTACAACAATTTTATTAGGTTTAGTAGGGTAACAGTATCTAAAGCAGAAAAGGACCATCCACATCAAAAGCTACTGCTCAGCCCAACATACAGGAAACATCTGAAAAACAAATCGCTTATAAACCAGTATTAGATGGTGACATAACGGCAATAATCAAATTATGTACTCTAACATGAAAAACGGAAGCATGTAAACACCTTAATTATATTATTGTCTTATTCAGATTAAGGCAAATAATTAGATTACTGATGTCCATATAAATTTAGACAATGAGCAACAGCACCAGCAAACAGATATTGTTTGGGGGTCTGGGTGAACAGGTCTGGCTGTTCTGATTAGTCTATGATCAGCATGGTTGCTCGGTAACACCAACAAGCAATCAGACCAGCACACAGGTATGAACATTATTCTGTGACAGTACCCCTTCCACAAGGAGCTACCCATGGTGGACCTAGAAGAGCTTACCTGGCAAATTCTAATAATTTATAAAGCAATGATCCAGTATATGTCTCTTGCTAGAACCCATCTTTCTGCATAACCTTCACAGTACATGGAGTACTTAAATTTTGCATCCCTTGTCCAGATACGATTAACCGAGTAGACTGATTTCCCATCTAATAGTCACAGCTTGCAAAGAAACATGGTTGGCAGATTAATAGGAGGAACTTTAGACTAATGATTTTGACAAATTATTTTTTAGGGAATACATTCAAATAACATTTATTGAAAAGCTTATTACAAACAGTGCAGAGAGTAATATTATTGGATGAAAGCCACACGTTTGACCAACAATGTCAAAAAATGTCACTCCCTCTGATGACATAATGAATCCCAAAAAGGGAAAAATAGCACCTGAAGTAGAATAAGAGGGAAGTCCTGCTGTGAAACACCATCAAACAATCAGACACACAGGAGTAAACATGTAAATCCAATTGTCCAACTGTGACACCCTTTGTTCCAAGCTCCAACTGTCAGAGACAACCACAATAGCTTTGTTTCCATCACTGTATTAATATGTATTTTTGATTTGTGAAAATACATGTAGTGATGATAATGTTTAATGCAAAAGTATTTGCCAAATAAATATTTGTATAAGTTGTAGTGAATTGATTAGCACAAAGCATGATGGGTTGTGTAGTCAAAGTGAATGGCTGGTAAAGTATACAAATGGCTGGATTGCCCTCTAGTGAGACTCGAAGTCTCATGGGCACTCCAGCTCATAATTGTAACAAGTTGTCTGTTTTTGTATAACCCCAAAATGTTGGAGCAGTAAAGCGTTAACATATTGTTGTGTTGCCATTTCTTTTCACAACACTAAAAAGACATTTAGGTACTGCAGACACCAAGTGATAAAATGTTTCAGGTTTAATTTTGTCCCATTCTTCCTGCAAACAATTCTTAAGGTGGGCAACAGTCGTTGTTGCGTTTTGCGAGAAGAATGTGTGCAGAATGTGGTTTTGCATTGTCCTGTTTAAATATGCATGGGAGTCCCTGGAAAAGAAGGCAGCATATTGTGCTCCAAAATCTCTATGTACTTTTCGGCATTAATGGTGCCATCACAGAAGTGCAAGTTACCTTTACCAAGGGCACTGACACAATCCCATACCATGACAGACCCTGGCTTTTGGGCTTGTTGCTGGTAATCCTTTTCTTCTTTGGTCCGCAGCACACGGTGTCCATTTCTCCCCCCAAAAAAACTGTAATACTGATTAATCTGACCACACTACACGTGTCATTGTGTGATGGTCCATCCCAGATGTGTATGCAGACTCATCACTGTTCTGGATGAGGCCGATAACAGTAGTGTCATCCGCAAACTTCAGGAGCTTAATGGAGGGGTCTTTTGCAGTGCAGTCGTTGGTGTATAGGGAGAAGAGTAGTGGGGAGAGGACACATCCCTGGGGGGCGCCGGTGCTGATGGTGCAACTGTCGGATGTGATTTTGCCCATTCTGACTAGCTGTTGTCTATCTGTCAGAAAGCTGGTGATCCATTGACAGACAGAGCTAGGAACAGAGAGCTGGGTCAGTTTGTACTCGAGCAATGATGCGACAATGGTGTTGAAGGCAGAACTGAAGTCCACGAACAAAATCCTTGCGTAGTTCCCTGGTTTGTCTAGATGTTGTAGGGTATAATGCAGTCCCATGTTGACTGCATCATCCACAAACCATCATGGGATGATGGTGGAGCGTTTAAAGCAGGATGGAACTGTGCACTGTTCCAGTGATCTGTTGAAGATCTGTGAGAAAATGGAGGCCAGCTGGTCAGACAGGCTGGTGAGACACCATCTGGGCCTGGTGCTTTCCTTCTCTTCTGTTTCCTGAAGCACATTATCCTCACTGATCTGAAGTGCAGGGGGGGAGAGGGGGATGGCTGGAGGTGACTGTGTAGAGAGATGGTCACGGCGGGTGTGGGGTGTCTGGACAGCAGTCTCAAATCTACAATAGAACATATTCAGCTCATTTGCAAGATGTTTATTGCGGTCAATGCTGGGGGATGGTGTCTTGTAGTTCGTGATGTTCTTCAGGCCTTTCCACACTGATGCAGGGTCGTTGGCAGAAAACTGGTTTTCCAGCTTTTTGGCATAGCTCTTCTTAGCCACACCAATCTCCTTTGTCAGTGTGTTCCTGGCCTGATTGTACAGGACCCACTCCTGACGGATCGATATGCATCCTTTATTGTTGTGTAGCAATGGTCCAAAATATTATTGTCTCTGGTGGGGCATGTAATATGCTGTTTAAATTTACACAGCTCATGTGTGAGTTTAGCCTGATTAAAGTCACCGAGAATGATAAAAACAGAGTCCGGGTGTTGTTCTGTCTCTGTGATCAGATCAGCCAGCTGTTGCAGTGCAGTACTCACGTGTGCTTGTGGTGGAATATAAACACAGATGAGAATGCACAAGGAAAACTCCCGCGGCGAGTATAATGGCTTACAGTTAATGAAAAGCACTTCCACATCAGGACAGCACATGTTCTTTAACACAGTTACATCCATACACCACCTTCTGTTAATGTAAAAGCATATTCCACCGCCGTGTGTTTTGGCCGTTGACGGCATATCACGATCCGCTCTGAACAGCTGAAAGTCCGGTATGTGGAGCGCGCTGTCCGGAATGGCTTCATTCAGCCAGGTTTCCGTGAAACACAGAGCAGCAGAGTTGGTAAAGTCCTTGTTATTGCGTGCGAGTAGAAGTAGTTCATCCATTTTGTTAGGAAGAGAGTGGACATTCGCCAGATGGAGGCTAGTCAACGCCGTTCTAAAGCCGCGTTATCTGAGCCTGACGAGCGCGCCGGCTCGCTTGCCACACCTGCCTATCTTGTAGCATTTTCACAGTGCAGCTACTCTGCCAACAACAATGTTCCGCATCAGATTATTTATTATACCTTTTTGAATATGGGATTTTTCAGGTCTGAGGACACTGTAGCTATTTTTGTTGCCTGTGCCTGTAATGCTAGTTCTCCCTGCCCACAGTTCCCATGTGTGTCAGAGTCATAGAGATCTATCCTTACTGCTCTGATGCCTGTTTGCTGCATCTCATGTCAGATAAACAGTAGAGTGACAGAGAGGAATCAGATCTCCTGTTTATGAGAAATACTACAATAATAAATTTCCCAATGGTTATTTGATGTATTTTTGTGGATTTAATTCAAGCTTTTCTGCAATGATAAGTCACACACAAATGCCATTACAATGTTCGTAGTACCACACACACACACACACACGCACGCACGCATACACGCACACACACACACACACACACACACACACACGTTTAACCTTGCACTGTTTTTGCACAGCAAATGTGCCAGGATACATGTTAATATACTCTGCTGTTTTGATATCTGTTATGTTAATATACAAAATCAACCTGATTTAATGTCTACAAACCGGGATAGAAGCGTCTTCTCTTGTAATTGTACTGACACTATGTGCCTATCGTGATTAATTAAATAGTGATTTTACAGTCTTTTCTTTATTACAAACATGCACTGTTTTAAATACGTTTTAAACATGTGAAACTCATTTTTGAGGTGCAGCTGATCACGGAGAGTTAAAACAGATCGTTTAATCATTTTGTAAACTTTGTAAGTGCGCTCTTCTGGATATGATTATGTGTGTTACTAAGGAGACATGTTAATACGCGTCTGACGATCAATTCTGTGTATGGGGAAAACCGCACTCTTGGCGGTTCATTCCGCTGTAGCGACCCCTGATTAATAAAGGGACTAAGCCTAAAAGAAAATTAATGAATGAATGTAATATTTATGTTTATAGACACCTTTTTAGGAGGTTTTACACTATAAAAAACTATTCATACATGTTTTTGTATAAACCTCATGTTATTTATTGGAAAGTTTTATAAATATGCTTAATGTAAACCCCTTTATCTTTATCCAAACACCTTTAGTCTAGCCTAAGAAGAGTGATGTTTAAACTCCTAGAATTTGTACTGTGCTTAATGTTCATTCAAATTTAGTTTAGAGCTGGGGAAAGATTAAGCCATTGCGTCGCCCCTGCAGCCTATATCACATGTGGAAAACTAAATAAAGGAAAAGTAAGCACAATATATTACAAAATAAACTGTCTAAAACTGCTTCTCTAATAAAACACATTTTTTGTCTATTCCTGAAATAAGTTCACTCAAAAATATTTTTGCTGTTTGTTCAGTCTATTTATTTATATTGAGCTGAATCAACACAATTCCTGCTATTTTTTGTTGACACAACTTAAATGTTTTATGTTCAATCAACTTAAATTTGTAAAAACAATTAAGTTAACTTAATCGATTTGTGTTGGGACAACATGAAGGAATTATGTGGAACCATGCATTTTTTACAGTGTTGTTTTCTGACAAAGTAATTTATTCAGTGAAGCGAAACCTCTTCTACAATGACATCCTATAAAAAGGCCTCTTGTTGTGCCTTCAATAGGCTTTGCATACTAGCTTCTCACAGTCGCATGAGGCATATTTGTGATGTATATGCTGTGCTCAAGGAAATACAGCAATGTTATTGTGAGGCTGTGCTTTTCTCTCTATCTCTCTAATCCCAGAGTTCAGATTCCTCCTCTCCCTTATGCCAGTCACATTTTCTAATTAGCTCTCCCCATGGAAGAAGAAGATGGATTATATTTTAATAAATTAGGCCTAAAATTAGTTTAGATTTTAGCAAGTTAGCACTTCAGAGCAGCTGATTTACTCTTGAAGCTGGAAAACCTGTAGGCTTGCAATTAATCATGGGCAGGCCACTCTCTTAGAGGAGAGAAGAAAAGTATAATAATACAAAATGCAAAGAATAATGAAAGACAAGATAGCCCATGATTTAAACAAAAGATTTCATTTCAGTAATCCAGTGTCTGTAATTGTATATGTGATGCTATACCCTTCTGATTTTCTGTCTATTGTTTTTATTAATGATTTCTTCATTGTAACTTTATTTGAAGCATCTGTGTCTATGACTATAAGTAGGAACAGCAAAGTGTCTTCACCTTTGCTTCTGGAATATTGGAATTATTTGATTTTTATTTAACTATACTAACATGGTCTGCAGTCTGAGGATGATGAAACCCTAAATAATAATATACAGTAGCACACTGGTGGGAGTGGCAAAATGATTTACTTATATTTTTTGTGAAATAAAACAGAAACTCATTTCTCATATATAATCTCATGTATACACAGTTGTGTACAGCTGTTGACTTGAAATGTGGTACTGTAACAACCAAAGAAATCCATAAACACAAAGAAAACAAAACTAATTAGTTTACAATTAAGTTATGGGTAATAAAGTGAAATGACAGAAAGAAAAAGTATTTAACACATGAAGAAATGGAGGTGTAGAAAGGCAGTGAAAGCCCAGACAGCAGTTGAAATCTCTCAATAGTTAGAAAGTAATCCTCTGCCCTTTGCCATTGTAAATTCATATTAGTTGCTTCAGTCCAACATCTATATTACCAGGATGATAAAGATGAAACCAGGGTTTCAGCAAGACAAAACACAGCCAAGGAACTCCCAAACGGTTTCAGAGAAAGAAAATCAAGCTGTAGAATGGCCCAGCCAATCACCTGACTTGAATCCAATAGAAAATACAAAATAAAGATCAAATTTGATAGACAAGATGCACAGAACCATCAAGATTTTTTTCACTCTGTTGAAGTGTAAATATCACACCTGAACAATGCATTCTGAACTTCATTCTCCAAAAAAGTTTTTTATATAAAGAATTAAATTAATTTCGGTAGTTCAGTACGTGTGTCATTGCATTGTTATTAAACATTTTTGTTTTATTTTATTTTGTTCTTATGTTCGTTTTGTTTGGGTTTTTTATCAAAACCTGGTTCAGGGGCCAGCACGGTGGCTCAGTGATTAGCACTGTCACCTCACAGCAAGAAGGTCGCTGTTTCGGGTTCGGGTCCCAGTTGGGACAGTTGGCATTTCTGTGTGGAGTTTGCATGTTCTTCCTGAGTTTGCATGTTCTTTGCATGTTCTCCCCATTCGCGTGGGTTTCCTCCGTGTGCTCTGGTTTCCCCCACAGTCCAAAGACATGCACTATAAGTGAAACTAAATTGGCCTTAGTGTATGAGAGTGTGTGTGAATGTGAGAGCGTATGGGTGTTTCCCAGTACTGGGAAATAGCCATAGTACTGCATGAATAGCAATAATATACAAACATACAATAATTCAATGCAACAACATGTACTGTATAAACAGTATGAAAATAAATAAATACAAACTTATAAAAAAAGCTCATTTACATAAATCGGTACTGCTTAAAGCACCATGTCAAGATGAAATTACCTGACGATTCACGGTGAAAAAAATCACAAGGAACAAAAAGGCAAAAAAGGTGTGCATCATTTGCAAAGGAGTTTTTTTTCAGTTCATGCACCTTGACAGAACGCTGATCACCTCTAAGGGCAATAAAGATCTTTTGAATGACCTCAAATGTGTATCGCATTTTTGGGGGTAATCAATATTAAGTGCAAATATCAGCCAAACTAGTAGAGCTACAGCGTGAGTGAGGTCTCTGACAGTTCTCAGGACAATCTGTCCTTCCGGCACCACCAAGTAGTCAAAGGCATCATCTCCAACAGGCATTACGAATTTAGGTCCTAGAATGCCAACCTCCATTCCAAACTCCCAACACAAATTATTGTAATGAAATAACATTATCACAAACATTCTCTTATTAACAGGAGACCGACTTGAAGTCCAGAGACAAAGAGAAGGATGTATCTCTACATTATTACTGTTAATCAGTTTCTTTTACTCTTTTTTACTCTTAGAAGCCAATCATCAAAAATACAAGATACAACCAAAAGTCTTTGTTTAAATCATACACATGCACTTTACAGCAAGTTTTGCAATAAGGTTTTAGAGTGTCTCACGCATGGTTCATAGCCTGCTTTGGAATTTGAAGCTCTGCCTCAATCTGACTTTTGCTGTGATTCTCAACAGGGCAGGGCACAACAGATCATAACGTATACCCTCACAGCATCAGAGTATGCCATGCACCTCATTGAAGATTGACCACTGTCTCATGACTTTTTGAGTATAGTCAGGCTGAAGGTATGTTTTGTCCCCATCCAGCGTAACAATCCCCTCTGTCTGTGTGGCTTTGTTAAGCAGTAATTCTCTTTCCTGAAAATAGTGACATTTCACTATAATTGCCCTTGCTGGTTGCCTATCTTCTGGTTGTGCTCTTAGAGTTCAGTGTGCCTGATATAATATGGGGACTTTATATAGCTGTAAAAAGTATTTAAGCAGCTCATATATAAAATCAATATATGGCTTGCTTCCTCCAGTCTCTACTTTACACCTGTGATGTGTAAATTACAACGATAAGATCTGTCTTCGAAGTCCTTGTTTTTTGATTCAAGTACATCAATGTCTTCTTTGAGTTTTACTGCCTCTCGCTGTAGGGTACTCACTGCATCCAAATGTCCAATTTTGGCTTCTTCCAGAGCACCCAAGTCTCTAGTGTCATTATTCTTATGCTTTCCTGGCCCATCACCGTAGTGAACTCTTCTCTTAGTTGCTCACATTGGGTTTTAATCTTAGTGGCCTGAGCTTTGGCTTTTTTGTCCATTCTCATGAATAACTCAGTTTTAAGCACTCTTATATTCTCAGAGGAAGATAGAAGCTCTTGGTTAGATTCTATTCTGCTTTTTAAAAGCTCAAAACAGGAAATGAGAGAGAGCATGGGTGTTTCCCAGTACTGGATTGGGGCTGGGAGGGCATCCGCTGCGTAAAACATATGCTGGAATAGCTGGTGGTTCATTTTGCTGTGGCGACCCCTGATAAATAAGTCAAGTTAAGTCAAGTCAAGCTTTATTGTCATTCCGCTACATGTGTGGACATACAGAGGAACAAAATGTTGTGTCTCGCAGGACAGCAGTGCTGTCCTAAATTAATCATAAATACAAACACAACACTGGACATAAGAGCTATTTTTAAAAACCTATGCATAACTAACATATACTATAAAGTACTTAACTACACATAAGATAGGCTATACAAGTACTTTTACATGAGACTGAACAATGCTGTGCAGGATATTGTGCAAGAGAGGTATTAAAGGTGAATATTGTGCAAAAGAGGTATTTAAGGTTTTATATTGTGCAAGAGTTATTTAAGGTTGAAGCAAGCAGTGCAACATTATTGTGGTACATTTATATTAAACATCGTTTTCATTATTGAGTCCTTGTAAGATGGAGTTTAGATAAAGTGTCAGGTGCATAAGAGTGAGTGTGTGGGGGCGGGGATTTCAGAGGGGGGTAAGATGACTGGAGTTGAGGGCTCTAACAGCCTGTGGGAAGAAGCTGTTGAGTAGTCTAGCCGAGCAGGCTCTAATACTTCAAAACCTTCTTCCTGATGGCAGCAGCTGAAAGAGACTGTGGAAGGGGTGAGTAGAGTCTTTCACAATACTGCTAGCTTTGCTGGAGCACCGTGAGAGAAAAATGTCCTAAATAGAGGATAGAGGGGCATCGATGATCTTTTCGGCTGTGTTCACTGTGTGCTGGAGGGTCTTACGGTTGACAGCACTGCAGCTCCCGTACCAGAGAGTGATGCAGCTGGTCAGCACCCTCTCAATGGTTCCCCCGTAGAATGTGGTGAGAATGGGTGGAGGGAGACTAGAAAGTGTAGGGGTTGTTGTGCTTTCTTGGAGAGGGACGTGGTGTTGGTAGTCCAGGTGAGATCCTCTGTGATGTGCACCCCCAAGAATTTAGTGCTGCTGACTCTAATGTAGATCTTTGAACTGTCTGACGTGTTCTGCTATCACCTGGGATTCTGACTGCCTGACTGGGATTCTGACTGCCTGGCTGCAGTGCATGAGTGTGGACATGTAGTGTGGATGGAGAACTTTTCAGAAATGCTAGATGAAACGCCAGTGTGTTTCCCACAATTTCTCTGAGCCCCCCTTTCGTTTCTTCTCCATCTCTCTGACTCTTGACTATTTTGACAAGTACACACCGAAGTTGCATGCTCACACAGAGTCCAAAATAGGAGTTTGTGATTAGGTCAGCCCAATAAAGAAAAGAACCAATGGGCTGCAAATTATGTCCGGTCTGTGTGAAAAAAAACATCTTATTTTCAGAACATCACAGATCACAGTATCGTCAATTAATTAAGCAGAAAAAAAACGATAGGCTGCTAACCATTTTATGGGTTGATCAGATGATAAGAAGATGATCAGCCCGGCCCAAAAAGTACATCGGCCAGCACGAAACTGCCCGGTCTGCCTAATGGCCAGTCCGCCCCTGTCTATGGCTGAAGTTGGTTCCTCCCCCGCCTTGAGCATACTCTCAGGGGGGGTTCCTCCACAAAACCCCCCTCCTCATTCCTGGGAAAGACCCCTGATGGCCTGTCCATCTTTGATGATAATGGGGCACCCTTGGCTGGTCTTCAAAGTCGTGCAAAGTCCTACATGGTGTGCACATTGAAACTGCCCAAACGGTGCGTTCAATGGTTATGGTGCCTTTGAAATCCAAAGTCCTGTCCTTTGGACGTGTGGGTCCTTTGAAAGAAAGTTCAAAAAGTTGTTACAGAAAAAGCATTCTGTTGGTCGAACCCAGTGAAAAGGATTGAAGGCAACGGGGGTACACGACTGAGGCAGTTAGGGTCTTGCCCTTTAAGAGTGTTTTTTAAATCTCCAATGGCTATGACCGAACGTGCACTGTGCCTCAGTGTATACAGCCAGGTTGAGTGGACATGGTAGACGCCATGCCCGGAGGATGCCGGCCCGGCTAGACTGGCACCTAAATTAGCATGCTAAATTCTCTGCCTCAACCTGGAAGGTAGCTGGGAAGTAGTGCAGGAATTGGGGTGGCTGCTGTCCACCTGCCCGACGGTCCCTGTGGTATTGCGGCTAGCGTCGTCCAAAGAGGAGGACCACAACCAAGACGATTTTGAAGCCTCCTTTTCCTGGATCAGGCTGCGTGAATTCCAGCCTAGTCTACGCTACTGGGCTGCACACACATGGTGGAGCCCACCAGGCAGCACTACCTGAAGAACGTGGCCCAGTTCCTGGATAACTTCTCAGAAACCCCATTGCCACCTGTCACCTTTCCAGCACGCGGGAGGTCAGAACTCTTATTCCAACATAAAAATGAAAAATCCCTACCCTTCTGGGTGAGTGTTTTTCCGACCAAGTTCCAGTCCTCCATCCCCCATTCAGATATATCCAGATGAGCACCCTATGATCAGTCTTGAAGTTGTACTCTAGGTAGTCCCTGGACCAGTACTGTGCCAATCCCTCTGTCCAATGCATACACTTGCATGTTATGTGGAGTATTGTGTGAAGTCAGGTCTCTTCAGCACAGGATGTGCACAAAGCCTCTCCTAAAGAGCTCTAAATGTTTGCTCACAGGCCTTTGTCCAAAGGACTGGGTTCTTTGTCCCTTCTGTTAGTGGATACAAAGTCAGGAATGATACATCGGTGCTAACCTACAAGCCCAAGGAAGGAAAACACCTCCTTCTTCATCCTGGGTCTTGGACTTTTTCACCTCCACCTTGTCTCTCTGAATCAGAATCCGTTTTATTGCCAAGTGTGCTTACACACACAAGGAATTTGTTTTTGCTACAGAAGCTTCCAGTGTACATAAAGTGACAAGTGACAACACGAAAATAAATATGAAAAAGGATGACAAACATTAAACAGAGATGCAATTAGTCAAAAAGCTCTGGATGTTAAAATGTATGTACAGATTTGTTATAAATATACAAGTTTTAAGGTGCTGTGTACAAATGTGTAGAGAAAGTATTGCATTGTATATTGTTATAAGGTGCTGTGTACAAGTGCGTTTGAGAAACTATTGCACATGTTTATTGCACAGTAGGGGAATATTTAACTGTTCATGTAGAAGACCTGAGGAAAGAAACTTTTCCTGTGTCTGGCTGTTTTTGTGCTTGGTGCTCTGTAGCGCCGGCCAGATGGTAACAGTTCAAACAGGAAGTGTTTTGAGTCTGAGGGGTCCAGAGTGATTTTGCAAGCCCTTTAACTTACTCTGGAAAAGTACAGTTTTTGAAGTGTAGGAAGGGTAGTGCCAGTGATTCGTTCAGCAGTTCAGACTATTCGCTGTAGTCTATGGAGGTTGATTTTGGCAGCTAAGCCGAACCAGATGGTGATTGAAGTTCAGAGGATGGATTGGATGACAGCTGAGTAGAACTGTACGAGCTGACAAAGGAAGTACAGTCTCTGCTGGGCTTTCTTCACAATAGAGTCTATGTGAATGTCCCACTTCAGATCCTGAGAGATGGTGGTGCCCAGGAACCTGAATGACTCTGCAGACTACTGCAGCCACAGTGCTGTTCATGATGGTGAGTGGGGGGGAGTGCAGGTGGGTTTCTCCAAAAATCCACTATCATCTCCACTGTTTTGAGCGTGTTCAGCTCCAGTTTGTTGTATCTGCACTATAAAGCCAGCCGCTCCACCTCCTGTCTGTGTGCAGACTCGTCACTGTTCTGGATGAGGCTGATAACAGTAGTGTCATCCACAAACTTCAGGAGCTTGTCGGAGAGGTCTTTTGCAGTGCAATTGTCCACAAAGAGAATCCTTGCGTAGTTCCCTGGTTTGTCCAAATGTTGTAGGGTATAATGCAGTCCCATGTTGATTGCATCATCCATTGCTCTATAGGCAACTGTAGGGGGTCCAGCAAAGGTCCATTGATGTCCTTCAGATACGCTAGCACCAGTCTTTCAAATGACTTCATGGCCACAGATGTTAAGGCAATAGGTCTGTAGTCATTGATTCCTGTGATCTTTCGTTTCTTCGGGATTGGGATGATGGTGGAGTGTTTAAAGCAGGATGGAACTTTGCACTGTTCCAGTGATCTGTTAAAGATCTGTGAGAAAATGTAGGCCAGCTGGACAGCGCAGGTTCTCAGACAGGCTGGTGAAACACCGTCTGGGCCTGGTGCTTTTCTTTTCTTCTGTTTTCTGAAGATTTGACCTACATTATCCTCACTGATCTGAAGTAAAGGAGGAGAGAGGTGGGTGGCTGGAGGTGTTGATGGCTGTGTAAAGAGATGGCCAGGGTGGGTGTGGGGTGTCTGGTCAGTGGTTTAAAATCTACAATAGAACATATTCAGATCATTTGCCAGATGTTTGTTGCCATCGATGCTGGGGGATGGTGCCTTGTAAGCACCAGTCTTTCAAATGCATGGCCACAGATGTTAAGACAACAGGTCTGTAGTCATTGAGTCCTGTGATCTTTGGTTTCTTTGGGATTGGGATGATGGTGGAGCGTTTAAAGAAGGATGGAACTTTGCACTGTTCCAGTGATCAGTTGAAGATCTGTGAGAAAAAGGAGGCCAGCTAGTCAGCGCAGGTTCTTAGACAGGCTGGTGAAACACCACAAGATGTCTTTCAGGCCTTTCCACACTGATGCAGGTTCATTGTCAGAAAACTGGTTTTCCAGCTTTTTTGCATAGCTCTTCTTAGCCACACCAATCTCCATTGTCAGTGTGTTCCTGGCCTGATTGTACAAGACCATGTTCCCATTCCTGTAGGCATCCTCTTTGGCCTGACGAAGCTGTCTAAGTTTTGGTGTGAACCATGGTTTATCATTGTTAAATGATAAGTAAGTCCTGGTAGGAATGCATTAGGGATAAATTATCATAATGCCATCTAAGTAAATAGCTGCCTACTTTTCACAGCCCTGGAGAACTTTGTCCATCAGCAGCTGGAAAGTAGCAGGTGCCCCATGTAATCCAAAGAGAAGAACTGTAAAATGGTATAGCCCAATGGGCATTCTAAATGTGGATGCAGGATGCTAGGGCACCTGCCAGTACCCCTTTGCACAGGTCCAGTGTTGTGATGTAGCGGGCCTCTTCAATCCTCTGCAACAGGTCATGAGGCTCTTGCCACTTTGCAAGAAGCTTGTTGGTTGAGCTGGGTAACAGCAACAACACATTCTGCCCTGGCAGGAACTGGCCTAGACTAACTTGCTGGTCCTAACAATGCTTCTGCTTGTTCTGTGATTCCTTTAGGTTCTCACTCACTTGGTAAGATTCCAGCTTATTCTTCCTTTCCATGATGAACTAGACGATGCTGCAATCCTCCTCTGCTATTGGGGTTTTTGTCCAGGCTTTCCTCGACAGGTCCAATGGTCCTTGTACTGGCCAGCCATACAACAAAATCAAAGGTTGTAAACCTGTTGATGCTTGTGACACCTCTCTGTAGGTAAACAGCAGAAATGGTAGTCACTTGTCCCAGTCGTGTCTGGTGTCTGCAACAAACTTCCGTAGCATGCCTTTTACAGTTTTTCACAGTCACTTTTGTACATTTCTCAGATCAGAATTGAAATTTGCAAAGCAGGAAGTGCATTTCTCAAAACAATGAATACAAATACCAAAACACCATGGATTACTTGCAAAAGCTATTAAGTCTCTTGCTCAAAATCCCTAGTTCATCTCTCAAAACTAAATTTCTGTATCAATGAATGTGTCAGAACCATCAGAAAGTCCCTGTGTCATTGTGTATGGATAAGATAGTCAAATTACTTAGTCATGTTGTTAATATAACAGTGTACTCTAGAGGGGTGTTCTGATGTATACTATGGCTAATTTCTTTTCTTTCTTTTTTTTTTGCTGTTTGTACAGTACTGTACATTGTTGACAGATCATGTCATCGTGATACAGAAAGGAAAATATAGCACTGCATAGTACAAAGGAAAATCAAAACTAAAGTAGAAATGTGAACATAGTACATCTTCTTTGAGATGCACTTTCATTACAAAAAGTCAAAATTCACCTGAGAGAAATGTACCAATTGTAGACAGATTTAGAAAAAAAGTCTAATGGAAATGTATAGAAAAATGCAATTTGACAAAATATTGTGACAACTTGTTCAAGCATTTTGCATGTAAAGACTTGCTAAATGTTGTGGGGGATAAGACTATTCAACAGAGACCATTATAATGCATTTTGATCAACATGACATAAGCAATTGATAATGTAGGAAACAGCAGATAATTCTACATAATCATTTGCATAGATGTACAAAAGCATTTGCACTTGCAACTTGTTCAAAAGGAATAAGAAACTGCTTTGTTGATGTGCACAAGTGACACAATGATGTGACGATTGAACAGGTAGTTTAAGAATTTCAATTCTGATCTGAGAAATGTACCAAAGTGACTGAGAAAAACTGTAATTTTCCATTGAATCGCTCCACCAACCTATTTGTCTGAGGGTAATATGGACTGGTCCTCAATGCAATGATGCCCAACTGCTAATAGAACTGGTTCATTAGACATGATTTGAAGTTAGCCCCTTGTTCAGTAATGGTCAGTGAAGTGTGGTAATTGTGCGTAGTGGGAAAGCTTCAGGGTATCTTGTGGCATGGTCACAAATGACCATTATGTACCGGTGTCCAGCACTGCTCTTCTCCAGTGGTCCCAAAATGTCCATGGCAATGTGGAAAAAAGGAGTGGATATAAATGATAATGTGTGCAACAGGGTCTTGTCTCTCTGATGAACCGCACTGCTTTTCTGACATGTAGTGCATGTCCCAAAATGTTTATGGCAATGTGGAAAAAAGGAGTGGATATAAATGATGATGTGCGCAACAGGGTCTTGTCTCTCTGACGTACCGCACTGCTTTTCTGACATGTAGTGCATGTGGTGCAGTGTGTCTGAAAGTTAGTATGCATGGTAGGCCAGAAGAAATGGGAACTGATCTGCGTATGTCTTTTGAAATGTCGAATGGCCTGCTGATGAATTTGTGTGTGCAATGTGTAACACAAGGGATTGACAAGACAGGGGTACAACCATATGTATAACATCACTTGCACATGTAAAATGTCATTAATAATCACAAACTTTTAAACACAAGTTAGTGTTATCAGGGTTTTCAGCTCTCACAAACAGTGGTTTAAGGGGTCTCATCATTTTTCTGCATGTCAGCTATATTCTTGGCAATCTGCCAGTCACTAGTCTCAAACCCCTTGGTTGTAGGTTTGGGGACTAGGGAACCCAGGCACTTCAGCAGCTCTGCCAAAGCTACTGTGAAAGTCTGTCAGAGGTTGAAGACCAGCTTGTGCTTGGGCTCAGGTTACCAAAGGAACATTTAGTATCTTCACCATATCATGTCTGCTGGCAGGTTATTGACAACTGCAACATTCAATAAATATATTTGTTCTTGAATGCCCACAAGTACTTCTGCTTTGGGATACCACTTTACATCCCCATCAACACACTGTACTTCAGTAGTGGTAGCAAAGTCAACATTAGATACATAACATGATTTATTCAGTGAGATGAAACTCTCAGTATAAATCAAAGCTTTAGGTACAAGACCATTCAAATAAATGTCCAACATTTCAGCTTTGTTTACTCCCACATCAATTTTACTGTTACAGTCACCCTCCCGAGGACCAAAACAAAACCTAGTCATCTTTGACACATAGATGCTTTGTGTCCCTTCTGTTGACAGGCGTAACAGGTCAGTGCATGTGAGTTTTCTGTCTCAAGTTTGTGTGAGTGCTGACTGTGAGTATTTGAAATAGGTGTTGTGTTCTACATTTAGAAGATTGAGCAAGCAGGCCCGAGCGATGAGCCTTCATGTACTACTGGGCTAATTTTGTTGCCACCAGTCCTGAGCTCGGTTCATGCTCTTTTACAGGTCCTGACATCATGTGGCATAAAGGCTGAATTATACTTCTTCATCGTAACCATGCCTTGCACATAGCTGTGCATTTATACCTCTGCATTCTGTTTTTGTTGCGCTGAAAATAACACTTTGTCATTGCGACGTGTAGTTAAAATTTTTGAGAGGTGCACATCAGGGTCGGCATCAGCCACGACAAAGGCTATGCAACTATGCAAAGGCTGCACCAGACCATCCATGTGTGCTCAACACAGAAAAATAAATCAGCTGTTCCAGAATTATCTGCTCACCCATCTCCTCCTCTCCATGTTGGCCAGGTTGTACCCAGCACTAATACAGATGCTGCAGGTAATGATATGGTAGGTCTCTGCAGAGACGCCTTCATGGTGTGACCAGTGTTGGTCTCAACTTTAGCTGGATTATCTCATGCAGTCCCTTCAGCTCATAAAGAAATCTCTCCTCCCTTTCTTGCTGTGCCTCAAGGAAATCCCTCATCATGCTCACCATGCCCCAGCTGGACAGTGTAAAAGGGTCGCTGGCCTGTCCTCGGCTTATCTGCCTTGTTGCTCTCGTATGCTCTGCTGACGCCTTCTCTCTACCATGGCAAAGTCTTCCAAGCTTCGTCCTTTGCTTTAGCATCAGATATCAGACCCAGCCTTCAACACCTTCTCATGACCATCCCACTTCAAGTAAAACATTATGAAATCACTCCATATCTCAAATAAACAAATAAATTGTGTATTTATAGAGTGTGCTTCACACAGGTGAGTGGGCTTAACAAACCACCTGTAGAAACACTTTTCTCTCTATAAAAAACAACAACTCCTTATTCTGACCTCAATTTGGAGCCCCATGACATCATCAGCACGTGCCGATCACTCACACAGTTAGGCCAGCACTGCACTGAAGTCTGACCATTTCCACACATTCACACAAACGAAACAAAACTAAATTGAGAGACAAATGTGTGCGTGTACATGTATGTGTCTGTGTAACTGGAGGAAAGATGTAAATGTGGACGTAAAAATGACAAAGTGCTGGTGACATGGTCCGTGTTCTCGTCAATCAACTGAGGTAGAAGGAATGGAAATAGGCAACCGTGTGTGTGTGTGTGTATAAGTGTGGCCATCAAAGATGGTGGGGAGAAGCCAGCATACAATGTTAGGACTTATAAAATAAATATATTCCTCTCTCTATATCCACTTTCGATATCTGACTGAAACTAACCATAATTAACTCTAAGAAAGCTATATTTAAAACCTGTCCAAAGAGAAGAAAAGATTTAAAAGAAGGATATGTACGTGGTGTACTCATTTATGCTGAGCACTGTATATGCCTACCATGCAATGTATTATACAATGTATGCGTGATTTTGTAATGTACATGTATTGGAGTTTTTTCTGAAACATATGTTTTTCCATTAGACATATGTGCAATTTGCAATTTCAATTTGCTCTATTTGAAAGGTATTGGAAATGCAACTACAGACGGAATAAAGAAGGCAGTCTCCAACTGACAGTGCCACCAAAGATTGAGATGAAGAGATTGATTGCATTGAGACATTGAGATGAAGATTATTATTAATTTACATTTCAAAAACACAATAAAGGAAAGGGAAAAATATGGATCCACAAGATACACCAAATAAAGTACAGAACATTTACATTCTCTATAGACTTTTAGTGACCTGAACTTTGGTGGAGCATGTGAGGGGAATAAGGAGAGTCAGGAAGGATGATATGGGACAGGTGAACAATTTACTTTGTTGCGGATTTTCTACCTGGATATAGAGAGAACAGGAGAGAGAGAGAGAGAGAGAGAGAGAGAGAGAGAGAGAGAGAGAGAGGCCGATGGAATAGTTGTGAGTAAAATACTCAAAATTGCTTGTACTCTAGATAATCTTGATAATATAAATGACTGTATATGATGTTTAGGTATTTTAAGGTTTATATGGATTGGTTCTATTCTAGAGGAATGTTAAAATTGTTTGTTGGCCAAATGAAACCACTGACGATCTCACTGTGGAATATTCAGGGTGTTAACCCATCCAGTCTTGGGTGTAAAGTCAACACCTTGGTTTTTAAGAAAAGCATTTCAGACATAGACATCATAATACTTCAGGAAACATGGCACAGAACTGATGAGGTCACTCTTTGTCCCCCAGGATATCGTGAAATATCCATTTCATCTAAAAAAGATGAAAAAAATAAACATGGTAGAGATTCGGGGGGCACAATAATCTGGCACAAACTCGAAATCGATAAATACATCAAATTAATTAAAAAAGAACAACACGAACAACAAACGACAATCAGCTCAGTCAAACGAAAAAGGACATATTTTTATGTGCTCTTTACATTTCTCCATCCGAATCTCCATACTATAATGAAAACATCTTTGAGACCATCCAGACTCAAATAATCCACTTCCAGGCCCAGGGAAGTGTGCTGCTGTGTGGAGATCTCAATGCTAGAACAGAGTCCTTAACTGACTGTACCACAGACAGTGGGAATAAGTACATATTTGGACAGAGTTATCAACAAAACAGTGTAAATATCTCTAGGAATAACTCTGATGCCCAAATAAATAAGAACAGAAAGCTCCTACTTCTCTGAGCTCTGTCGAAGCCTCTGTCTGTATCTGGTCAATGGCAGGGTGAGAGGAGACTCTCTGGGGGCATACACCTACAGCTCATTTCTCGGTAGCTCAACAGTTGACTACATGATCACAGATTTAGATCTGTTCTCTTTCAGTGCATTCACTGCTAAACCACTAACACCTCTATCAGATCACAACCAAATTACACTTTATATAAAAAGGAACGAAAATACTAATATATTTTCACAATCCAGTAAATTGTATAACATTAAAAATAATTATAGATGGGTACAAGACAGCTCTGAGAACTTTTAACCAAAACAGCTCTGAAAACTTTTTAACAAAAACAAGAGAATAGTATGACTTTGATTGTAAAACACTAAGGAAAAACTTAAGACAACTAGCAAATCAAAAACACAGACAACCAGAGAATACAGATTTATGTCTTCAGTACTGTGAGGAGCTTAAAAAATATAAAAACACAATCGAAAAAAAGAAAGAAGAGTACATACAAAAACAGCTCAAAACAATTATAGAATCTGTTGACTCAAGCAATTTCTGGGACAACTGGAACCTCCTTAATAAAAAGAAACGTGAACAGCTAACAATACAAAATGGAGACACCTAGAAAAACCACTTTGAAAAACTGTTTAGTAAAATAAACATGAGTACAGAACAATCTCATATATATAATAAGTTAACCCCTACAGAACAAATATTTGGTAAATACCAAAATCTACTACTCAATCACAGAAAAAGAGCTAATAGATAAAATACAAATCGTACCAACAAAAAAGTATTCCAGACGGATATCCTTAATGGAATTATTTAAAACATAAATCACAAATTCCAATTGGCTATAATGAAACTGTTCAATTTGGTTCTGAGTGTTGGTCATTTTCTTGACATATGGAATAAAGGATTACTAACACCCATATGCAAAAGTGGAGACAAATCAGACCCTAACAATTACAGAGGCATCTGTGTAAGCAGTAATCTGGGGAAGCTTTTCTGCAGCATCATCAACAACAGATTCATAGGCTTCTTTACAGATCACAATGTCCCCAGCAAAAGTCAGATTGAGTTTCTGCCAAATCACAGAACATTAGACCATATCTTCACCCTTCAGACTCTGGTTGACAAATACAAACAAACAAAATATTTACTTGCTTTGTAGATTTTCAGAAAGCGTTTGATTCAATTTGGCATGAAGGTCTGCTGTCTAAAATTCCAGAATCAGGTATTGGCGGTAAAACATACAACATTATAAAAGCAATTTATTCGAACAATCAGTGCGCAATTAAAATTGGAAATAAGTGAACAGAATTCTTCACTCTGGGGCGGGGTGTGAGACAGGGCTGTCCACTGTCTCTGGATTCCACTTTCTTTTTTTTCTCCCATCATCTCTCTCTCTCTCTCTCTCTCTCTCTCTCTCTCTCTCTCTCTCTCTCTCTCTC
>CAIGQW010055114.1:312268-325186 GCA_903798125.1 Danio choprae | reverse complement strand
CTCTCTCTCTCTCTCTCTCTCTCTCTCTCTCTCTCTCTCTCTCTCTCGTTCTCATATGTGTGTTGGCCCCTGGGTCTGGGTGGAGGTGTGTTGGGTCTATGAGTAGCTCCAGCTTCATTAATCATCAGTACTGGGCTTAGCTTCAAACCCCCTCCTGTCTCCTTCTGCACAACCCCTCGGATTACCCTGCGCTGCTGCTGAAATGTCAGCCCAAATCTGAGTCTCCATGCAGATAATAATTTCAATAATATTTCTCCATTTGTGGCCTCTTTGCCAGGGGAATAACACTCCCTTCTCAGTCAGGTAGTGTAAGTCTGCCGTTGGTGGAAATGCTTGACTCTGAGCCAGATGGCTTAGTTGCTCTCACAGCATATGTTCAACAAGAACACACACGCACACACACACACACACACACACACACACACACACACACACACACACACACTGAATTTTATTAATTTAAATGAGTGAGATGCATATAGATTTTATATAATGCTGCTTTCTTAATCTGTGCAAGTACAACAGTAGAGTGTGTATTTGCGACAATGAAAATCGATCAAATTGGAAAGGGCTTTAGATACTTTATACAGTGCTTATTGCAAATGTCAAGTCTTGCAGCATCTCTCAAAATGATCAAGTACAGCCTGATATGAAACAAACATTCCCAATCCACTGGGGGAATGTGAAAGTATTTATTTAATTTCCCCACTATAGATTTTATTTACAACATCAAAAATATTGTATATTTTGCTATACCATGTAACTTCCGCATAAAAAATTATAAACAAATGTCCATCGTTATCGAATTGTATCTTTAAAAAAATATTAAAGAGAATAAAGATGTATTTTTTGACTGATTTGCTTAACATCTTTATATTATTATTTGTTAAAAGTTATTGTTCAATAAATGTCATTTTAAATAAATTACAGTAGTATTTAATAAAAGTTTCTTTGTTGTATAGCAAAACAGATTATGATTGTAGTGATTGACAGTTACATTGTTCCACAATCAAATAGGGAGAGAAACGGTATAATGATTAGTCATTAAGCCTTTAAGGGAGCAAACATGGGAATTTCCTTTAATTATTGAAAGAAGCATTGCTTTCCTCAGTTGACATTTTAAACTACTGCTAAACCAATACAGAATTTAAGGTAAATCATGTTCTCAGTCTCTCTTTTTTATAATACTTATTGTATTACTCTCTCTGCGGTATTAATGCATACTGTAGTTATAGTTATTTGAGTTTAGTGATTGCTATGGCTTGGATATGGTAGAGTGTGACAGGGAGAGCTCTGGTCTGTGAGCAACATCCTGTTTTCTTATTGAATAAGAAAAGCTTATTACAAAGACAGGAGAAATGAGTGCAGAGCCCGAGTAAACTCGAGCCGAGCTCTACATCCAAGACTGGACAGGACTATTGTTCTTACTCCAAAACAATTGCCACCAAAACAATAATAAACAAGACCGAAGTGGTAACCAATTGGGCATATGTGAAGCTATATCATAAAATTGCTAGTGTGTTATTGCTTTTTAAACATTAGTTTGGTAATACTGTGTAATTAACCCTTCATTTATAGACATTAATTAGCAGTTTACAAATGCAGCTGTTCTTGACGTAAAATCACATATATAATGTACTTAGTTGTATTTTCATACATCAATCTGTCATTTCTAAATGAAATAATTATTTTTTTTACCATCCAAATTTAGGAGTTTTCAGTTGTTTGTAAGATGTGTTGGAGTGTCAATGTGTGTGTGCCAGTAGTTTTTGAGGTGTAAAAATGGTTTTATTGCTGGCATATCAAAATTTACCTAAAAGACAATCATTAAATGTGAATGTTTTTATCTAAATGTGTAGTATTAGTATTTATTTGCCATGTGAAGTGCTGTTAATTGCTTTTGTGTATAGGTACTCAAAGGTGCTTAACATAGAAATGATAAAGTAATTATCAATAATGTATGAAAGCACAAATAGTAACCAAAAATTGTATAGATGCTTGTAAGTCAAGAATATAGCATTTTATCTATATTTATAACCCTTTTTCCTTTTCTTTTTTTGTTTGGTTCTGGAGCTGCCTGTGATATTGGACATTTCTCAAGCAATCAAATAGCAGTAAGTCTCTGCCTGTTGTAATTCACATTTATTGATATGTTTCCCAATAGTTCATAGATTGTATAGAACAAAAGATCACATTTACTAGTTAAATTGTAAAATCTATTGTAGAATTTTTTTAATATATATGCCTGTCCATTATAGTGACAATGGGCTTAGAAATTAAATATTTAAATTTCTGTCCATTATTTAAAAATTCCAATAATTGTCCATTATTAGTTCCATACAATTTCTTCTTATTGTCCCAACACAATTTTATTATTTTCATTTAATTGTTTTTACAAATTTAAGTGATTTGAACATGAAACATGAAAAATACAATGGAAGTTAATGTTTCCAGCTTTTCATTTTAGAGTAAACTATCCCTTTGAATGTATCCCTATTATAATGTACAGTGTGTTCTAATAATGTTGCAGTCTATAAAAGAAAAACATTAAAGTTAAAATGGTATTTTGTTTAATGTTGTAATCTTTAGAATAAAACATAGGCTCATTTTGAAAATGTAGGTATGGCTGCAGTTTGTCTTTAAAACGAATGCCACGGGGCAGTATGATGCCATTCCTTTTCGCGCTAGCAGCTGACCGCTCACCTTTGTATGGACGGCTTTCCCGCTGTTACCAGTTTGTCCAGTGGCTTGCAGCATACGTCGTCAGACTTGAGACGCAGAGAAGAGCTGACCGCAACAAAAACTGCAAAAAAAACAAAACATACCTCCTTGGATGTATTTGGCACTCTCCTGAAATGTATATAGGGCTACGTTTTCGGAATGAGCTTGGGTTGTTAGAAAAAGCTCAAGTAAAGATCAACAGTGTCAATTATTTTATTTAATTATTGTTTTTGAAGTACAACTGTTTTGACCTGATGTTCACTAAAAATAAACCAAAAATTACAGACAGTTTTAATATTGTTATTTGTTCTCATTTATGGAAGCTTAAGAGAAGCAAAAATAATTTTCTGAAACTTGAAACATAATATCCAGCACACCATTAAAGATTCTTAAAGATCATATTCAGTTACATTGATGAAGTCATTTTTAAATTCCTCTTAAACGATTTTAAAACATTGTCATGTATGACATTTGTTTAGAAAATACTATTTGCAAAATAATGGCAAGGCATTTTATGTTATGCAATATAAAAATACTAATAAAATGTTAAAATAAAATAAAATTTACCCTGAAATAAGTTCACTGAACTACTTAAGAGCAACCTTTTAGCAATGAAAAATGTTTTGGGGAATAGGCAGGTGTTTAATGCATGATTTTTGGACAAAACATGCTGTTTGACAAGCCAATTTAATATTTAAGCAAATATATCAGGTTTTAATCATTGTGCTGTAGAATTAGAAATATTCAGTCCTTCAACATATTCATTCTCTTGTTCCCATGAGTTATGGCGTTCTAGTGAAGGAAGGCTGTATGAGCTCACTAAAATGTCAATAGAAAAAATTGAGTCGGAAGGGGAAGGCTTGGCTAATTAGCACCCATTTAGATTTTATGATAGTTCAGTGATGGCCCCACCTGACACAGACTGCTATAGTTACATATTGTTCTAGCCTGAGGGAACCATAAGAAAATCTAGATTTATTGGTTCTATCATACCAGCATATTTCACTTGCCATTATGGTGTGCCAGAGCTCAGTGATGGTGGATTATTTATTGCAGATAAAACTGGTAGAGCTAGTTGATAACAGGATGGCCTGGTGTGAGTGTTCTTGGTCATTAACATCTGCATTATATGTCACAATTCAGTCTCACATATGCAAAACTGTTCGTTGTGAGCGAATTTAACCCTAGTATTTTGTTTTCCACTAATGTTAAATGTGCGTCTGATTGGATAAACAATTTGTTAATATATAAGTTTTTCACTATTGTGTAAGGGTTATAAGGTTTTTATTGTACATTTCTATGTAATTATACATTTTGCATTGTTTGCATTGTGATAAGGTTAACTATATGAACTATAAAATAGCAAATATCAGGTTTGATAGCAGTTTTTTCCTTACAGATGACAGAGACATTATCCAGTTTAATTCAGTTTCGTGTGAAGGTATTCATTCATTCATTCATTTTCTTTTCGGCTTAGTCCCTTTATTAATCTGGGGTCGCCACAGCGGAATGAACCGCCAACTTATCCAGCATATATTTTACGCAGCGGATGCCCTTCCAGCTGCAACCCATCACTGGGAAACATCCATACATACCCATTCACACTCATACACTATGGACAATTTAGCTTACCCAATTCACCTATACTGCATGTCTTTGGACTTGTGGGGGAAACCGGAGCACCTGGAGGAAACCCACGCAAACACGGGGAGAACATGCAAACTCCACACAGAGACGGCAACTGACCCAGCCGGGGCTCGAACCTGCGGCCTTCTTGCTGTGAGGCGATTGTGCTACCCACTGCGCCACCATGCTGCCCGTGTGAAGGTATTATGTCAATATTCATATATTCCTGGAATTAAAGTACATTTCAGACTTTAACTGAGTAACCTATTAACTGAGAGTGGATAAGTTGAGGCGACGTGGATGAGGGTGAGACAGACACACAAACATAATTGTCATTATTCTTACAATATAACATGTACATCTTGTGTGTTTCATTGTTCTGGTTACCCTAACATGTAACTGATGCAGCATAAAAATTAAACTGACAAAGTTTGTCTGGCTTGAGAACAATAATAGGAACTTGGCTTCAGAGTTTTGGTGCTAGATAGAAAAGTATCTACTGCTTACAGTGACTTTTGGTTTTATCACCTTGCTACATTCATGAGAACACAATAGGCATGGAAGTAACCTTCCTGTTGTCTGCATGTGTGTGCCAGTTCTTTTTTGTGGTGTAAAAAATAGTTTTATAGCTGGACAACCGCTGTACCCTAAATGTACACATCCTTCATGACAACAAATTATAAATACATAATTAATTATATACAAATAAATTGTGTTTATATTTTTGCTTTTTGGCAAAACCATTAATCAAAAAAAAAAACAGTTAGCAACGTTTATTTAAAACCAGGATCATTCAGGAACCTAGTTTTCTTCTAGAATTCAAATGAAGATGCAAAGCTTCTGTTTGGCGAGGAGCATGACGAGTGTCCTTCTTTATAGAGGTGCAGGTCCCAGATGTTCTTGAATGGGGTGATTTCAAGCTGCCCATTGGGATCAGTGTAGAAGATTTGTCTGTCACTGCGGTGTTTGCTAAGGATCAGTCCTGTGGGTTCGTCTCATTGATGTCCCCTCTGACTGTGTAGGGTTGTGTTGTGGTCATTCTCAGTGCACATCAATCATCTGGGATGGATATGAACAGGATGCAAGTGATTATATTAAGCTCAAGATAAGAAAGAGATAGACAGACTAACATAAGCATAGTGTCAGTGTTCGTCCGCGTCATCGTTTGTTGTCGTCACGTGCCTTGTCTTTCGCCCGCCACCGTCATTGTTAATCTGTTCCACCTGTGTTCATCCTTTCTGTGTCATCTGTGTAATCAATCTGTCACCCATATATACCCTTTCGTCTGTGTCCATTGTTGTCCGGTATTTTGGTTCGTGTGGGTCTCGTCCTGTCTTCCCGCATCCCGTGTATGTTTCCCGTAAGTGTTTAATAAACCCGTTTTTGTAATGTTCATCCGTCTCCCTCTCGTCTTGTTATCCTCCGCCCTCCGGGCGTTACATAATACCGGACCCAAAAATAGCGGCGTGTTTTCCCCCGATTTTCTTTTTATAGTCTTTTTGCCCCTCAGTGTTTTATTTTCTCCCTTCTGTGTTTTCCTGGTCCCCACCCACCTTCCCGTTCGTCATCACCGCCTGCTGGAGCAGGGGGAGAGCAGCCCTGAGGACCATATCCGAGCGACTTTGAACAGCTTTCCGGGCGACGTGCTCTGCACGCCCACCATCTCTAGCAGAGCACGATCGCCCGAAGATGGTCCTCGGGGCAACATCGCCGCAAATATGGAGTGGACACTGGCGAGTAAAATATTTCCACTCACCGCCTTTCTGGAGGAAGATCTCGTCAGTGCCACTCCCGACCCAGTGACCAGCCAAGCAACATCGTCCACCTGCAGGGAGCGCTTGCCAGAGCCCACCGCAGACGGAGAGCCACCCCTGGCCAATGAGCCATCGCCCCCTAGAGCGACAGAGCGGAATTGCGCCGTGATGGAGGAGCTTAATCACCCGTCTGACCAGGTGTGTGTGCCGGCAACACCGCCAAGAGGGGGAGTCCTGGCGGCTACCCGCGGAACCAGCGAGAGTCCCGCCCACCCCCCCTATGCAGATGGACAGCGACTGGACACTGGGAGGCTACTCATTGGCTTCTGGAGCTTTAATTTTAATGTTCCGCTGCGTCTAGGCAGCAATACCCGTCCGCTGCGTTTAGGCAGCAACCAACTGTTCCCACACAGTTTTTTAATCTTCCTTCTCCGGAAAAGCCTCAGCTCCAAGGTCATGAGTAGCTTCCCACGGTCCCCCAGAACTGCAGCCAGTCATCCAGCTCCAGCACTGCTGCAGTCAGCCAGCCCCCCAGCTCTCGCTCCAGCTCCGGAAATGGAGCTCGCTTGTGGGCGCTACCTGTCTGCGTCACCCTCTGGAGGGTGTCACCCAGCGTCAGCTCCTACGGCCTCCGAGCTGCGGACTCCACCTCGGCCCTTCGACCCCAGGGCTCCGCGTTGGCTCACTCCTCCCTCGTCTTCGTCGTGGGCCGTCCGCCCACCAGCTCCGCCAGGCTCCCTCGTCCCTCCGGCTCCACCTTGGTCAGTCGTCGCCCTTCCTTCGCCTCTGGACTCCACTCTTCCGGCTGCACCTCATCGCACCGTCCCACCGGCTGCGTTGAGCTCCTCCATCCCTCCAGCTACGCCTTGGTCCTCTGTCGCTCTGGTTATGCCGCGGGCTTCCGGAACCCCGCCATCGCCTTGCTCGGGTGAGCCGCCTGCTTCGCCCGGCCCTCAGAAGCCTCGGCGTCACCTTCGCCCTTCGGCTCTCTGTCCCTTCCTTGGGCTCCACCGCCATCAGCGGCGTCTCCCTCGGTCGGCCCCCTGGAGTCAGCAACCACTCCTCCTCCATGGACCCTCCCTTCCTCGACTCCGCCCGGGCCGTCCTTCTGGCTGTGTCCTGGGTCCTCCTGCTCCAGTTCCCTTCCTGTGTCTCCCTCAGACTCCTCCCTTGTATCCTCCCCTTCTACCCTCCTTCATTTTGTTGTTTCCCGTTGAAGGCGCGAGGACGCGCCTTCAAAAAGGGGGGGTACTGTCAGTGTTCGTCCGCGTCATCGTTTGTTGTCGTCACGTGCCTTGTCTTTCTCCCGCCACCGTCATTGTTAATCTGTTCCACCTGTGTTCATCCTTTCTGTGTCATCTGTGTAATCAATCTGTCACCCATATATACCCTTTCGTCTGTGTCCATTGTTGTCCGGTATTTTGGTTCGTGTGGGTCTCGTCCTGTCTTCCCGCATCCCGTGTATGTTTCCCGTAAGTGTTTAATAAACCCGTTTTTGTAATGTTCATCCGTCTCCCTCTCGTCTTGTTATCCTCTGCCCTCCGGGCGTTACACATAGATGCATGGTCACAAAGCTTCTCAAGAGAGAAAATGGATCAGGAAAAAAATATTTTTGAATTGTAGCAAAAAGGCAAGTTACCAAGGCACAATTTAAACAACAATCAAATAAAAAAACTCAGTAAAAAAAATAACAGTAAAAACTGAAAGATTACAATGTGTAAATATTGCACAGCTGAGTGTATTATTTGCCCAAAGGGATGGTTTTCCAGACAGGGTTTAAATTAAACCAAGAGTAGGTCTTAATCTACAAAAGTTAATCAGGGTTTTAAAAATATCTTATTGAAACACAGGTAAAATACAGATGACTAAATTCCAGGATTATGGAGTCCTGAACTAAAATAAACTAAATTCATTGAAAACCAACTTTGCTGAATTACATCTAAATTAGCATGAAAGAGGTTGCCTGTAAAACTAGGAATCAAAAGAAAAGCTTAAAAGAATAGCAGTGGTCAAATAAATAATATTAAAAAAATGCAAATAAAAAAAAATGCCACGACTTCCTGTTCTGCACAACTATTCATTCATTCATTCATTCATTCATTTTCATTTCGGCTTAGTCCCTGGGGTCGCCACAGCGGAATGAACCGCCAACTTATCCAGCATATGTTTTACACAGCGGATGCCCTTCCAGCTGCAACTCATCTCTGGGAAACATCCATACACACCCATTCACACTCATACACTACGGACAATTTAGTCTACCCAATTCACCTGTACCGCATGTCTTTGGACTTGTGGGGGAAACCGGAGCACCCGGAGGAAACCCACGCCAACACAGGGAGAACATGCAAACTCCACACAGAAACGCCAACTAACCCAGCCGAGGCTCGAACCAGCGACTTCTTGCTGTGAGGCGAACGTGCTACCCACTGCGCCACTGTGAGGTCCTCTGCACAACTATACATATGAAAAACACAAAGGCAAAAAAAAAAAAGTCGAAAAGAAGACCAAAAACATTCCCTTTTCCATATTAGAACAACAATTATGGAGTTCCAATTAAAAGGGAATGTTACAAATCTGCCTACAATGTATTGCCAGTGTCTACTGTATATTGTTTAATGTTATGTGAGGAGGATTTGAGTAGACAAGGTTTATCCAAGGATCAAAGCTAATTGAAAGAAAAAATGGTTTAGTATGGTGAGAAAGCTGCAATGGGCTGATGTGGTTGGATGTTCCAACATAATACTAGCTGTTAGAAAAAGTATTGCATTTATTAGTTGTGGCCAAAACAGTAACAGAAACACAGAAAAACAGTTTAGTCCTTTGTTAAAGTTCCCTGCATCACAAATTTTTCTCCATAATCTTTTTTTTTAACCAGTGCACAGACTAGTTGAATGGCAAATTATTAAAAAATTTAATCAGAGTACTGTTTCTAGTCTCACGCATTTCCTCATAACTTCCCACAATTGTTTATATAGTGTAGTCATGCAGTGTGTTTCTTTCTGTTTCCTACCCCATAACCATGCAACACCTGTCATCTAGCAATTTTGAAAATGCAGTGTGGACTCGGCATTTGGCAAACTATTCAAAAAGATTGATTTAAAATAATGGTTCTATTTCTATCTGTTTATTCTATCAAAATAAACATTCCTTCATTTTCTACCTACCGCTCCGCACTTCATAAACATCATAATATGCATCCAAAACTCTTTGAAATTGAGAAAACTATCTGTAAAAGATTTCTGTTAGTGATCGAGTTGTAAAGCCTGATACAAGCTTTTGAAATGAAAGCTGTTGTGTGAGCAAGATGAAGTGGGGAAGAAACCATGCATCTCACTTTATTGCATGCATTTGTATGACCCATACATTCATATTTATTGTATTCATTACCACCATAAACAGCTGTGTAAGCACTATTCAGGCTGTGTGGAATACTTTGTTGTGGCAAACCATGACGTAGAACCCTCTGGTGGCCTGGAGCATGTGATGATGTGTTGAGAATTCACAGGAGCCTTGTGAAAGTCTGTAATGAGGGAGGGGTCCAAACTGTCCTTAGCTGTGATCCAGGTTCGCTCCTCTGGAACAAACCCCTCCCAAGTACTGTGTCCTTCTTTGTTTCTTGCAACATGTAAGCAGTCTGCATACAGTGAATACAGGATGGCCATCAACAACGAGTAGAGCAGGTGTGGGTTTTCTGTTGGGATAGAGAGTGAAATGCAAACAAAAGACTGTGTTGGGCTGATTGCTAGGCAAAGCAAGTTTACTTATATAGCACAATTCATACATAATGGTACTTCAATGTGCTTTACATAAACAAGAGGACTAAAACTCACAATAAGTATAATGAATAATAAAAGAATAATAATAAAAGAAGTAGAATGACTAAAAATAGATTTAAAAAAAACATACTAAAATATGTTTATAAGGAAGGAATAAAAAGAAAGACAGAATTGTGATCTGTGACAGCACTGTTCTCATTCAGTAAATGTAGATCTAAACAGAGGTGTTTGAATGTGCCCAATGTGTGTTGATTTGAATGTGCCTAATGTTTGAGAACCACTGATAATTTCTGGAAGCTGGTTCCAGTAGTGAGTGGCATACTAGCAGAAAGTGAATTCACTCTGCTTTGAGTGACCTCTTGCAATTTCTAATTTACCCAATCCTAATGATCTGAGCGATCTATTAGGTTTATATCCAGTGATCATATCTGTAAGATCCTATTGAGGTCCTAGGCCATTTAGTGATTTAGACAAGTAATAATACTTTAAAATCTATTCTTAATGTAACTGGGAGCCAATGTAAAGACCTGAGGATTGTTCAGAGTAATGTGCTCTGATGAACGTTCTGGATGAGCTGCAGCTGTCTGACTGTCTTTTTGGGAAGGCCAATGGAGGAGTCCATTACAGTAGTCCACCTTGCTGGTGATACAAGTGTGTAACAAGTCCTCACTTAAAACAAAGCATCTAATTCTTGCAATGTTTTGAGATGTTAATGATCTTGTGATCTGATCTTGTTACAGCTTTGACATGAATACTGAAACTAATGTCTAATTGTAAAATCACACCAAGGTCATTGCCTTGTTTTTTTTTTGTTTTTTTTTACTCCAAGAGTCAAGGTATGCATTCACCCTGAGAACTTAATCTTTGTTTCCTAGTGCAATGACTTTGTTTTGTTTTTGTTTAACTGAAGATAATTTTAGCACATTTGGGAGAGGATGTCCATAGGGCTGTAGTCATTAGGTCATAAGGCTATGTAAATCTTAATGTCATCTGGTAAATGATGTGTTTCTTTCTCATTATTTTGCCTCTGTGGGACCAAATAAAGATGAACAGGAAAGATGACAGAATTGAACCTTATGTGTCTTCGCATGTCAGGATTGTACACCTTGATCTATTGTCATCTATACTGATATAGTTACCTCTCCATTCAAGGTAAGACCTGAACCAATTGTGGAACATGTCAGAAAGACTGTCAAAAAGTTTACTGTGATAGACAGCTGGAGCAGGAGGCCTTTCTGTGTGGAGTTTGCATGTTCTCCCCATGTTTCATTTATAAACATAAAATACTGGCAATTTGTATTGGTTATATCATTGAATAGAAGAGACTTATTGTTAAGTGATTACATGTTTAATCAATGGGTGGTACCTTACAAATCAATGATTGAATTATAAAGGCTATTTATTTGTAACTGATTAGTGTCATGTCAGAACTGTGTAATTGTCTTAACACTTACTGAAATTTCTTACAGATAACATTTTTAGTCATTGTAAAATATTTATCAACTTTTCACACACATTATATACATACAGTGGTGTAAAAAAGTGTTTGACACTTTACCTTCTCAGGAACCTTCCCAGCGGCTGACAAAAATTACCCCAAGAGTGCAGCGACAACTCATCCAAGAGGTCACAAAATACCCCATAACAATATCCAAAGAACTGCAGATTTGACTTATTTAAGGTGTGTGTTCATGACTCCACCATAAGAAAGATATTGGGAAAAAAATGGTTTGCATGGAAGAGTTCTAAGATGAAAAGCAACAACTTCTTGATCATCTCTTTTGATCAAAACTTTTGGGAAAATACTCTGTGAACTGATGAGACAAAAGTTTAACTTTTTGGAAACTTTTTGTCCCATTATGTGTGAAGTAAAAGTAACACAGAAGAAGAACATCATACCAACAGTAAAATGTGATGGTGGTAGTGTGATGGTCTGGAAGACTTGCTGTGATAAATGGAACCATGGATTTTGCTGTGTACAAAAGAATCTTGAAGAAGAATCTCTGGCCATCTGTTAGTGACCTCAAGCTGAAAAAAAACTTGTGTTTTGAAGCGGGACAATGATCCAAAGAACATCAGCAAGTCCACTTCAGACTTTGAAGACTTTGGAGTGGCCTAGTCAAATTTCTGACCTGAATCCAAATAAGATGCTGTGGCATGACCTTAAAAAGTTGATTCATACTCAAAAGCCCTACAATATGGCTGAATTACAACAATTCTGCAAAGATGCGTGGGCCAAAATTCCTCCACAGCGCTTTAACAGACTCGAAAAGTTTGATTACATTTGTTTCTGCTAAGGGTGGAACAACCAGGTATTAGGTTTAGGAGGCAACTTTTCACATAGGGCTATGTAGTTTTGTATTTAGTTTTCCCCTAATAATAAAAACCTTTACACTTCTTGTGTGTATGGGTCTGCTGATTAATAGCGCCATGTGTCTTTAAGAAATCATGAATGAATCAACTTCCATATTGAATTGGTATTTATACACACAAGACTGTATTTAAAGTCAGAAAAGATGAACTCGTGCCCTCTGAGAGATAAATGCAGTTTATTTGCTGTCACTACTATGCCTGATTAGAATCACTGAGTTACTATGGCTGAGGAGGTGCTCGACCACCAATGTCACTGCGCTTCTCATCTTCTCTGACACACTCACCTGGAGACGCGCATCACATTTGCGGTTGTGTTTACGTTGATTTTCATTTTATTGTTGCTGCAGTTATACATGGCGTCCTCATTTATATGTAGCTTTTGATAACACTTGAAAGCAGAACAGTTTTAGTTTGATAACAATGTATGTCAGCGCATGCACATTCTCTCCCTGATTGGGTTATCTGAACTATTCTGTATCCTTCATCAAGGATCAATATACAGATTTTTTCTTTGTAAATAGAGGTGCAGGGGCTCAGTGAGGTGGTGAGGTGGGGGATGAAAGGGGAACCTCAGTTCACTATGAGAGTATCAATGTTTGAAACATAGTGACCATAACGTGTTTTTCTCCGTTCAGTTTGAATATAATTTCACCCTTTATATATAT
>CAIGQW010055114.1:285903-297268 GCA_903798125.1 Danio choprae | reverse complement strand
AATTGGCTACAGAACAAACCAGTATTGTCCAATGACTTGTCTAATTATCCTAATTTACCTAGTTAACATAATAACCTAGTTAAGACTATAAATTGCACTTTAGGATGAATACTAGTATCTGGCATAACAAGCAAAAGATATTATGAACTGTCATCATGGCAAAGACTAAATAAATTAGTTATTAGAAATTAGTTATTAAAACACAATCACTTTTAAAAAATGTATTGAAAAAAATCACTCCATTAAACATCAACAGATTTTTTGAGTCTATATTCCCACTCATATCTCTAAACCTAACAATTTATGTAAAAGATATGTACAGAATAAAGAAAAAAAAGACAGACAACTGCAATCACAATAATATGTTTACTGCAAAAATGTCAAGAGGTAACGGTAAGGTAATTCAAATGATGATGCACTGCAGTTGCAGTCATCTCTACCAGAATCCAATATCTTAAGTGCAAACAGAATTTGATTGAAAGTTGTTAATTACAAAAATTATAATCTCTAACTGCTCTGAGAAAGTGGAAAAAAGAGCTGGTTAAAAGCATGCATTTCTGTTCCTCACAATTGTATGGATTCTGATTCAGATCTGGATTACAGCGCAAGAATAAAATTAATTTCTTTTAGAATTATATTGCATTGTTGTTGTGTTTTATGCTTGTGTTGTCAGTTGCAGTATATGGAGGTAATGGCCTTCATGTCCCATGGGAAAATTATTACATGATAAGTAATGGTTTTAAATTACAGAAAATGTAATGCTTTAAAAGTCTATAAAATATTTTAACATAGTGTAGACAAACATGAATACATCAGAAATCCCACAGAACATAATACAATTTTATCCTTTACTATTACATGAATGAGTACATATGTCTAATAAATGTAATTGAGAAAATTTTACTGATATTGCTTATACAACTGATACAATATAATCAAAATGACATGCCACTATGTCAACATTTATAAAGATTGATTATGTAAATAATTTACAATTATATAATTGATAAATTATACACTTTAGGTAAAATACATATGAATAATTATGATGTGTGATTTCTTAACTTTTGGATGTGGAAAATCATCCATCACATTACTTAAAGCCGTCAATGATGCATTTATAAAAGCTACTAACTGAATTGTGGCTCACAGTAAATATTTATAAGGCAACAGCGCTCCTATCAACAATACAAAACCATTCACTTATTTGACAGAACACAATCGGTCTGTCTTACTAGTCTTTGTTACTGTTACATAGCAATGTTTTTTGCAAACTGCATCTTTCATTCATTCATTCATTCATTCATTCATTTTTTTTGTCCCTTTATTAATCAGGCTTTGCCAAAGCAGAATGAACCACCAACTTATCCAGCATATGTTTTATGCAGCAGATGCCCTTCCAGCTGCAGCCCATCACTGGGAAGCAAACTGCATCTTTAGAAATACAATCATGACTAATTAATACTTAAAAACCAGTGTATAATGTGTTATGAACATGTATATTAAATATAAATGCATCACTAATGAGTATTAATAACACTATTATAAATGCAGCTATAACTGTCATTCCTTTCTCTTTGTACTCTGTTTGCTTTTGCTTTATCATCTTCCCCCTTCTGAAAATGGCCTCTAAGCAAAGATTGTGTCTGTTTTTTGTTTTTGTTTTTTACAGTGAAAGTGAGACAGAAGAGATAAAGAAGGTAGTGGGCATAACCTAATGGTTTTACAGTTGGACTTATGAAACAAAGGTCACAGATATGAGACCACACTGTTAGAAAATTTATTGTATTTTTACAATATGATACTGGCAGTATGCTTTTCAGTAAGTTACTGTAAAAATGGATTAGATTACAGTTGCTGTAATTCAATTTACAGTGCATTAGCATTTTGCTGTATTTTTGCATTTGGTAATTCTATGGATATGTACACATTTGGTAATATTCCTGCTCATTTTTAAAGTATTATACTGTATTATACAAAGCTGGAAAATATTAATATAATTTTCATAATTAATAACAACTGTAATATGAACGTCCTGGTTACGTACGTAACCCACGTTCCCCGAATAGGCAACGGAGACATGTGTCTGGAACGAGATATATGGGATTATGCCAGACGACCAATCACTCTGAAGAGTAAGAAAACGGGCCAATGAATGCCAAATGAATTGACAGAGCTCAGCTTCACAGCTGATACTGATTAGTCATTAGCGTCTATATCAGTGCCTGCTGAGGAGCGAGCATCTAGAATTTGTCTATTGAAGAGATAATCACTTAGCTAACAGCTGGAAACTCAGGTGCAGTGTCAGTGGAGACACACTTCTCCGTTCCCTATTCGGGGAACATGGGTTACGTACGTAACCAGGGCGTTCCCCATCATGGGAACTCCAACATGTTTCTGGAACCAGACATAAGGGAGAGTGTATGGAAAAGGCCACAGCAGCTAAGCCCTCCTGTCACGCTCCTGATGTGAAGTTTGCCAAGCATAGCGTGAGCGCACAAGCATCACCAAGCGTGCAACCTTCCAACATCCCCTTTAATTACCATTACATGGGAATTACATTAGGCCCTTTAATTACCATTACATGGGAATAATTATATAATTTAGATCAGGGGTCGTAATTTGCTTTTACCTAGCTAATATAGACTAGGGATTTTAGAATACGACAGTACATTGGGAAAGCGTGCCAGTCCTCAAAGGGGGAGGACGCTCCGGAGGCCACCTGCTACCCAAGAGGGGAAACTTGATGGCAATAAGAACATATGGACTAGCCCTAAGGAGGGGGAGTGCTACATGTGATATTGCCATCGGGGACCGTGCATAGCTGGCACTGAACCTCAGCATGTGGTACCAGACATCACACTGAGACAGGCATCCGGCTCCTCTGCCGAGTTGTGTGCTGGGGGCCTCGAAGGAATTCTCTAGGGTTCGCCAAGTGGGAAACTTACTAGCAGAATATAACAAGTGCACTTATTTCCCGGTTTAGGGAGCATGGCGCAGCAAGCGTTTTTCACACCGAGCTTAATTTTGTACCGATTGACTGGAGTAACCCTGTAATCGGGAGGAAACCAAGTCCACTCGAGGATTATAAAATCTCGCAAATGTTTTAGGTGTCGCCCAGCCCGCAGCTCTGCATAATCTGTTAAGAGGCACTGTGTACTCACACCGAAAAGGAGGCACCGCTTTTTCTTTTTTTTTATAGTGTGCTCTCTCTCCCGGGGGACACAGCTCGCCCTGGCACATGAAGAGAGGGCAATGGCATAAACTATAAAATGGACTAACCTCTGCTTTAATATGGCACTTCCCTTCTGCCGATCATAACAGAAAAGAGCTGCTCAAGGATGTATGCTCTACGTGTCACATTAAGTGCAGTGCGCGGACATAGCAATGAAAGGGCCGGGTCTGCCTCCTCTGCAGACAGCGCTTGCTGGCTCACTACCACTTTTAATAATAAAAGGGGTGGTAGGAACCTTGGCACAAGCTGAACTGGGGTCTCAGGTAAATGTGAGAGTAGGCCGGTCCAAATTCCTGGCACGATTTACTGACCGAAAATGCCACCGTAATCCTAACCCTCCTGAATGATACCTACGTGACCAGCAGAGCTGCCTTTATGGACCAAAAATGTATAGATACTGAGTCGAGTGGCTCAACGAACCTAACCATAACCACTGGGGCTAGGGGGGAGTGGAATTAACCATCTCGCGCCACGCGCCTCTGAGGAACCGGCTGATGAGGTTATGCTTTCCCAGCGCGCTACCATCCGCCGCCCCACAGAGAGCACACCAAACCTTTAGTGTGGAGGGTGACAGCCTGCGCTCCAGCTAGAAAACACAACACTAATCTGGCATGTCCAGGGTTCTTCTGAGAGAGGGTGCCTATACAGGATGCTCTAGCCTGAGTGACGGTGTCACCTAAGTCCACCGTGCTCTCTCTAGAAACCCTCCATGGGGGTTCCAGAATGATGCGCAGGTTCCAGAGGGTGCCTGTCCCAGAAAAAGCAGTGCTTCTTTCAGGGGAATTTGTCATGGAGAGTCATCACGAGGAGTGTGAGTCTGGAAACTCCTCGACCTGCTCCTCGTCTCCCCGACTGTGCACAGAGTCTGTGCACGTAGGCTCACTCGGGGAAAACGCATATTGCGTAAACCCGGGGCCAGCTGAAGCGTGCCCATAACAGCTGTACCAAGCCAGGGTGGAGTCTCCATTCTCCCGTAAACGTCACTATCGTGAGAGCATGTAAGCTGGCATGGTAGAGCTCGTAAAGGAATCGAACGGTGTGCAGCTATTTAGCCATGCTAGCCATCTTAACCAACACGTGTATCCCCTCCCATAGCAGTAGGAACCGGCGGAGACAGCTGCCAACAGCTCGGTGATGGAGACAGAGTCCAGCACCAACCCGAGATGAGAGAAGCTCTGCCCAGGGGAGAGCTTGCTCATTCTCGGTTGACCCGAAACCCCAACAGGCTGAGGTGCCGGAGCACCAGGTCCCTGTGCATAACCGACTAGTTTAAAGAACTGAAAAAATAAACCAGTCAATGAATAATCAAAAATGCCGATGCCTGTGCGCCGGAAAAAACACGGTATAAGGAGGGAGAGAGAGAGACATGGAGTGGGCGTCCTTCAGGTCTATAGCTGCAACCAATTACATGGACAGACGCACTGGGGGATGCATTTCTGCATGAGCATCTTGATCAGCACCCTAAACAGATGACAGATCAAAATGCACAGATAGGATTGGTATAACCCACCGCTCTCTGGATACAATGAAGTGGGAGCATAAACCCACTCTTCATCTCAGCTGGAGGGACCGGCTCGATTGTATCCAAGTGCACCAAAGTGCACCTAAGCTGAGAGCTGGAAGGCAGCGCGTCCCATGCTGGCAGCAATTGGGCTTTCACAGCCAGAGGGAGGAAAAGCCGCTCTTTTCGCCTCGGCCCTCCACCGGGGAAAGAATGGATATCGTCCTATCCAAGGCCCGCCTTAGGTTTGCTTCGCGGTCCGATTACCGGACTTAACAGAGACCTGTGATGTGAGCATCACCTTCCTGAAGGGAGGCTCGGCGCGTTCACTAGCCAGTGGAACGGGCTGTGACGGTGGAGCATTTTGGAGCTGTGGGAAGAGCACTCTCAGTGAGGAACAGTCAGTCAGATGGGTCCAGTGGGGGAGCAGTTTTCCGAGCCCACCAAGAGATGATCTACTCCATCTCACATGGCTGATGTCTCATCACAGAGGACTCCTGGGTAAAGTCCCGGCATTTCCGGACCACTGTGTGGCCATCGTCCTCCCCAGAGCACGGGCGGCCGACTTGAAAGTCATGAGAGCATAGCCGACCACCGTGCAGTGTTTACGCATAAGGCTGGGGAAGAACCGCTCCTATTCAGCACAGCCAGGTGGCTGTGGTGCAGGGCAGAAGCGGCATGGCCCGCATCGGTGTGGGCTCTAGTCATGAAAGACACAGATAACCCACCCGCCTTAGAAGGGGGGCTCAGCTTACCCCTCCAGGTGGCGGCGCCCACCACCTGAGGAAAAGCTTCATACCCACTGGCCGCCTCGCCATCAGGGGAGGTGAACGCAGAAACGCACGAGGCCAGTGTGTATTCGATGTGCGCCCCTGGGAAGAAGGGAACGGGAGCTGGAAGATTCATCTTACATCAGCCCACACGTCAAACCCTCTAGTCGGTCCAGCAGTGAGACTGCGGGACAAGCCATCTCCAGCCACACTGCCGAAGCAGCCCAGGAAGCACAGTCATTATGTCTGAACCATGACCACGCATTGCACTATGTAGGATGGAAGCGAGCTCGGTCTGTCATCTGAGCATGACAGCTCGCCCTCTGATGTTGCGATAGAAGTCTGATCTTCGGTGTCATCAAGCAGAGGCGCGGGCATCCTAGGGGATGAACCGCACAACCACTCAAAGCTTGGATGGGGTACGCTGTGGAGGAGTGATGGTCCACAGGCCCGGAGGCAACAGATAAACCCCCACAGTGATCCTCAGATCTGCCCGCGTGCTAACCGCTTACACGGGGAGAATCGGGGATGGCTTGGAAGCCGCAATCTCAGCTGTGCAACAGCCCTCACAGTAAGAACATGAACTGTCCGCAAGCACCGCATCGACATGCTGAACACCCAGACCTGTGATGCGATACCCGTGCCCATCATCCAGAGATAGGAACCACCGCATCCAGAAACGCACAGTCAGAACAGTGTCTTGAAAAAGACGTGTTGATTGACTGTGTTGCTCTCTTAGGGAATCTGCTCTTTTAATGGAAACTGCTCTTTTGTGCACACCAGCAAAATGCCCAGGGGACGGGAAAGGCCAGATAAATTGCAGCTGTCGCATCATCTCCCTGAAATCAAATTGGCAGATTGAGTTTCTTCAGTCTTGTAAGAGGCTCTAAAGCTAAATTCGAGATGCTCGCTCCTCAGCAGGCACTGATATAGGCGCTAATGACTCAGTATCAGCTGTGGAGCTGAGCTCTGCCAATTCATTTGGCATTCATTGGCCCAATTCTTACTCTTCAGAGTGATTGGTCATCGGGCGTACTCCCATATGTCTGGTTCCAGACACACGTTGGAGTTCCCATGATGGGGAACTTGCAATTAAACAATACAGTTATATAGCAAATAAATTAATAGTTTGTTATATTATAATGCCACTCTACTTCAAAATAACACTGCAAATCATCACTCCAAACATTTTTAAATATTCAAACCATTTAAAAACATAGTGATTTTGTTTTTTAAGAGCATCAATAGTTTTGACATATGAGCACCTAAAGCTTTCACTTTTCAATTTAAACAAATTATAATGAGGGAAAGTATAGATTTGTTTGGGTACTGTCTCCTAAAAGAAAACTACAAAACAACAAAAACAGAAACAGCAAGTGCTCCGCTAACAACTTTGTTGGAAAAAAGGCTTTAATTAGAGGTTTTCCATTTAACTCCATTAGGTACCGAAGGAAACCTAAGCTTCCATCAGCTTCCACAACACAAACTTCTCAGTCTTCTTGCTGACTCTCTGTCTGGCAGTACACTTAACTCTCAATCTGACATTCCAACATCTTCCAGATTCCATCATCTGTTGTCTTAGACTTCTGTATACACTGGCCTTAGGGTAAGAAATTATCTGCCTTCACTAAACCTCTAAAATAAATCTGCTTAATTTAATTTCAATCCTTAAATCTATTTTGCATGAAGAAACAACCTCATCTTCATTACAAACTCTGTGAACGTCTAGATTTTCCTTCACCAATGTGGAAAAACTTCTTCTGCTTCTGCTGGAAAAATCAAAAAATTAATTGAGATTGGTAAAGGAACATTTTACTTATACAATTTATAGACACAATACAAAACCTATAATTAGGACAAAGCAAATCTATCTCTCCAGTGCACTTCATCAGCCCGTCACTCTCAATTTATGAATATGCCCAGGAGTGGAGAGAATGTGGTTTTTAGTTTTACTTCCAGTTACAAACAAAACCAGCTCACCAGCATAAAAATGTCTTACCAGATTGGCAAGTGAAAAAAATACAAATACAAATAATAAAATGTGCACACATAATGTACAAAGGGATTTGTTCATTTTCTTTAAAAAAAATAGTAAACTTGCTTTAAAAGTGTTTAGTTGAATTTACTTTAGAAAGTGAGTAAACCCTCACTGCTTTAAAAGCAATTAGTTGACTTTTTCTTTATAAAGTAAGAACACCTCTTGTCTTAAAATTATTAAGCAAATTATCACTGTGAACAGTGTAATAAAAGTTAAATAAAATAAGTGAATGCAAATAAAAGCTAAAAACCAGAATAATAGAACTTTTTTTTGATAAAAAAAGTTTGTTGCTGAATTTAAAATCAAATCATTTTTCAGAAATTCTTCTGATTATCTTTCCCTATACAAAGATGCAAAATACAAAGATTGGGTGAAATGTTTTAATTTGAAATCATAAAAAAGTATAAAAGTATAAAACTATTTAGCAATACAGTTATTCATTCATTTTCGGCTTAGTCCCTTTATTAATCTGGGGTCGCCACAGCGGAATGAACCGCCAACTTATCCAGCATATGTTTTATCCAGCGGATGCCCTTCCAGCTGCAACCCATCACTGGGAAACATCCACACACACTCATTCACACACATACACTACGGCCAATTTAGCTTACCCAATTCACCTATACCGCATGTCTTTGGACTTATGGGGGAAACCGGAGCACCCGGAGGAAACCCACGCCAACACAGGGAGAACATGCAAACTCCACACAGAAACGTCAACTGACCCAGCCGAGGCTCGAACCAGCGACCTTCTTGCTGTGAGGCGATCGTGGTACCCAATGCGCCACCGTGAGGCCCGCAATACAGTTATAAAAATTTAAAAATAAAAATAATAAATGAAGTGTTGATTGATTGTTAATGATGAACACCCATGACATGACATCCACCTGTTAAATTTTTGTCTTAGACTTTTTCAGAAATTAACTTTTTTGGAATTACTATAAAATAGAAATTTGTTGTCATTTGGTGTGACACCCGTTTATGTCACCATCTTACACTTTGTCTCCTTTACCCTAGAGGTCGCAGTGTTCCCTCCTCTGTTTTAGTTCTTCCATGTGTGTCCTTGTTTACGTCATTTTGATCACCTGTGTCTTGTTCCAGCCAGGGTATTTAAGTGGTCACATTTTTCCCTCTGTTCCTCACTTGGTTTTGAGTTAGAACATTGTGTTTCCTTGACCTCTTGATGATTGTGTTGTAAGACTCTTTTGAGTTTCCTTGTTGCCCTATTATTTTCTTGTTTCTCCCCTTGTGGAGTTTTAATTGTTTATTTGTTACTCTGTTAAAGTGATTTCCCAACATGAGACCTCATTCCAGCACCATGAAGAAGTACTCTGTCATCAAGAGGAGTTAATGATGAAACACTCAGAACTCCTTGCTGATGTGATGTTCTCAATTCCTCAACTTTTTGAAAGGCTCCCTGGTGCTTATCTATCTGCTGCGGCACAGCCTCCAAGTATCAATAGGCCCCCCGAAAGCGGTTGCTGCAGAGCCCCAACTTCCATCCCCCAAGCCATTCTCTGGAGATCCCAGCTCCTGCCAGAGAATTTTCACCCAGTGTCTTCTCACTTTTGGGCTTCAGCCGTTAACCCAAGGAAACTGATCCAGGCAGTGGGCCGTTGGGTGCTCTGTATGTTTTTCGATCAGCCCGAGCCCAGGTCTTGCATTGGAGTCATAAGTTCCAATTGACCTGCCACCCAGGGAGCGCCCGCACTCTTGAATTCCTCCAACGTCGCTTTTGGTGGCCTGAAGGAGGACGTTAAAGGTTATGTGGAGGCCTGCCAAGTATGTTGCCAGGGAAAATCTTCACATCAGCGACCTCAGGGGCTGCTCCATCCATTACTTGTTCCCCACAGGGCTTGGTCACACCTCTCCCTGGACTTCATTATGGGACTTCCACCTTCCCAGGGCAACACTGTCATACTGGTGGTGGTGGACCAATTTTTCTTAGGCTGCTTGGTTCATTCCCCTGCCCAAGTTACCATCAGCCAAGGAGATGACTGAGCTCATAATAAGGCATGTTTTCAGAGTGTTTGGCATCCCCCAGGATATTGTTTCTGACCGAGGCCCACAATTTTTGTCCAGATTCTGGGTGGCCTTCTGCAGACTCTTTGGGGCCACTGCCAGCCTAACATCCGGGTTCCATCCTTAGTCTAATGGCCAGACCAAATGAGTTAACCAAGATCTGGAAACCACTCTATGATGCATGGCAGCCAACAACCCCACCACTTGGTCTTCCTACATTATGTGGGCCAAGTATGCCCATAATACCCTCAAGTCCTCAGCCACTGAACTATTCGCTTTTGAATGCCATTGTTCCCTGAGGAGGAAGTGCAGGTGGAAGTTCCCTCAGCCCAACGCTTAATTCGACGCTGTTGACTAACCTGGAGGAGAGCTAGAAACACTCACCTTTGAACCTCCCTGAGATACCAGCATCAGGCTAATTGTCGTTGTCGAAGGGTTCCACTTTCCGTGTGAGGGCGTACTCTCACTAGGCACTGTTGCCTTGAGCGCGGTTGTCCCCCATCCCCTCTCCCCCTGCACTCACACTGCATCTTTACCTACCAAACCTGAGCACGCTTCCATCATCGATAATGCGACTGTTCAGTTTAACAGAAAAAGAAGAGCTCTCGCTTAGCACAGTAGAGATTTCTTTAGTTATATGGTTTTAGTCGTTTGGGATGCAGTGACACACACTCAAATATTTTGCCAAACAAATCCACAACTTTTGACGCTCATAAATTATCATAAAACTCCTCATGCTGCAGGTATTAGGAGGTTTGCTAAAGCTGCAGCTGATGTGCAGCACGGAGTTTGCGTCTTTAATAAACTATGATGGTTCGCATTCATTGAAAAGTAAGAATGATTAATCAATCCATATGAAACAGTCCCTTTAAAGTGACGTTGCGTCTTCAGTTTCGCACTTAGGTGCGTTTAGCACTCACACTACAAGTGTACCGCGCCAAAGCCCAACTGAACTGCACTCTGGCACATCTCTTCCAACCAGGCCAGGGCCGGCCAACTGAACCATGCCTGGGCCTGATTCTGAGCACTCACACTTGTCAAACGAACCAGGAAATGTGCCTGGGCACGGTTCGGATATCGTAGTGTGAGTGCACCTTGAGTCTGGTTGGCCACTAAGAACCTTCCACTCTGGGTTGAGTCCAGAAAACTGTCCCAGAACTTCATTGGGCCATTTCGAATAGCCAGGAAAGTGAACTCTGTTTCCTATCGTTTATTTCTTCCTCGTTCACTTATAATTAATTCTACATTGAAAGTCTCTTTATTAAAACTTGTCTTGTCTTCTCCCTTTGGTCACTTTTTCCCCTCTGTTCCTCACACGCTTGCCTTGCGTTCCCTTAACTTCTCAATTATTGTCTAGTAAGACTCTTTTGATTTTCCTTGTTGCCTTATTATTTTCTTGTTTCTCCCCTTGTGGAGTTTTCTTTGTTTATTTGTTACTCTGTTAAAGAACCCCTCCTGTATACCTCAACAGAGAAGAACCTTGATTGTTTTGCTACCTACATTCTGAGAAGAAATTAAGTTTTTTTTTGTTCCCTTAATAAATAGTTTTTGTTTCGTTTGGGTCCTACCCATCTGGCTCTGTAGTACATCTCACCAGTCTCCACACCAGAGACCTGGGTTCAAGGCCTGTGCATGACAATTTACTGAAAATGTCTGAACGAGTCACAGAGTAAATATAATATTAATAATTTATTATAAAATAAATTACACTATAAGTGTTCTCCAATGAAAATAAAATAATTTATATAGTTCATGTCTCCTTATATTTTGTGAATCAATCATCAGCCTTCAAACTATAT
>CAIGQW010055114.1:268933-285503 GCA_903798125.1 Danio choprae | reverse complement strand
GAAGTGGGTAGCACGATCGCCTCACAGCAAGAAGGTCGCTGGTTCGAGCCTCGGCTGGGTCAGTTGGCATTACTGTTTGCATGTTGACTCTTGTTTCCTACTGGGAACTATGGTCACATGGATAACCTTGTAGTTTTCCACATTTAATACAACAGTGTTCTGTTCATACAGAAAGCTAGAGGATATTGTCCCATCTAATCACTTTCCTCATTGCTAAACTAAATTCATGTAGCACAAGTTGCTTAATCTACTTTAATACCCTTTTTTAATATCAGACAATGTCTTGGGTAGCCAACACAAATGCTCCAACTATACACAAACCTCACTTTACCACTTTCCAAAATAATGTTTTTTAAAAGAAACCTACAAAATAGTTACAATCCAAGATAGCAAAAATACAAAAAAATACTAATTTGATGATTAAGAAAAAAATAACACTAATAAAAAACAATGACGTTGCACTAAATGCAATCATGTGCTTTAATTTCAAAAGTGCATAAAGTACACATTCTAGAACATAAAACATCGCACAGTCAAATTGACTATTTAGTGCAATGGATGGATTAAAATTTGCAGATGTCCTAGACAGACCAGCATGTACATGCTGACAGAGAGATGTTGAAGTCCCTTATTTGATTTCAATTAAGTCATTCGGCTATTTTCTGTTTTCCCAGTAACAGCTATTTATAAACATTCATTGAGACATCTCCCACACCTCACAGAAGTGCTTTACTCTTCTATTCTTTGTTTTAAACACAACTGTTAACCATAAACATAAACATAACTGTTGCAGCCCTACTTTCTTATAAACATTACTATAACATGACTACACAGAAAAGCAAAACAAGCAGATATTGTTTTTCTATTTACTAATGCATTTTTCTCTGGTACAACGCAATCAAAAGAAACTCAATTGGCCAGAACTCATCCAATCTACCAATACTGGCTCCACCTACTCACCCGTCATTTGCACACAGAGTGGCGGAGAAACAGAGAGAGAAGGTCATGAGGGTGATAACAGGCTATCCACTCTCTTCATTAGTTCTCTTATTATTGAATAACAGCAGCCAAACAGAGCAAGTGCAATAAAAACACTCACAATGTGGTTCAAACAATGCTGGTAAATATTTCTCTCTTTTACCATTCTTTCTATTGTCATCAATCTTTTTTTATTTTTATTTCTACCTCGCATAGTTCTCATATTTATAATTGTTTAGTTCTGTCTATGTTTCATTCACATGCTCTGTCACTCTGTGTATTCCTGTCTTTGTCCCCATCTGCTGTATGTCTTTCTCTCTAATGGTGAGGGTGTGTGTGTGGCTCTGACAGTCACATCTGCCAGTTGTGTGAGTCGTTCCCTCACTGAGCTGCTCACTAATGAGATCCTCCCCATTTAATTAATACCATAAGAATTTTAATTCTGACTGAATCAATTTAATGTGATGTGATTTTGTCAGACCTATTCCCTGAGAGAGAGAGAGAGAGAGAGAGAGAGAGAGAGAGAGAGAGAGAGAGGCACTGATGCTTATTACATACATCATTTCACGGGGACCTGCATTCCCTGCTGACTTAAACAAATTCTAATTAAGACTAATTAAAGCATCATTTATGAAAACGCTTGTGATAGTTATGCAAACATTCTGGGTGGGTATGCTTTGCATGATAATTAGCCCTTGGTCTAAATTAAGACTTGTTCCTTGACAATTATGGCTGTTAGGGCCACACTTCTCAGATAACAGGCAGTGCCCCCTTCCTATAACTAAATAGCGACTAAGAACTTTAACTCACTCAGATACCATATACCAGTCAAGAGATCTGTTAGAAGTTTATTCGTGCAGGTACAGCAACAGATCTCTTTGTGTTGTTCCTGGGGATTGTGCTGATCTATTCACCATGTTTTGTATAGTGACAATAATATGACTTGATTAATAATGCATATTAAATAGTTAATTTTATATATTTAATTTAACATTAAATATGTTTACATTTTTTAAATAACGCTTAGAGTGACAATAATGCCCAGGATGCCGTTTTGTGTTTAAATACAGTCAAAGGTGTAATACTAGATTTAATAGATGTGATTGCTTTGTGTCCGTATCAGTATACTAACAGTGCTGTCTGATGCAATTATTTCCATTCAAATATTGAGTAATTACTGCATTATTTAGTTTCATTTACTTTAAAAAAATGTTTGTATTTATTTTGTAGTGGGCCTCACGGTGGCGCAGTGGGTAGCACGATCGCCTCACAGCAAGAAGGTCGCTGGTTCGAGCCTCGGCTGGGTCAGTTGGCATTTCTGTGTGGAGATTGCATGTTCTCCCCGTGTTGGCGTGGGTTTCTTCCGGGTGCTCCGGTTTTCCCCACAAGTCCAAAGACATGTGCTATAGGTGAATTGGGTAAGCGAAATTGTCCGTAGTGTATGTGTGTGAATGAGTGTGTGTGGATGTTTCCCAGTGATGGGTTGCAGCTGGAAGGGCATCCGCTGCGTAAAACATATGCTGAATAAGTTGGCGGTTCATTCCGCTGTGGCGACCCCAGATTAATAAAGGGACTAAGCCGAAATGAAAATGAATGAATGAATTTATTTTGTAAAATTTGTTTATTGCACAGCTCTGTGGAGCTACTCATTTTTATTAGTAAATGGCATCATTCTTTGATCGAACGTCTGTATAACAAGCAGATTTCCAGGCAAGCCATCACCGTGTTAAATCCATGTCACTACACTCTTCTTACATAACTTGTAGAATATGTATTTTCATTTATTCATTCATTAAAAAAACATAACAATACAGCAAACGCTACGTTTTACGCAGATACGTATTACGGACATTCGTGTATCACACTTATGTTTTGAAATAGATCCGTTTGAGCTCTGTTGCAGAATATAAATCACTTTCTAAGCATTAGATGCATCACAGTTAGCATATTTGGTTGAAATCTAGTGTATTTTGCTTTGTAAAATCCTTTGAGTTAGATGCTGGCCTTCCTTTGGCATTTTTCCCCCTTACAGACTTTCTTCTCTTCACGTCTTTATCAGTGTGGTACAGTCCCCCTCAGAAATAAGACTCTTGTCTAAGGAGTATTGTTCAGCTTTGCTACAGGTTTGCCTTAAACAAAGAGTGCATGAAATCACTGAAAAAAATGTAAACGTCAGCTGGTTCTTATAATAACAAGCCCTGACTTAGCCATTACACGCAAAAGTAAACTGTAATGTTTGATTTTTCAGGAAGTATGATTTTAACACAGTCTCATTAATCAGCATCCAAGCTGACTGTTCTGTGTGTTTGTAAATTTGTAGATGACTAAAGTGGGAAGCATGTATTCGGATAAGTTTATTTGAATGGCTATTTTAATGCAACATTAAAAGACTGTGAATATACATACTAAAATACATAAAATTTTAATGTCATTTTTGTATAGCAATACAAATTATTACAGCCTTTTTTATTATACAAGATTCATAGTAATATGACAGTATTTCCCCCTTGCAAATTATAACGGAAAAGCACCCTCCACACGCATTACTTCAAGGGACATTTACTGGTAATATTCGTGTCTTAAGTGCAGATTCTCTCTGCTCAGGTGTTGAGACTTGAGACGTTTGTTTATGTGTTTGTACAACACTCATTACCTCTCTGTTGTTTGTTTAGTGCCCCCCTGCTCTTCGATTTTGGCCTGGCTTCAGCTATATTGCTTTCCTTGAATGGGAGACAGCTGGTTCAATATTTAAAAGAAAGAGAGAGAGAGAGGTAGAGAGACAAAAACGAAGAAGGGCCTCACACAGCCTGGTTAACGTGCTGGAGCGGGAGTGTGGAGCATGCAGATGGCACGCCGTTCCCAGATTTCATTTAAGCTAACCTAATCCTCTGCTTGCTCCCTACAGAAAGGCTGGGAATTAGCCGCCATATGTCAACTAGATTTGTCAGATTATTCATTACAATTAATTGCTGCTCTCACTTAAGGCCTCTAAGGCTGTGAATCGCTTTGAATTCTACTGCAAACACAAAAATTATGAGTAAAAGACTTTAGCCCTGTCATTCAAATTTCAGTCTGACCTTTAGCAGAGATCAGATCTTTGTGAGTTAGCATGTGGGTAAGGCTCTCTAATTGGTGTTTCATTCTCTTTCCCTACATGTTTTTTTTTTCGTCCGTCTTTGGCTCAGTTTGCTTGTAGCCTGTCCATCTTTTACGTCTTCTTGACAGTGGAGATACGAGAGCTATGGAAGCTTATAGTGAAAATGGTTGCTTTCCTTTAAATAAAATTTAGTAGCTGTTAAATAGTTTTTTTTAAAGTAGCTATATTTTATTTAATTGCATTTTTCCTTTAAGAGATGCTTTAAAAATGTTTATTTCATACACAAAGATGATTTACAGTATAATACACTCTAAGAAATTCTGGGTTATTAAAAAACAAATTGGGTAAAATATGGACTAACTCAAACATTGGGTTAAATTTGGGTTAAAAAGCCCTTGTGTGATTGTTTTTTCTTTTTTAAATATTTCCCAAATAATGTGTAACAGAGCAAAAATAAATAAATCTTTTGGATAATGTATTATTTGATTTTTAGTTTTTGGCTAGAATAAAAAATAATTTTATTATTATTATTTTTAAAATATTTTAAGATCGATATTATTAGCCTCCTTAAGCAATATAATTTCTTGATTGTTTCGTAAAAGTAACTTATTTTTCAGGGGTCGCCACAGCAGAATGCCCTTCTAGCCACAACCCGGTACTGGGAAACACACATGCATGCATTCACAGACACACTCATACACTATGGTCAATTTTGTTTACCCAATTCACCTGTAGCCCATGTGTTTGGACTGTGGGGGAAACTGGAGCACCCAGAGGAAACGCGAACGCAGGGAGAACATGCAGACTACAAACAGAAATGCCAACTGGCCCAATGGAGACTTGAATCAGCGAAAAAGGCACATCATTTTACATATTCAGTAAATATATACAGTTCAAACTAAACTAATCTACTGCTGTCAGTAACTGTAATTTTGTTGCTGCAGTCAGGAGCATGAAATAATGTTGATAAAAGTAACAGCATGCTCTAGTGAGATATCATTGATTTCATTTGCAGTTCATCTTAAGCTGTATCTGTGAGTGAGCTGTCTCCTTTTTTGTTGTTTTTTTCTATTTGTTGTTCCACTTATTTTCACTTATGCTGTTTTTTAACTGCAAGCACCATCACTAATGATGGCTTCAGTGTTACTTTTACACTCTATAGATTGGAACCAAACTGAGTTGTGTTTATTTAACACTACTACTAGTTTTCATGTGCCAATAAACATATAACCTGCATCATGCACCTTAATTCAACAATCGGTAAATACTATTTGGATATTTACTTTTTTAAATAACACTGAACACACACTTAGAAAGGTATGGATCATGTTGTGGTTTTGCTGGTATACCCTGTCAGCACCCAAAAGAAAGCATATGCTGATTCACCCGCAAAATATCATCCCAAGCTAGTACCAATGTGCAAAATATGCTTTGTGCTTGTCCACTACCACAGCACAATGCACCACCATGAGAATCCTTGTTTAAGGGACTCCAAAACTTAAAATATAAAAGGCTTCTATGCAATAGTTTAAAGACAACGTTATACTGTAAATCATGATTACAAATGGGTCTAAAATATTGTTTTTGGAAAACATTGTATCTATTTGGCTGGATTATTATTTGCTTATATATATATTCATTCATTCATTAATTTTTCTTTTCAGCTTAGTCCCTTTATTAATCTGGGGTCACCACAGCGGAATGAACCACCAACTTATCCAGCATATGTTTTACACAGCGGACGCCCTTCCCTGCAACCCATCTCTGGAAAACATCTATACACACCCATTCACACTCATACACTACGGACAATTTAGCTTAACCAATTCACCTATACCGCATGTCTTTGGACTTGTGGGGGAAACCGGAGCACCCGGAGCAAACCCACGCAAACACGGGGAGAACATGCAAACTCCACACAGAAACGCCAACTGACCATGCCGGGGCTCGAACCAGCGACCTTCTTGCTGTGAGGCGATTGTGCTACCCACTGCGCCACCGTGCTGCCCATATATATATATTCCTATGACATAACTTAATAACTTCTAATTTAGCGAGAAGAAAACCAGTGGCGTAGAGACAGATCTAGACAAAATCTAGCACATATTGTATTTATGTTGCTCTACAAAACATGCGGAAGCTTCAGGGTGAATGTTTTGCACGAACTGTATGAAGAACACTAATAGGCAGCACGATTAATGGTTTTGTTCTGTAAAAACAAGCATAATGTTGTCATGATTAATGCATTCTCCATGTGCTGCCCTCTTCATTGGCACCTACAATATGCAAATACTGGCACCTCAAACTATGAGAACAACAGTTATGCCTCAAACTAAACCACTTCTTCCTACTTTGTGTTTTCTTTTTTCCTTTTTATTCATTTTTTATTATGTTTGTTAAGCCAGTACTTAGAAGATGAAGAAGAAAAAAAAACACTTGACTGATCATGTGATTAAAATAATGATCATTTGCTTAAGAGATTCTTCAAGTCAAAGTGCTGTTATCTCAACAACATGACTGACACAAATCCACATAACGCACAAGTATTTAATGAGATATTTTGGTTCATTAGTGAGTTGAACATGGCAGAGAAGTGATTTCATGCTGGTTCTGATTGGACTACTTAATTATGCTGTCTCTGAGAGCGGTGGATCTCTGAGTGGGTGGTTCAGGAGCGTTAGTGAACACCTTTGGCTCGGCTAATGAGCAGGTGAGAGCTACAGAAGCTCTTGGCCACTGATGTCATGACATCAACTCATTTTCACATTGCTGATTGCTCAGACCTGTTGTGTTTCATTTTCCTGCCTCTGAAACACAGTATGTACTTTCTCTTGAGATGAATAGCACCAAAAAGGAGAATTAAGAAGTTTCATGCTGAAATTATAAATCAAGTGCACTTTATTTTAGTTGTCGAAAACTGCATTATAAATTCACATATCTGTAAATCATCATTTAGCAGAATATGATATTCTAAGCATAAAACAAATTAGTAACAGTAGAAGCTTACGAGGGTCAGCCCATTGAAACTGTAATATACCATTTTTGATTATGTCATACATAGGACTCACTCACGCAATTCTAATTAATTAAATAGATTTGATGTAGCCAGTAGGGGTTAACATTGCTGTTTTTGCTCACAACTTCATTGTTTGTTTAGAGAAATGCACAAATTGCATCCATGAAGGCAATTCATACATGCAACATCACTGTCTTTCTCTTGTGCTCACTTTCTCTTTTTCAATAATAAATTAAAAATATTTGAATATTGAATCCCTGCATTGTATTTCTTAGCATGAAGGTGGTATAAATCACAGTTTTTTAAAAATAAATCACGGCTTTATTTTTGCATCCCAGTAATTCACAAATACATCATTTGTCTCTGTTTCTTGATTATTCATTAAAATCATTTGAATAAATGTGATCTTACTCCACAACTACATCTTTGTGTCTAATCAATATATTAATAAAACAATTATGATGAAGATAATAGTAAAATAATATTAATAGTAATAATACTATATTAATAACAAACATTAAAGTGTCAGTAAATTGTGCTAATAATTACTCACCCTCATGTCATTTCAAACCCGAGATTTCCGATCCTCTTCAAAACACAAATTAAGATATTTTAGGTGAAATTTAAGAGTTCCCTTATTCTCCATAGACAGCAAGGTTCCCTCATTCAAGGTTCAACAAATCTTCAAAAGTGTCAAAGTGTCATATTAAACAAGTTTTTAATTGACTCCTCCATGAACCGCCACCTTATCGTGGTGGAGGGGTTTGAGTGCCTGAGTGATCCTAAGAGCTATGTTGTCGGGGGCTAATGCCCCTGGTAGGGTCTCCCAAGGCAAAAAGGTCTTAGGTGACAGGTCAGACTAAGTGCGGTTCAAAAAACCCTTATGAGTGAAACAAGATCAAGGACCGTGACGTCGCCCGGTATGGCGCAGCCGGGGCCCCATCCTGGAGCCAGGCCTGGGGTTGGGGCTCGTATGCGAGCGCCTGGTGGCCGGATTTTTTCCCACGGAACCTGGCCGGGCTTAGCCCGAAGGAGCGACGTGGGACCATCCTCCTGCAGGCCCACCACCTGCAGGGGGAGCCGTAAGGGGCCGGTGCATTGTGGAACGGGTGGTGGTCGATGGTTAGGACCACGACAACCCGATCGTCAGGCACAGAAACTGGCTCTTGGGACATGGAATGTCACCTCACTGGGAGGGAAGGAGCCCGAGCTTGTGCGGGAGGTGGAACGGTACCGACTAGAGATAGTCTGGCTCACCTCCACGCACAGCTGGGGCTCTGGAACTCAACTTCTTGAGAAGGGCTGGACTTTCTTCTACTCTGGAGTTGCTCACGGTGAGAGGCGGCGGGCTGGTGTGGGCTTGCTTATAGCTCCCCAACTTAGCCGCCATGTGTTGGAGTTTTCCCCGGTGAACGAGAGGGTCGTCTCCCTGTGCCTTCGGGTCAGGGATAGGTCTCTCACTGTGGTTTGTGCCTACGGCCCAAACACCAGTGCGGAGTACCCGGCCTTCTTGGAGTCCCTGGGAAGGGTGCTGGAAGGTGCTCAGACTGAGGACTCCGTTGTTCTACTGGGGGACTTCAATGCCCACGTGGGTAATGACAGTGATACCTGGAGAGGCGTGATTGGGAGGAACGACCTCCCTGATCTGAATCCGAGTGGTGTTTTGTTATTGGACTTCTGTGCTAATCACAGTTTGTCCATAACAAACACTATGTTTGAGCATAAGGATGTCCATCAGTGCACATGGCACCAGGACACCCTAGGGCGGAGGTCAATGATCGACTTTGTGGTTGTATCATCTGATCTCCGACCATATGTCTTGGACACTAGGGTAAAGAGAGGGGCAGAGCTGTCAACTGATCACCACCTGGTGATGAGTTGGATCCGCTGGCAGGGGGGAAAGCTGGACAGGCCTGGTAGGCCCAAGCGAATTGTGAGGGTCCTCTGGGAACGTCTGGCTGAACCTCAAGTCAGAGGGATTTTCAACTCTCACCTCCGGAAGAGCTTTGACCAGATCCCGAGGGAGGCTGGAGACATTGAGACCGAATGGTCCATGTTCTCCGACTCCATTGTTAACGCGGCAGTAAGGAGCTGTGGCCGTAAGGTCTGTGGTGCCTGTCGGGGCGGCAATCCACGAACCCGGTGGTGGATACCGGAAGTAAGGGATGCCGTCAAGCTGAAGAAGGAGTCCTACAGGGCTTGGTTGGCTTGCAGGACTCCCGAGGCAGGTGATGGGTACCGACGGGCCAAGCGTGCTGCAGCCCGGGCAGTTACGGAAGCAAAAACTCGGGCCTGGGAAGAGTTCGGGGAGACCATGGAGGAAGACTATCGGTCGGCCCCAAAGAAATTCTGGCAAACCGTCCAACGCCTCAGGAGGGGAAAGCTGTGGGGAGCTGTTGACCTCGACTGGGGATGTTGTCAGACGGTGGAAGGAATACTTTGAGGATCTCCTTAACCCCACCGACATGTCTTTCAGTGTTGAACCAGAGACTGGGGATGCAGGGGTGGACTCACCCATCACCCAAGCTGAGGTCACTGAGGTAGTTTGTAAACTCCGCAGTGGCAAAGCAGCGGGGGTAGATGAGATTCACCCTGTGTATCTTAGGTCTCTGGATGTTGTGGGGCTGTCTTGGCTGACACGTCTCTACAACATCGCATGGAGGTCGGGGACGGTACCTCTGGACTGGGCAACTGGGGTGGTGGTTCCCATTTTTAAGAAGGGGGACCGGAGGGTGTGCTCCAACTATAGGGGGATCACACTCCTCAGCCTCCCGGGGAAAGCCTATGCCAGGGTACTGGAAAGGAGGATCCGGCCGATGGTTGAACCTAGGATCCAGGAGGAACAATGCGGTTTTCGTCCGGGCCGTGGTACACTGGACCAGCTCTATACCCTCACCAGGGTGCTCGAGGGTTTGTGGGAGTATGCCCAACCAGTCTACATGTGTTTTGTGGACTTGGAGAAGGCATTCGACCATGTCCCTCGTGGTGTTCTGTGGAGGGTGCTCTGGGAGTATGGGGTCAGAGGCGCTCTGTTAAGGGCTGTGTCGTCCCTGTACGAACAGAGTAGGAGTTTGGTTCGCATTGCCGGCAATAAGTCAGACTTGTTTTCAGTGCATGTTGGACTCCGGTAGGGCTGCCCTTTGTCACCAGTTCTGTTCATAATTTTTATGGACAGAATTGCAAAGCGCAGCCTTGGGCTGGAGGGGGTCCGGTTCGGGGACCACAGGATTTCCTCTCTGTTATTCGCAGACGATGTGGTTCTGTTGGCTTCATCGAACATGGATCTTCAGCATGCACAGGGGCGGTTTGCTGCCGAGTGTGACGCGGCTGGGATGAGAATCAGCACCTCCAAGTCTGGATTGGTGCAGCGGCAGCAGTAATGCGGTCGATGTACCGGTCCGTTGTGGTAAAGAAGGAGCTGAGCCGAAAGGCAAAACTCTCGATTTACCGGTCAATCTACGTTCCTACTCTCACCTATGGTCATGAGCTTTGGGTCATGACCGAAAGGACAAGATCTCGGATACAGGCGGCCGAAATGAGTTTCCTTCGCAGGGTGGCAGGGCGCACCCTTATAGATAGGGTGAGGAGCTCTGTCACCAGGGAGGAGCTCGGAGTAGAGCCGCTGCTCCTCCACATCGAGAGAAGTTAGCTGAGGTGGCTCTGGCATCTGTTTCGGATGCCTCCTGGACGCCTACCTAGGGAGGTGTTCCAGGCATGTCCCACCGGGAAGAGGCCTCAGGGAAGACCCAGGTCACGCTGGAGAGACTATGTCTCTCGGCTGGCCTGGGAATGCCTCGGGATCCCCCCGGAGGAGCTGGAGGAAGTGTCTGGGGAGAGGGAAGTCTGGGGTTCTCTCCTAAGACTGCTGCCCCCGCGACCCGGCCCCGGATAAGCGGTTGAAAATGAATGAATGAATGAATGAATGAATATTAAACAAGAATATCAAGTTTCTTCTCCTCAGTGTCACTATACAGTTCACATATCATCCTTGGCCATGTCTCAGAAGCTGTAGCTGTGTCTCATTTCAAACTAGGTAGGACGCATTCAAAGGGTGGCGCTACAAAGAATGTTTTAATTCTAACAAATTTGAAGGCTCCTTTAAATGCAGCATCCAAATGTGTCCTTTGTTTCTTAGGTAATGATGGATACAATTGGTAGATTCTCCATGGCCTTGAACATCTGTGATGTTTTACAGTGTCTGTATTACAGTTTTAAATATATAAATTAGGTTTCAGTTCACTAGGTTATGTAAAGAAAAAAACTAATGTATAAACAAAACAATTATGCAATTTCTTACCAAGAAATGACTGCTCCAAAAAGGAATTGACTTCTTTCCCTATTAGTGTTTTGCTCTCTGTAACAATTATTGTTTCACTTTCTATTATGTCAATTGTGTGTCTACCTTTGAGTTAAGTAGAACATTGGTGGAGGCATTGGAGCTAAAGGCAGTGGAAGTACAGATCAAAGACCACGAGATGACCTCAAGATGAAATGAGTCCAGCTTCACTCATCTGAGGTAAGTGTGGGGTATTATGTCAACACTCCTTCCACCTCAACTATGTGTATTTCTCTGTCCAGGTCCAGAAAGCCCAGGACGCGGCTCACTCATTCACTTCGATGCCGAGCTAGTAGGTGCAGTAGTGGAAGACAGGAGGCAAGATCTGGGGTAGAGGCCTAGTTGCCTCCTGTGTTCGAGATCTCCACAAGGAACTGATTTCCCCCCTCCACAAAAGGAACACAACACTGTCATTATCAGTGACTCCATCAATTGCCAAATCCATTCTTCTTTCTTTAAGGGTATTCACTGTTTTCCCATGCTTGTGTTAATGATGTCACTGCTAAGGTACCTGTTATCCTGAACATTGACGAGAGGATCGGAGCTGTCGTCCTGCACGCAGGGGTGAACAACACCAGGCTGTGGCAGATGGAGATCCTGAAGAGGGTCTTCAGGAGCCTGATCAAGACGATTCGACAGACCAGCAAAGCTCATCATTTCTGGAATGCTTCCTACATACTGAAAGGCACGAAAGGTTCAGTAGTCTTTTTGCTCTAATTTATTGGTTGGTGAAAAGAACAGAAGCTTTTCTTTGTTATTAACTGGAATGTTTTTTGGGAGCATCCAAAGCTTGTCCTTGCTGATGGTCTGCACCCCAGCAGAACTGGTGTCATGTTCACCAGTGATCGAGGACTGCAGAGATCCCTGGTGAACTACAATTCAGTCATGAACTACAAATCCCTTCATTCCTCTACACATATACCGGGGTTCATTTCACTGATCACTCATGCAGCTGAATCCTGTCACTGTTGATTGTTTGGACTATTTATACACCCTGCACCCATTTGTTATTGCTGAGTCGTTTGTTTTGTATGGCATGTTGTGTGTGTTGTATACCTGAACCTGGCCTTAGTTCTTGTTTTGTTTATGTTTGTTCTTTTGATACTTTGTTTTTGGATGTTATCTGCACGACAAATTTCTACATTAAATGCACTTGGATCCTACCTTTTGTATCTGTTTCTTCAACGTACCGTGACAACTGGAGCTGAATTGAATGTCTGGCTCATCCCATTGAAACTGTATTTATTTATAGTAAATAATTATTATTAGATCAAGAAGTAAATTTAAATTTAAGTAAATTATGTTCTAGAACAAATCTAGTCAGGATCAAATCAGAAACAAAAGCAAACAAGTGAAAATAGACACTTTTTAAAATCCTTTAAGCATTAGGCAACTTGTAAATGAAATGATAACAAACAGTAATCGTAATGCACTTTGTTGTACTGAAACCTAGCTTAAACCAAATGACTATATTAGTTTAAATGAAGCCACTCCTTCAGGATATGTTTATAAGCATGAGCCTTATCAGACTGGTCATGGTGGTAGAGTTGCATCAATATTTAGTGATATCCTTAATGTTAATTGTAGTAATAGACTTATGTTTAATTGTTTTGTCAGTGCTTAATGTTATGCTTTTGTATATTCAGAAAAAACAACAACATGTTATCTCCCTCGTAAATCACCGTGTATAGACCTCCAGGACCCTATGTCAATACACTAAAACAATTTGCAATCTGCACAGATATATTGACCTGGTAGAACTATTATTCCGTCAACTAAAGACAAATTTATGAGTAACTTATCTGATCTTTCCATATTTCACAGTGTACCCGCAAATCCACCCCGTACTGGAAGCATTTGTCGTCACGACAACATTCCTGGACATTTGTTCTAAGGGCACGCCACCCCATAGAAAGGCAAGGGTGATCCAAGGACTGAAAGTGTGGCGATAAAGCGGGGTGATGGTCACCCAGCATGTCCATGCGTGGCATGCCTATCTGGGAACCAGATCAGGAAGCCAGCGCTGAAGTGGTCTTATATGTAACAATGCGAGCGACATGACAGTGGCATATGTCCTATGCCTCAGGAGCCTCTGAAAAGACTTCAGTTGGACCATTGTCTTTCTACTAAACTGTTTCAGACAGGTTAGCACTAGCCCGGAATGCTCTTTGGTGAGATAAGAGAGGCTCTGCATGGGGGAGAGCTTGCTCTTTTCTTGGTTGACCCGAATCCCCAACTGGTCGAGGTTCTGGAGCATGATGTCCCTGTGCCTAATCAACTGATCTCGAGACTGTGATAAAATAAGCCAATAGTCGAGATTCAGAATGGGGCCGAAGGGGTACACTCCATGAGTTTGGTGAAAAGCTGTGAAGACAAGGACAGCCCGAAGTGGAGGACTTTGTACTGACATGCCTGGCCCTCGAATGGAAATCAAAGAAATGGTCTGTAGTAAGGGAGAATCAAGACATAAAAGTAGGCATCTATCTAAAGTAGGCATCTTGCAGTCTATAGCTGCAAATCAATTCCAAGGTAGACACATCTGAATATGTGTTTCTGCTTGAATATTTTGAATAGCATCTTGTGCAGATAACGGTTCAAATTGCACATATTTAGGATTTGTAATAACTCACTGTTCTTTTTGGTTATGATAAAGTACAGGCTCTAAAACCAGCTCTTCTTCTCAGGTGGAGGGAGCTTTCTCCTCACCTAAGACGGGTGAGGCTGCAGTGTTGACCATAGTGAACTACACGCCCATGAACTTAAAAGGAGGCCGTTTGGTGAACTGTATTGCATAGCTGAGTCTGATCTTTCGAATGAGCCAATGTGACAGGCTGGACAGTGCTAACCAGGCTGTCAGAACCCGAATGAGTGGCACCATCAGAGTGCTTGCTGATGCGCCAGCGATGTGGCAACTCAGGGAAGCAGTGCATCCCAAGAAAAAGATGAAAGTGAGAGATTTGCTCTTACCTTCCTTCCAGGATGCTGAACAGATGGAGTGTGAGGGAAAGGAGTCCCTGTAAGTTATAAGTAAGTTACCCTGGAAGCCTGTGACGAAGTCCACTGCGGTTACGAGCATGAAGGCAGTGTGTCCCATGCTGACTGCATTTGGGCTTTCAAACTAAGAGAGTGGGGAAACTGTTCTTTTTTTTTTTTATTTGAGCACCGCCGACCTGTGGCTGTGTAGGCTCTGTACAAAAAAATCCTCAATAATGTACTACTTTATTTGAATGATACCAAGGACAGCTATTTAAAAAAACTATAAATAAATGAACAGTCTTAGCAATTTCTTGAACTATTCACTTCTTAAAAGGGCAATGTATTCTTCTGGCAAGGGGTTAACATTTATGACAACAGTGGCAGGGAAATGTTTGGTATGAAGAAATGTATTGTAGTAATCAAAATCTTTCATTTATGTTTGTGAGCAATGGTTATCTATAAGTAGCAACCTTATCTTAGGGCTGATATTGGTGTGTGTTTGTAAAGTGCTTCAGAAAGATGACACAATCATCTTTATGCATCCTAACTTGTAATACTTAAAATTGGCCCAACTCATACAAAGTGGTCTGCATAACTAATGTGTGGGAACAAAAATATTACCTTGCTAGTGGCATTGACTGCAAATGTAAGCATGGCCAGTTGAGCCTTTTTCATAATGAGATTGCAACCACCCATTTGGGGACAGGTTTTGCATGCACAGTGACAGAGTTGTATTGACTATCCATACAGCAGTCATGACTAAAAATAGTAAAATAAAAATTATAAAGAAATAAAAAAAAAATGGTTAGAGAGTCTGGCAAGTTTGGGTTGGTTGTAACATGTTTGTCTTGTAGCCATGATTCAGCTTACCTTACAGCTAATAACCAAAACAGTAGCAATAACTAAAAATATTTACAGAAGAAGGTATTGCAATCACTGTTTTTTAATCTGTAATTACTTATTTATAAAGTAGGTTTGTTTTACCACTCTAAAATCTGTTGTGTCTACCACAGGGTTTTACTTCTTTACATGTAGAATAAGAACTGGGGTCTACTCACACATGGTTATGGTCAGGCATTGGCTGGATTCATCCATCTCACCTAAACCCATTTGCACTCTTTCACAATTACCTGATTACTGATCACCTGCACCTGTCCCCAGACACACGCACACAGTATATAGAGCACTCACCTTCAGTTAGCCAGTGTCAGTCCTGAAATGCACACCCTAAGTCTTTCCTGCTACCAGTGTCTCCTCGATGATTTCCAGTGTTTCTCCAATTTCAGCGTCTCTGTGTTCTCTGTGTCCCTTGTCTTCCTGGATCAATGTTTACATGTGTCATGTGTCTGCAACGGACTTCCTTGTTCTCTACGAACTCACGAAGAACTAAGTTAAGCTTCTTTATTGACTTTGTTAATAAAGCATAGTTTATATACCTACCTCCTGTGTCCAGTCCTCAGTGTGTCGTGACAGAAGGACCGACCTGAGAAGTGCCTATAATCTTGTCAAAATTAGAGCTGGAGATGAATGGAAAACAGCGTTCATCACCCCTGCTGGCCACTACGAGTACTGTGTAATGCCCTGTGGCCTCTTATGAATGAAGTATTCAGAAAGTTCCTCCATTGTTTTGTAATTGTGTACATCAATGACATCCTCCTATATTAGAAGAATATAAATGAACCCCTCTCCTACGAGTCTCCACACCTCCACCCTTGTGCATTCTACTCGAAGAAAATGTCCCTGGCGGAGCAGAATTATGACATCGGGAACAGAGAGCTTCTTGCCATCAAGCTCGCTCTGGAGGAGTGGCGACATTGGCTGGAGGGAGCTGAACACCCTTTTACCGTGATCACTGACCATAAGAATCTGCAATACCTCTGAGACACAAAGAGGTTGAATGCACGACAGGCCAGATGGGCTCTGTTCTTTACACGTTTCAACTATTCTATCACTTACAGACCTGGTTTCAAGAATAGCAAGGCTGACACCCTTTCCCGTGTTTATGCTCCCGACAGCACCCCAGAACCTGAAAACATCACCCCCCCCCCAGCCCTCATTGTCAGTCCAATCAGATGGACATTGGAGGAGAAAATCCGTGCCGCCACCCTCCAAGAGCCTGCTCCGCCGGAATGCCCAGAAGGTAAAAATTATGTTCCATCTACACTAA
>CAIGQW010055114.1:235494-257845 GCA_903798125.1 Danio choprae | reverse complement strand
CAGTCTGTCTATAAGATGCCAGCTCTGCCGTTACACCATACCTTTTCTAGCCGAAGAAGCCGAACTACAGCTGTCAGCTAAGGCGCAATCGCTGTGGCGAAGGAACATAGCATTTCCGTTCCCCCCCTCGGGGAACGAGGGTTACTTTAGTAACCGTTTCGTTCCCCAGCGGGAGGGGAACTACAATGCTATGTGGAAAACTTCCACTATGGGGAAATGTATGGAAAACGCCACAGCGACTGAACCTTACCACGTCATTGGTGAGAGGTTTGCCAAGCATAAGCGTGCGCGCACCATCATCACCATAGACGCAGCCCTCCAACGTGTCCCCTGGCCCTTACTCACCTACTTACCTGATAAGGTTTAGTTATATTTTTCGGGGAGTCGCAAAAATACACCTAGTTAAGTTCTAGGAATTTAAGATACGACAGTACGTTGGGAAAGCGTGCAGTCCCGATAGGGAGGACGCTGCGGAGGCCACCTGCTGCCCAATGGGGAGACCTGGTGGCAATAAGACATATGGACTAACCCTATAAAGGGGGAGTACACATACGAAGATGGTTAGCGGGGAGGGAAGACATGGGCCCGCCCAGAGGAGGGAACTATACCGTGGCTGAGTGAAGCGTATGGGATCGCCAGTGGGGATCGCACATAGCGGGCACCTATACCCAGAACGCGGGCTGACCAAGCGGGCATGCCAACAACGTAGTGGGCCAGGCACCTGACTCCTCCGCTGAGTCAGATGCTGGGGGCCTCGGAGGAACTCTGTAGGGTTCGCCAAAATGGGGAACTGAACTGATCAGAGTAAAAATGCGCACGTATCTCTGTGTTAGAGAGAAAGGCGCCGCAAGCGTGTTACAACACCCACCGAATTTCCTCATTCACCGGGGTTAGCCAGCACACGTGAGGGAATGGGCTCCACTCGGAGATTATAAAATCTCGCAAATGTATTAGGTGTCGCCCAGCCCGCAGCTCTACAGATATCTGTCAGAGAGGCGCCGCGCGCTAACGCCCAAGATGAAGCGATGCTCCTAGTGGAGTGCGCTCTCACTCCTGGGGGACACGGCTCGCCCTGGCTTGAATAAGCGAAGGAGATGGCATCCACTATCCAGTGGGCCAACCTCTGCTTGGATACGGCACTTCCCTTCTGCCGACCACCGTAACAGACAAAGAGCTGCTCAGAGGATCTAAAGCTCTGAGTGCGGTCCACATAAATACGCAGAGCGCGAACAGGACACAGCATTAAAAGGGCTGGGTCTGCCTCCTCCGAAGGCAGCGCTTGCAGGTTCACCACCTGTTTTTTAAACGGTGTGGTAGGAACCTTGGGCACATATCCAGGCCGGGGTCTCAGGATAACGTGAGAGAAGTCCGGTCCAAATTCCAGGCACGAATCACTGACCGAAAATGCCTCCAGGTCCCCGACCCTCTTAATCGATGCCAACGCGACCAGCAGAGCTGTCTTCAAGGACAGAAATCTCAAGGATACTGAATCGAGTGGTTCGAACGGAGCTCCGCGTAGGCTCGTAAGCACTATGGAGAGGTCCCAAGAGGGCATGAGAGGGGGGCAGGGTGGATTTAATCGCCTCGCGCCTCTAAGGAACCGGGTGACGAGGTTATGCTTTCCCACGGCGCCGCCATCCACCGCGTCGTGATGAGCGGAGATGGCGGCGACATAAACCTTCAGTGTGGAGGGCGACAGCCTCTGCTCCAATCTATCCTGAAGGAAAGAAAGCACAACGCTGATCTGACAAGTTCGGGGGTCTTCTCGGAGAGAAGCGCACCACTCAGTGAATAGACTCCACTTTAGGGCATAGGCATGCCTCGTAGAGGGTGCTCTAGCCTGAGTGATGGTGTTAACCACCGCAGCCGGTAGGTCACCTAAGTCTTCCGCGCTCCGTCTATGGACCACCCAGAGATCTGGGCGCGGGTGCCAGATGGTGCCCCGTCCTTGAGAGAGAAGGTCTTCTCTCAAGGGGATTCGCCAGGGAGGGGCTGTCACGAGGAGAGAGAGTTCTGAAATCCAGGTTCGGTTGGGCCAAAGAGGCGCAACAAGCAAAACCCGCTCCTCGTTCTCCCTGAGCTTGCACAGTAACTGCGCTAGTAGGCTCACTGGGGGAAGCGCATATTTGCGCATGCCCCGAGGCCAGCTGTGAGCCAGTGCATCCGTGCCGAGAGAAGCCTCGGTCAGGGAATAAAACCACTGGCAGTGGGTGGTCTCGGAGGAAGCAAACAGGTCGACCTGGGCTTCTCCGAAGCGCGCCCATATCAGCTGGACTCGGGGTGGAGCCTCCATTCTCCCATCAGCGGAAGCTGCCGTGAGAGCGCATCGGCTGCACGGTTGAGCTCGCCGGGGATATGAATGGCACGCAGCGATTTCAGCTGCGTGTGACTCCAAAGGAGCAGACGGCGAGCGAGCTGAGACATGCGGCGGGAACGGATACCCCCCATACGGTTGATATACGCTACCGTCGCCGTACTGTCCGTCCTGACCAGTACGTGTTTCCGCTCTAAAACCGGAAAAAAACGGCGCAGAGCGAGATACACTGCCAACAGCTCCAGGCAGTTGATATGCCAATGCATCCGGGATCCTTTCCACAGACCCGCAGCTGCATGCCCGCAACACATGGCCCCCCAGCCCGTGCTGGAGGCATCTGTCGTCACAACGACGTGCCTGGACACTTGTTCTAGAGGCACACCGGCCTGTAGAAACGCAGGGTCCGTCAATGGACTGAGGGTGCGGCGACACAGCGGAGTGACAGTCACCCGGTGTGTGCCCGCGTGCCATGCTCGTCTGGGGACCCGATCGTGAAGCCAATGCTGAAGCATATGGAGCAATCCGAGCGGCGTGACCGCGGCTGCGGAAGCCATATGCCCCAGGAGCCTCTGAAATAATTTCAGTGGGACCACGGTTCTCCTGTCGAACTCCTTCAAACAGGTCAGCATCAGCCCAGTCATGGTGATCGAGTCCAGCTCCACCCCGAGAAAAGAGATGCTCTGCACAGGGGCGAACTTGCTCTTTTCTCGGTTGACCTGAAACCCCAACTGGTCGAGGTGCCTGAGCACCGTGTCCCTGTGCATAATCAATTGATTCCGCGAGTGAGCTAGAATCAGCCAGTCGTCGAGATAATTGAGTATGCGGATGCCCGCGAGCCGAAGGGGCGCTAGGGCACCCTCCGCGAGTTTGGTGAAAACCCGCGGAGACAGGGAGAGCCCGAAGGGGAGGACTTTGTACTGCCAAGCTCGACCCTCGAACGCAAACCGCAGAAATTGACGGTGGCATGGAAGAATGGAGACATGAAAATACGCGTCCTTCAGGTCTATCGCTGCAAACCAATCCCGAGGACGGACGCATCGGAGGATGCGCCTCTGCGTGAGCATTCTGAACGGCAGCTTGTGAAGGCAGCGGTTCAGAACGCGCAGATCTAGGATTGGCCGTAACCCACCACTTTTCTTGGGTACGATGAAGTACGGGCTGTAAAACCCGCTCCTCATCTCGGCTGGAGGGACCGGCTCGATTGCATCCTTCGCCAGGAGGACAGCAATCTCCTCGCGCAAGACAGGGGCGGACACAGGGCTGACCCTGGTGTAATACACGCCCGTGAACCTGGGAGGGCGTTTCGCGAATTGAATCGCGTAACCGAGTCTGATCGTGCGCATGAGCCACTGCGACGGGCTGGGCAGCGCTAACCAGGCTGCCAAAGCTCGCGCAAGGGGCACCAATGGCACGATCACTGACGCACCAGCGGTGGGGCAGCAAGGAATGGGAGAGCTCGCCCCGGGAGCCATGGGGTCCCGAGGAAGAGCAGGAAGTAAGGAATTCACACTCACTTTCCTCCCAGGGTCCTGAGGGGGGGACGGCAGTGCGAGAGAAGGGAGCCCGTCCTCTAACACACTCCGAGCCCGTGGCGAGATGCACCGATCCTGCGAGCTGGAAGGCATAGCGTCCCAAACTGGCAGTGTTCGGGCTGTCACATCCAGAGAAGGGGAAAAAAGCTCTTTGATAATTTGGTGGCTGCTGGCCGTGAGGTCAGCAGCCTGGTGTTGAAAAACACCGTTTGATGTTTCGCTCGGCCCTCCACCGAGGAAAGAGCAAGTCCCCTCTTCTCCGGATGGCCCGTCTCAGGGTCGCTTCGCGGTCCGTTTACCGGACTTAACGGCGCCCTGGGGCGGGGGCGCTGCATGCCTGCGGGATGCTCGACGCGGCCGCTTAGCCGGTGGAGCGGGAAGGGGCGGCGGAGCAGGTCTCGAAGCCGCAGGCGGGCGCCCTCAGCGAGGAGCAGCCGAGGTGGATGGTTCGGCGGGGGGAGCGGTTTTACGAGCCCGCCGATAGATGACCTCACCCATCGCACTCGACTGCTCTTTCACCGCCGTGAATTCCTGGGTGAACTCACCGACGGTGTCGCCGAACAGGCCAGCCTGGGAGATGGGTGTGTTAAGAAAGCGGACTTTGTCAACATCACGCATCTCGGCCAGGTTTAACCAGAGGTGGCGCTCCTGGACCACTAATGTGGCCATCGTCTTTCCCAGGGCACGCGCAGCCGACTTGGTGGTACGCAGAGCATAGTCGGTTGCGGTGCGAAGCTCATGCATTAAGCCTGGGTCAGAACCACCCTCGTGCAGCTGAGCTAACGCCTGCGCTTGGTAGCGCTGGTACGTGGCCATAGCGTGCAGGGCAGAAGCAGCCTGGCCCGCAGCAGTGTAGGCTCTGGCCCCGAGGGACGCAGATAACCTACACGCTTTGGATGGAAGACGAGGCTGACCACGCCAGGAAGAGGCACCACGCGGGCAAAGATTGACCGCAATGGCACGCTCAACCTGGGGAATCGCCTCGTATCCCCTGGCTGCCCCACCGTCAAGGGTGGTGAGAGCGGAAGCGCACGCAGATCGGGCAGAGAAAGGTGCCCTCCAAAACTGCGTGAGCTCACTGTGCACCTCCGGGAAGAAGGGGACGGGAGGCTTAGAAGGCTTGGCCTTCTTCTTAGCCTCCACGTAACACCCATCTAGTCGGTCCGGCCGTGGGGCTGGGGGATAAACCATCTCCAGACCCACCGCCGAAGCAGCCCGGGAAAGCACGGCCAACATATCCGCTTCTAGATCCGGCACCTCGCTAACCACCCCGGAGGGAGGGAGCGGGTCCGGATCCTCGTCGGATAGTGAAAGCCCACTCTCCGATGCAGCAATGGACATCTGGTCCCCGGTGTCATCGAGTGAAAGGGCGACCATCCGGGAGGATGGAGCGCTTCTCTCACTCGAAGCTTGGATAGAGCGCGCTGAGGAGCGAGGGGTTCGCGAGCCCGAGGGCGGCGAATTGACCCCCACTGTAACCCTCAGATCTGCCCGCGTGCCAGCCGCTTTATTGCGGGGGACAACAGGGGTGGCTGGCCCTTTTGCAAGAGCGAGCCGCGATCTTAGCTGCGCAACAGACATGGCATCGCAGTGATGACATGTACTGCCCGCGAGCACCGCATTCACATGCTGGACCCCCAGACATGCAACACAGTGCTCGTGTCCATCATCCGAGGACAGGAAACCACCGCATCCAGAAACGCACGGTCGGAACGACATCTTTAAAAAGACGCGTTGTTCGACCGTGTTGCTCTTTTAGTGTGTGTGTGCTGTGATACAAACCGCTCTTTGAAGAACCGGACCAGAGAAACGCCCAGGGACGGGAGAATGAACCCAGCTCGACCGCCGCTGCTCGCGTTGTCACTCGCTCTGGGACCGGGAGAAACAGCCTGCAGTAAGCCGGCAGCTTTCTCTTTCTCTCTCTCTCTCTCTCTCTCTCTCAACGAATTGGAGGAACCAGCAATGACTCTTTCAGTGCTTGTACGGCTTCTGAAGGTGAAAAGGTATGGTGTAACGGCAGAGCTGGCATCTTATAGACAGACTGATTGTGATTGCTGCCAGCTGTGCGCGCTGACACTGCCAATTCATTGGCATTTCATTGGCCCGTTTTATTACTCTTCAGATGATTGGCTTTCTGATGAAATCCCCATAGTGGAAGTTTTCCACATAGCATTGTAGTTCCCCTCCCGCTGGGGAACTCATTTTATTTATGCATTTATTTATCAATATTTAAAACAGGACCACTATCAAATTCCATCGTATGGAAACAGCAAGATTATTGTGATTGTGTTTTACACAAAATAATTCACATTTTTTTAAAACAGCAATGACTACAAGATAAAACAATATTTTTAGGTGAACCATCCTCAAAGCACATGTTTACTCTCAAATAGTAACTGAGATTGTAAATTGTAATTCCTTGTTAGAATTTACAAGACTTTATGAGATTAACACCCTTTGTAAACAACTTTCTTTTTAGGCCACTGATGCTGTCATCCGTCAAAAAGGGGCAGCTTTTGAGGCATTGCAGAATTTACATGCAAAAAAGTGGCTTGTCTTCTCAAGATGAATCTGGTAAATTACCCTTTTCATACCCTATTTCTGTATTCATTAGCATGCTTTCATAAAGTATTACATGCATTCTGTTTTTTCTGCAAAATAATATCAACTAGTAATTAAGTTTACACATTAATGTCCCTTCTCATTATTTATTCATGTAAAAGGACACAGACCCTGAAGACCACAGCACTAAAGACGTAAGGACTGGAATCCTCGATATGGTCGAAGATGATGTTAGCGCTTCTGCATCCCTATCCATTTTGATCAACCTTTCCATAATCCTGGGAGAGGCCATTGTTCTTCAGGATATTCCAGATCTGTCAGCATCCTTCACTTGTTGGATCTCTTGTATGCACTGAATATGGAATAGCCACAAGAACTCAAATATACGTTTGAAGTAATTCAGAAATTATTTATGGGTCTTATGGCACCAGCTCTCCAAGACTGGAGTCAGGGAAGTCAAATTTTTTTGTAATTGGCCATTTTGCAGATGAAAGTTGTTGTTTTTTTACAAACTTTAAGGAAGACTGAAGTGTTGAGCTTTGCAAGACTCAATTTGGGGGCGGGTAACTGTTAATTGTACAAGCTAACTGTATTTTATTTATTTATTTATTTATTTATTTAATACATGATTATGTGCAGTAAAAGTTCAAATGTTAAGCATTCTGAACTGTACTAAGCTTTGAGGTCTAATATGCAATAGTATTGTACTCTGTTTTGATCTATCAAAAAAGAATTTTTTTTTTTGTATAAATTAAGAATACAAAAAAAATTGTAAAAATTTGTTTATGTGGTTTGAACAGAGAAGTTTTGAGGTTTACTCATACTTTTGTCTGTTTTGGATTTATGTACTTTGTTGACCTGCCAAAACTTGCATAATGCAGAAGACCGCTTATGTCAAACCTGTCTTGAATTTGTACAGAATTTTTGTTGTATTGTGTTTTAGGCGCAATAATAATAATAATAAAAAAACTAAAAATGATTAGTGGATGCATTATGGGTCATTCTTTTCTACTTACGTATATATTATTAAAATATTTTGTTAGGTAAACATTAAAAATCTTGTTGGTAGAACTAAGGGTTTTAACAAAATATTTTGAGTTGTGTGGTCGTCAGACCTGCATATATGCACATATATGTTTACCTATATATTAGTAAAATTATTCAAATCCATAGCAGCTAGACAAAATAAATAAATGCCCATAATGTAGAAATTTACTTTTTTATTTATTTATTTATTTAAGAACAATCAAATAGTACAAGAAAACAATTAGTACAAGAACAAAAATAAGACAAAAACTGAACAGAAACATTTCCTTCTTTTTCACTGTCTTCATACAAAGAAAGAATTGACCTTGTAAAGTTTCAGGAAAACGTGTAGGCATGATAGCTTTCCATCTCCTCTCACTTACTTGCCATAGTTAAATTCCATAACATGCCAATTACATGTGATACCAATTTTAAGTGTTTACACATAAATAATTTTTTTTTGTTAGTTCTTAGTTATTGCCTTGATAATAAAAAAAATATGAGCTAGGCATCATGTATGACAGTTGCCAAAGTGAGATATGAGCTATATAGGAGACATATCTTGTATGTACATATAGGGCTTATATGTGGATATAAAGAAGCAATACAGGAGACCTATATGGCCTGTATTTGCACATAAATGCACCTCAGTCTTGCCTATATGTGGCATATATACACGTATATATTATCATATATGTGCATATATACTGCATATATACAGTGCATCTGGAAAGTATTCATAGCGCTTCACTTTTTTCACATTTTTTTAATTCATTCATTTTCTTTTCGGCTTAGTCCCTTTATTAATCTGGGGTCGCCACAGCAGAATGAACTGACAACTTATCCAGCATATGTTTTATGCAGCGGATGCCCTTTCAGCTGCAACCCATCACTGGGAAACATCCATACACACTCTTACACTACGGACAATTTAGCTTACCCAATTCACCTATACCGCATGTCTTTGGACTTGTGGGGGAAACTGGAGCACCCGGTGGAAACCCACGCGACCACGGGGAGAACATGCAAACTCCACACAGAAACGCCAACTGACCCAGCCGAGGCTCGAACCAGTGACCTTCTTGCTGTGAGGCGATTGTGCTACCCACTGCGCCACCGTGCTGCCCACATTTTTTTAATGTTACAGCCTTATTCCAAAATGGATTAAATTAATTGATTTCCTCAAAATTCTACACACAATTTTTAATGCAGTGGTTTTCAACCTGTGGGCTGTGGCATAGCAGGGGGTATCAGTGGGCCATGACGCTATTGCAGGGGGGCCACTAGCTTAATATATGTAAAAATGTCTAATCATAATTTGATATATAATTAAAAAGACGAAATATTTAATAAATTGATTTTGCCACCCACTAATTTAAAACATATGTCGCATGCATGGCTGTCAATGAGTAAAGTGCTCCAGTTAGCTGCTGGCTTTTACTGCTTGTCTTACCTAGAGACCTGCACTCGCAGAACCTGATGCAACCAAAATAAAATATAAGTGAATGATAGTGCCTTTGTTAAAATTGTGTGAGTTGTGGGTAGGTCAGTATTCTGTACCAATACCAGTGAAAATACATGGTTCTCTGTACCAATATTGGTACAAAAAAAGAAAAAAGGAAAAAAACATTAATTAAACTGCTCTCTATTTTTATTAATGAAGTTGAGCAACATTTAAATAATTTAAAAGGTTATCCATGTCGTTTAAAAAAAAATTGGCATGTGATAACTATATGCCAGTGATGGATCAGAATGTCCTGCAGTGTATGCTGCTATATGCAAGTTAAATAGAGTTTTAAATACAAAATATGTATATTAGGCTACTAAGTTCTGATATTAGAACTTAGCTTAGGTTATTTCTGTATCTGAATGTTTGTCTGTAATCTCTGTGCATGTGGTAAGTGTTTGTTTCATTTCTGCACATTTCAGTGCAGAAAAGAACAGAGATTAAATTATTTGGGGCTGTAATAGTAGTAATAGAAAAAATAATTCCGTTTTTTTCTCCCTTCTTATCAACAATTGTATTCATAGCCACAGCATCAGCAGCAGCACCACATTAGCTGAGTCTCAGTCCTGATATGAAGAGAGCACAACTGTGCAGCTTTAACTTTCATATAGAACTGGGACAATTGGGTCTTCAGTACCCCCTGTACTTGAAAAAAAAAACCTGGTACTGTAGTGTTTTATGTTTTTGGTACCAAAGTACCAGTTCTTTTGACAACAATAGTTGCGGGGGCTTAAACTTATCCACGGGATTCCCACAAAATGGCTAATAAATTGGTATTTTTTTAACTCAGAGATGAAACAAGGACACTTATTATTATTAAGGTCCTTTCACTTGTGAAGTGGCAAGTGATGAAATGCTGCACACAGGTGCTTGTTTCAACATAGCTGAAGGTGAATTTCTCTGGGCTTGGGGACCTGTTATATATACAGTTTATGTTTATTAATTGTAGTTTGCACGGCTCATTTTCTTTTACCAAAGCCTCACCGTCAGATTTTGCTTTGATTTTCTGCCATTTTTAGGCTAAAACAGGTTTTGTAAAATACATATTTTATGTAATATAATACATTAATTCATTCATTCATTCATTTTCTTTTCGGCTTAGTCCCTTTATTAATCTGGGGTCGCCACAGCGGAATGAACCGCCAACTTATCCAGCATATGTTTTACGCAGCGGATGATTGTACTAAACAGAAAAGCATATAACTATTTTGTTCTTTATTTAGTTTTTAATTTTCCTTCACTTCACATATCAGCTACAATCTGATATCTTTCTTTTTTTTTTAATAAGACCAAGCTTAATTATATACACCAAAGCATTGAAGATTGGCTTGAACATGTCAACATGTTGGAGTTTGCATGTTCTCCCTGTGTTTGCGTGGGTTTCCCTCTGGGTTCTCCTGATTCCTCCACAGTCTAAAGACATGCGCCATTTACACATCCGCTGCGTAAAACATATACCGCAATAGTTGGCGGTTCATTCCGCTGTAGCGACCTCTCAAATAGAGACTAAGCCAAAGGAAAATTAATGAATGAATTAAATCTTGTGCATGGCTCTAGTGTGTAGATCTTCACCAGCGGACCAAACATATGCATTTCACTAAATACATACAATGGCTAATGTTTTTTTTTTCACATAAAAGAAGATGACATGGAGTTATATGCAAAGCCTATGCCTATTTAAACCAGAATACACCAACCAATAACTGAGATAGATTAAACAGACAGTGCGGAAAACCAACAAGAATGTAGTCAGAATACAGGGGGAGGGACAGAGAACTGGTCCGTGCAATGTAGGTGAGTTTGGACCGTGGATCTGTGAAGGATCTGGAGCATGGAGCTGTGGAGGGCCTAGAGTGTGGAGTTACGAAGGGCCTGGAGTGTGGAGCTGTGAAGGGCCTGGAGCATGGAACTGCAAAGGGCCTGGAGCGTTGAGCAACAGAGGTGAACCTGGAGCATGGAGCTGCAGAGAGCGCGGGGTGTGGAGCTGCAGTAGATCTAAAGGCTGTGGTTCAGCAGGCACAGCCGGATCAGACAACCCCAGTGGTTCAGGAAGCTCTGGGTCAGGAGGCATTCAGACAACCCCAGTGGGTCAGGAGGCTCTGGGTCAGGAGGCACTGGTAGTTCAGACAACCCCAGTGGGTCAGGTTGTTTAGAATCAGGAGGCACCAGCGGTTCAGACAACCCCAGTGGGTCAGCAGGGGACTTGAATCCAGGAGACATAGATGGATCAGGAGGTTCAGGATGAAAAGGCACTCCTGGTTCACACTGGAGGGTCACATGGCTCTGGCACTCGCCATTTGGGGGATTTGAAAGGATCTGTTGCCCACCATTTGGGGGATTCAGAGGGATCTGGAGCCTGCCATCCGGGAGATTCGAAGGGATCTGGTATCCGCCAGTATGGAAATTTAGAGAGATCTGGTGCCTGCCATTCGTGGAATTTGAATGGATCTGGCTCCTGCCATTCAGGGGATTTGACAGAATCTGGCGCCCACCATTCGGGGAATTCAGAGAGATTTGGCGCCTGCCATTTGGGGGATTCGGAGGGATCTTGCATCTGTGGAATTGAGGGAGGATCTGGCAGGTCTGGAAGGGACGGAGGATCTGGCACCTCGGTAGGATCTGGTAGTTCTGGAGAATCTGGCAGCTCTGGAAGTGACAGAGGATCTGACAGCTTTGGAGGTGGCAGTGAGAGCTCTGGCAGTAATAGCTCTGGTGGTAGCAGCAACTCTGGCAACTCAGGTGGTGGTGGCCATTCTTGTAGCTCAGCCTATGGCATTTCAGGAACAGAAACTTTGACAGGAACCATGACAGGAAAAGACTTGGGACAAAAAGCCATCTTGTGAGCTGGTAAACTGGTGGCATCCATTTTGTGAGCTAATAGACTTGAGGCGGCCATCTTGTGGACTGGAGAACTGGCAGTAGCTATCTTGTGCGTTATTGGACTGGTGGTGGCCATCTTGTGAGCAGCAAGCCCCATTGCCAGTGGGTTTTGCTGTCCTTTGTGTGTGAGGTGCATGATGGGATCTGTAGTTCATGCCGGTGGGAGATTTGTTAGTAGAGTGAATGAATGCACAGGCTAGATCATTGGTGATCATAACAGCATGCAACTTTTTTAATACTTAAAGCATTAAAACACTGTAAGATGAAGTACAATACTGTTTGGCTGATAAAAAAAAATGTCAAGATGATTATTATATAGTTATTATTAGTCATTATTATTATTATTATTATAGTCATTATTATTACTATTGAAATTATACTTGATATGATACAACACATTATAACATTGTTATAAGGCATTATGAATTTATTATAAAACATTAAGAATACCCTTCTTATGCATTATAAATACAGTTTTATAGACTTTTCAATTGATTATTTAATTTCAACTATTATTTAACTTTTGTAGTATTTAAGGTAGCACGATTCTGACCTGAAAACAGAAGTCTGCTAATTGTGCTAACCCTAAAAAATATTGTCTTTTACTTTACAAATCACACAACTCTGTGGCATACATGTTCCTAGCTAAGTATTAACTAGTGATTTAGGCACACCTAGGTTACCTTTTAAAGTAGTCCTCCACTTTCATGACACAAAGTATTGCGAGCATAAATCCTTTCTCAGATTGCACAATCAGTAATATTACTGAATATGTGTTAGCATAGGAACTTGTCAAATGTAAGTTAATTAATAATTGTTAAGTGAAACACAGTCAGCAAGTTGGAGTCATTGCTTGTCATTAGCCAGTATCATGCAACGGTACTAGAATTGAAAGGGGGACCATTCACATAGGGGCCACACATGAACCAGCTCATTTAGATACATTTTTAGATTCGTTTTTTTGATTGCTCAAGTCTTTGGCCCGATTCTCTCTGTAGATGTAAAAATATTCAAATCCCAAGGTAGGTCAGGGTGTTTAGAGCATATAGAATCAGATAAGCGCTGCTGCAAGAGCTTTTATTTGTTTAAATGTGCAATAGGGAGCCAGGTATGAGATATTGATTTGTGTATACACTGATCAATCACACCAAATCATTGGCTGTAAGCCCAAGGATCTCCTCCAGGCTACTAGGGAGAGGCAGACAGTGAGATCCGAGATGGCCTCTTAAAGTCAAGAGGGCAATGCAAATGCATTTTAAACAGAGCTGTAACTGAGAGGAGGCCTTCAAATCAAATGAGGCCAGCAGTTCAACTCTCTCTGAGCATAATTCAAGCCTAACAACAACAGAGATCCTCCTCTTTTCCTTTACCTGTTCAGTAGCAGAAATATTAAATATTCTTATGTAATGCAAAATAAACATCGATGTATGTTACTTCAATCTATTTATGTCTCCATCCAGAATTATACACGTCAGAGGAAAATTCAAGCATGCCTTTTCTGGAAGGCTAAAACTTAGGGCTTAATTGATGTTGGAATGAGTCCTTGAAACCTTCAGTGAGACACGGTAGAGGCTCTGACCTGGTTTGTAACTAAATTTTTGCCAGTGGTGTTGGCAGTACTATCTATATTCTATCTAGTACTAAATGCTAATGTAATTGCATATAATTGAATATTTCAATTAATATAATTGAAACCATATTTGGGGTGGTTACAGTTACTCTCCAATGAAGGAGGCTAACTAGAAGCAGAATTTGTAAAAAAAAAAAAAAAAGCTTTTCTAAATGTATGTTTTTATTACAAAAAAAAGGTATTGCTCTGCATTTAATTTTCTGAATTTAATTTAAAAATATCTTAATACAATTTTAATCAAACTTTATTGACAAACAATTATGTCTGTGGTGTTACCATGAAACAAAGACAGTACCATAACAGACACATTAGCCTAAAATTAGGCTAGACATTAGGGGAAAATTGTGTTCTTTTTTTCTAACTTTGCATAGATTTAAGCCTCTAAATACATATAGGAGGCTGAATTTTATTTCAGGTATGGGCTTTTTGATAAATGGTTTCCTGGTGGAGCTCTAATGTGAAGGTTTGACCACGCAGTCATATGGACACACATGAATTGCAGAAATGAACAGGAACAAGTGAGATTTGACACTGATCATTCATACATCTTGTCCATTTTCTCAGACAGGGGTGTAACAAAGGAAATTGTCTCTTTAATCCAGTAGATGAGTCTGCTTTTTGTTTGCACCCAGCCTTGCAGAAAAAAAAGCCACGGGGGACTGAAGCTCCTGTTCAGGTTGTGCATTTTCACTGCTCGAAAGCTCTCTGCTTCCTCTGTAAGAATTGACACATCAAAATAGATTCACTCACTTGAAATGAATGCTGGAGAATTTGTATTTTTCTGCTTCATGCCAAGACACAATCATCACCACAAGACTGTACAACGTTTTCTATTACATGTTGCACGGTAATACCTAACATACCTAACCAAAAAGTAGGTATAATGTCTTATTTTTAAGGGTATGTCTAATTACTTCAGTAAATTCAGAAGTATGTCTTAAATATGAAGACTTTCATTGACATTTTTTTTGCCACCATTAATTTCTGATCCTGCTAGCCTTTCAATGCCTGTGTAATTTAGTATTAGTATGTTGGGATGTAGTTGGAACAGCTAATAGCAATATAATAGGATTCAATTAGCTTCTGATGTTGATGCATAATAACATGATTAAGTGAATGAGTGTAATCTGAAGAGAGTTAAACCCCCAGTGATTGAAAATAACCTGGGATGCAGGTCTCTAAACAGCCATGTCAATCCTTAACATCTTTTTTTTTTTTTGTTATTCAGAAAATTTCCATGCCCTGTAACACTATTTTTTTTTCTTGTTGGCTGAAGTGTAAGGAGCTAGGCTAAGCTTTGGCACACATACAAAGAGATAATTATTATTAACATTTAGCTGCTCTAATGCTAATTTCAACTTTAGAAATTAAAATAAATAAGGTCGTTATCATCTGCTAGTATATTTGCATATCTCACAGGTGTACTTATTCTTGAGCGCTACAGAACCTTCCCTTCCCTAAGTCAAATCAGTCAGCTCCAAACCAACAAAACGAAGAGGTGTTCATTTATCCCAAAATTTGCACTCAACACAGAAATCATGCAAATGAAGCCTCAGTACTCAATTGGAAGACACAGCATTTAGGTGACATTAATCAAAACTAAATATGCAGGCAAAGGTGAGGTAATCCCAACCGTCTCTGCCACAGTCGCAGCTGCTGACGGCGCTGTCAGTTTTATACTGCTATACTGAATCAACAAAAGTGAGATAAGAGATTTTTCTCATTTACAATGTAGGTTAAACCAGACTTCTGAAATTCATTTTTAATTTAATGCTGAATTGTAAGTTGATATTTTGTTTTTTAAATGGACGTGAAATAAATGTAATGTATATCAAGTCAAAAAAAATTCATAGCTAGGTTTTGTTTACTGTCAAGTGAACCCATTTACGGCTGTAGATATTCTGTAAATGTGCCACCTCTAGAAAATTCTTTTTCAGTGCATTTCTGATCAGTTTAAACAGTAATAGCACAGAAAGTCATGAAATTTTTATATCATTCGATATCTCATGGATATCATTCCTATATATCCATGTCATGTTTTAACAATATTAAGTATGCTTACCTTAGCAATTACTTTAAATAGAACTGACAAATCACAGGTGCAGACAAAAAAATGCTGACTCTAAATGTAAGCTTAAGATAAATGAGGGCCAGTTTAAGTGCTCTTGTTGATTAAGCCTGACAAAATAAACTCCTGTAATTTTTATAGACAGACAGAGTGACAGCCTCCGTAACAGATGATGATCTAAGTCATCAGTCATCTTTTAACCCATTGCTGTCTGTAAACGTTGCTATTTGGAATACCTCGTCTATCTCGCACACTCAAACTTTTGGTTATACAAAACCTGTTACAAAAAGGTAGAAAAGAAAATCACGTAAGTCCAGCGTACAAACTCACATATAAGCATTTAATGGACAGTAAATACGAACAAGCTGTTTAAGGCAGGAGTGCACCCCACAACCCAGAAACAGCAACAACGACAACTTGCAAATGCACCTCTACCCCACTTATGTGGGATCCACAGACATCATAACAAAGAGCATTTACGTAGGAAGAGCCCGCGTGGGGCTAACGTCAGGGCAGTGGTGCAGAAAGGGCTTACAGCCGATCAGACCTTCCCCTGGCAGCACCACACATTGAAATGCAAATATCTAGGCAGGGTTTCCACCCTGCGCGCCACTCACAAATTGAAAAGCAGTTTTTATCTATGCTAATGCAAGCATGGTAATTGAAGTTAATCAATCAATGCTAGCTCTCACTAAAACCTTGAACATGATTGAATAAAGTAATTATCATTCAGGGAAGAATGATGAAGTTGTAGACAGCATGAACCTTATTAAAGGAGGATTTTGAGTCACAATGGCTTAATTTAGTGGGCATCCTCTCGTTGCCTTTTTCCGTGGCTCATTTTTTCCATCCACATGCTGCATTTTTTTTCTTCTTTTAAGAAATCTCATGCTATCTCTATTGCCTTAAACACATTTTACCCAAGAAGCAATAGTCTCTCTCTGTACCATTTAAATATCTCTGCTGTCTTAATGCTATCAAGCACAGAAGCAGGGTGAATTCAGTTAATGAGTTGTCATTCAGTCAAAGCCAGACCAAAAGATGACTGAAATTAATCCTCCCTTTATAATGTCTTTGATAAGCTCAATTAAGCTTCAACCTGCCAACAGTGCGTCCCCCCCTAAAGTGACACCTCCCCTCCTAAGCTTCATGTAAAATCGCCCCCTTAAGGAAATGTGACATTCCCTTTGCCGGACTCAACCCTGGCCCTTCTAATTCACACTTGATGTTTCTGTTATTTCAGGGTAAAATGACAATCATACATGACTGCCAAAGTAGCGGATGAAAAAGAGATGTCCATGTCAACCATCCTTGAGCTCAGCCGCCTCCTGATGTGCGCTCCTGTCAGCAAAGGCACAGGTAATTTAGCCTTCTTTGGTCAGGCCTTGGCTCTCAGCCTCCGGCTGGGCTAGTTAAAGACCTTCTGCAGTATGTCACCCAGTTTAATATTCACCCTACATAATTATGCAGGATTCACAGTGCTATCAAACTGCAATTCAAATTAGTTCAGGATTAAAGGCACAGTGCAGTGCTGTTTCCTTAATTGCATTGTACTGCACTGATCACATTCAAATAGCCATTACTCATTCCCTCTGTAGAGCAATAAGTCATAGGGATTAATGCTTGGGCAGGTGACAGGGCCAGACCATTAAAAGGCAGTTATGCAGAAAGCATGGCTGAGTTTTATTCACGTTAATGAAATCAGTGAAATGAAACTGTAATAGATTTATCAAAGCTCCGATGGATTTGCAGTAAATCAGTTTGATTCAGGCAATCAAACTGGACAATAGAGATAGTTTTCAGACGGCGTTGCCGGGTGGCACGAGGCGGCATGTGAGGAGAGCTGATATTCTTCTGCTCTTGGATTTGTGGCATGCCGGCGGCCTATTCCCAGAGCGGGACAGCTAATTTCAGACAGCTGAATGTGCCAGTGCAGTGACTGATAAAATGTATGGCCTTCCAGTTCAATGGCATATTCCTCTATCCATGCTGTCACAAATCCCCTTTTTTCTTTCATTTTCTCTTTCCCTTTTTCTCTGCTCAATATTTCTCTGGGTCGTGTCTTTTGAAAGTAATCCACGAGGAAGTGGTTGAGATGGATATTAAGAATAATCTAAAATATATATATTTTTAAGTAATTTAGTTTGTAATTGTGCATAACATAAGGGATGCTACTTTTAAATTATTGCATGGAAAGCTTCAATTTACATATATAATAACATTTCACCAGCCAAGTGTCAGATGACCCTTTAGAAAACATTCTAATATGCTAATTTTCTGCTTGGGTTTGATCAATCAGTTAATACAAAAATACACTTTATTGAACATGTAGACATGGACATCACCTATGTACTATATAACTGCAGGTTAACTATGTATAAATAACTTTAACATTTAAAAGCTATTAGTAATTTATTTACTACTTAATTAAAGTTATTAGTAACTAATAACCTTAACTTTTCTGATTTTGATTGTTTTACAATCATGTGCAGCTTTTGTAAAGTTGCTTTGAAACAATAATTATTGTAAAAAGAGCCATACAAATAAACTTGAATTAAATTTAATTGAAAATTGATCAATACAGGGCCTCACGGTGGCGGAGTGGGTAGCACGTTCGCCTCACAGCAAGAAGGTCGCTGGTTAGAGCCTCGGCTGGGTCAGTTGGCATTTCTGTGTGGAGTTTGCATGTTCTCCCCGTGTTGGCGTGTGTTTCCTCCGGGTGCTCCGGTTTCCCCCACAAGTCCAAAGACATGCGCTATAGGTGAATTGGGTAGGCTAAATTGTCCGTAGTGTATGTGTGTGAATGGGTGTGTGTGGATGTTTCCCAGGGATGGGTTGCAGCTGGAAGGGCATCCGCTGCGTAAAACATATGCTGGATAAGTTGGCGGTTCCTTCCGCTGTGGCGACCCCAGATTAATAAAGGGACTAAGCCGAAATGAAAATGAATGAATGATCAATACAATTATAAAGGTTCTTATTTTAGTGTTATCAACTATTAAAAACATTTTGTTTTGCACTATATATTTTTATTTTTCATGATACCTTCATTAATACAAAATAACAAATTAACAGCAATTATTTGACAAGAAATATTTTATAACATTATACGTCTTTACTGTCATGTGATTAATGTAATGCATTCTTTATGAATAAAATAAATTAATAAATATATGACATATCAGTATAAATAAGGCATAGGTCTTTTAAGTGTCAATTTATTTTTTGATCATTTGTCATTAATGTTCAGAAATAAAGATATAAAAGGTGTCTGTCAATGCGACGGTACCTTTTTAAAAAGTACATGCTTGTGCCTAAAGGCTCCATATTATTAACATATTATTACTGAAATGCATACTTAAATGATTTTGTTACTGTACAGACTTTACTTCTAATCTCTACTAACCTTTTTAAAGTTAATTACCCAAACAAAAAAGGTTTTAGAGGTGTTTGGCATTCTCTATATTTTACCAATAGGGGATTTTTTAAATAAGAACACATTTGAGTGGATTGTACATTTCAAATTGTACTGATGTTTTTTCAGAGGTGTGATCATATCGTAAAAATTCATTCATCATTCATTTTCATTTCGGCTTAGTCCCTTTATTAATCTGGGGTCGCCACAGCGGAATGAACCGCCAACTTATCCAGCATATGTTTTACGCAGCGGATGCCCTTCCAGCTGCAACCCATCTCTGGGAAACATCCATACACACCCATTCACATTCATACACTATGGACAATTTTTTAGCTTACCCAATTCACCTATACCGCATGTCTTTGGACTTGTGGGGGAAACCGGAGCACCCGGAGGAAACCCACGCCAACACAGATCGTAAAAATTATTAAAGGATTTTAAAGTGTTTTCTTCTACAAACATAAATTGATCTAAAAAAAAAAGCCACAAGATGATTAAGAATAGAGTCAAGGCTCCTGATTAGATTACCATGAGCGAGGGAAATTTTTAAATACTTTGGAGTAGTTTTAGAAAATGCAATGTTCGTACAAAACTGGTTTGGAAGGTTATATTGACAGATGTAAATTATTGCTTCAAAAAATGTCATATAGGGGCATACATTGATATAGCAATAACTTCGAGAACTGGTTCGAGTCCCAGCTGGCATTTCTGTTTGGAGTTTGCATGTTCTACTTATGTTCACGTGAGTGCTCTGGTTTCCCCCATAGTAATGCTACATTGCTAATTAATAAACTAAATTGGCTGTAGTGTGTGTGTGTGTGTGTGTGTGTGTGTGTGTGTGTGTGTGTGTGTGCGTGCGTGCGTGCGTGCGTGCGTGCGTGCGTGCGTGCGTGTGTGTGTGTGTGTGAATGTGAATGATGAGTGTGTGGGTGTATGTCTGCAGCATAAAGTATATGCCAGAGTATTGACAGTTCATTCTGCTGTAGCGACCCCTGATAAATCAGGGATTAAGCTGAAGGAAAGTAAGTGAGTGAGGGATACACTGCATTTGGGTTCTGAAAGCTGTTTTGTACTTGCCCAAGGAAGAAGGATGCCATGCTCTAGACCTACAGAGCAGAACAGCAGCTTTTCAAGATTACTGTGCACAGAGACCTCTAAATGGTCTTGTGGACACCAACTAGAAAATCATAGCATCTGCTATCCAATTTTTTATATTTATCCAAGTTTTTTTTTTTTAAGTATGAATTTTATAGTGCAAAGATTAGTCGTTCCTGGCAATGGGTTCTCCAAGAACCTTTAATGTATGGCTCATGCATGCTTGGTTATATCAGGTGAAAGTTTTCCCTGCTCTTGGTGGATTTCTTCTCACCTTTTAAGTGATAATTCTTGGACATTTATAACAACTAGCAGGAAAAGGCACAAAGAATGTTGACTCATTAGCTGGATTTTTTTTCTTTTATTCAAAATAGTGACTAAATTCTTAAAAATTCAAAATAGGCTCATTCTGAAAACATAGCCCTACAGTATATACATTTCTGGAGATCATGAATTATGTAGCCAGAGCTACGTATGGCTGCATTTCATCTTTAAAACGAACGCTACGGGGCGGTATGACGCTGTTCCTTTTCTCACTTACTAGCTGACTGCTTACCTCCATATAGATGGCTTTTCCACTGTTACCAATTTGTCCGGTAGCTTAACATGTACGTCGGCGGACTTGAGATCAAGAGCGGAGTTGACCATGACAACGGGGTTCGAGTCCAGTGAAGAACGGTTCCAGAAAGCAGATAAGACAAAAACAAAAGCTAAAAAAAAATTAAATAAACAAGTAAATAACAGGGTGAGAATCTGGTAAAATCTGGATTTCTTTTTAAAACACTGGTTTGGTTTAGGGAAGGGGGTAGGCGGGTCAATCGGTGCTTTTTAAAACACTTTTGTTTGGGTTTAGGGAAAGGGGTGGGTGGGTCAGTCGACTGGTCAGTCAGTCAGTCATTCAGTTAGTAGACAGTCAGTTGATAGCGGCCTCTAGTGGATTTACGTGAGAACAGCAGGCACAAATGGCACTTGCGAGAGAAATTTGAGATCTCAAAAAGGATACACAGCAGCCTCTGGTGGAAAAATATAGCTCCTAAGATGTATTTTGCTCTCTCCAGAAATGTATATAGGGGTACAAAATCAGAATGAGCCTGGGTTGTAAAAATTGGAGGCCTGCTCTGAAAGTGAAGATTTTCAAAATGCTGGAGGATTATTCATAGGAATTAATTATTCTTTACTTCAGACATAATTTGCTAGTCTGTTGTTATTACAGAATTTAGATTTTGTTTTATTTTATTCAGAAAACTTACCAATGAAGAATCAGAACCAGCTTTTGTCAAAGTTTTTGTAAAATTTATGTTGATGTGTTAAACTATTTAATAAGATTTTTTTTATTTTCATCTATAATTTTTAAAATTTGTTTAGACCATTTTTTTCAGAAAGGAAAATCTTTTCATGCATTTATGGAATGCGTCAGACTAAAGCCTCTGTTTTACAGCATTTATCTGTTTGTTTTAGTTCAAAAATTTATGACATTTTTAAAAGCACCAGTTTCAGATGTTAAAACTGAACAAAGCATGACATAATAAAAAATAGGTGAAATCTATTTACAGTTTTTTTCAACTGCTTACACACGTTTTCAAAACAGTGCCACCTTTTTTCAAAACTCTACACACAAGTTGCAAAATGCCTCACATCTCCTTCAAAATCTAACACTGCATTCGAAATGCCATAAACACATCATCAAATGGCAAACACTTCTTTCATAATACAACATTTTTGGATATGGCATGTAAACACTCTTATTATAAATCTAAAGCTCTTTGCTCTTTCATAGGCTTATATGTACAGTTCAATAAAATGTTCTACAGTGACAGTAATCTGCTGAGAGGAGGAACAGGTACACTGTAAACGCCTGTAAATGACATGTAGAAACAGAAAATATTTATTAGGCCAAAAAATATTGGTGTATATAGCATAAAAAACATAAACATACTGTATGTAAAAATGTAAAAAAAACTAAACAAAAAAAAACTTGAAGCAAAATATGTTCTTTACAATACAGTGAAGAACACAATTGTGTGTGTTGGGTCTCGAAGGCGAGAAGCAGGGGTGCCGCTGGCTGGCACGGGCCCTCTGACAGCTTTCACGAACGAAAATGAAGAGCAGGGGGAGGGCACTTTACAGCACCAGGCTCAGAAGGATTTCTATTGTTTTTTATAGGAATTTAGGATTTAGAAAGAATGAATATGGGGTAGGTGTACAAAACTACAAAACTGTGGGTTTTTTTTTTGGACCAAAACAGCCCGGTGTCCCATCACCTTTGGACTATACTAGAGTAAAGCAGTAATTGGTTAGTGATCAGTCAAGAAATTTGTGTTT
>CAIGQW010055114.1:221163-233836 GCA_903798125.1 Danio choprae | reverse complement strand
ACACACACACACACACACACACACACACACACACACACACACACACAGACACACACACACAAAGTATAATTTATACTGTTGAAACTGCATATTCTGTCCCCTCACCCTGAAAATAAACAGAAAACCTGCCAGTTTTTTAAGTATATTTATTTATTTGTTTATTTGTTTGTTTGTCTGCATTCTGAGGACAAAAAAGTTTATATTGTAACACCTACAGTGCATCCAGAAGTTATTCACAGAGCTTAATTTTTTTTATGCTAGAACATTATTCCTAAACGGAATAAATTCAGTATTTTCTTAAATTTTTTTACAAACAATTGTACAAAATTCTACAGCCCATTTTTCTTTGCAGTACCTCTCAAGCCTCATTGGGTTAGATGGGGATTTTCAGATCTTTCCAGAGATGTTCATTCGAATTCAAGTCTGGACTCAAGGGCTTTAAAGGTGCAGTATATAACACCCATTGACACCCAGTGGTTGAACTAGGTACTGCATTCATGGATCAAAACAAACGCCAGCGCAGGTTGCCAGATTAAGGACCAACAGGAGCGAGTCTGACGTTTGAGCCTAAAGGCTGATTTAAAGTGTGTTCTATATAAAAGCAACGGCTTTTTGATTGCAAATTGATATATCAGAAACGGCTTCTATTTCTTGCAGCTGAACAACAGAAAACTGACAATGATCACCTTAGGTACACCTCATGTGCTTTCTTCAGTGTTAAATGCTAACAATGTGAGTTTAAATGGCATTTTACATTACATTAATTGTCATACCACTGAAAACAGCAGCAGATTTCATTTCGGAGTCTGCTACTGTCCACCAGAGGTTGCATTTCGGTCACGGGTGCATGCTTTGAGAGCCTTTCTAAATGAATGAATGAAATACGCTGTTTTCCAACAAGGCAACCCGGGGTGCTGAAATATAATTGGCTGAAGTGGCAGTGGGCAGGTTAAAAGAACCAAAACAAAGACAGCATTCTGACACTTAACACTTTTTTAAAGCAGAATAACTGACTTTATTGACTTTATTTATACTGACTGCATTGTTTTTCAGATAAACAAGAATGTTCGCTTACCATGTTTCTTAAATATCTGCAAACATATTATGGTATTTTTATGCTTTAGAAGAGTCAAAAACTTACATACAGTAAGTTCCTGTTCCTGACAAGCATCTTCATGATGCTGCCACCACAGCAAAGCAATCTTTGTTTCACAGAATTTTGTTCTTTTTTTGTAGAATTTTTGTATCTAGTAAAATAGTATGTAATGTCATCAATAAAAAAAGACAAAAGACAAAATAAAAAAATGTTATTAGATATCATTTATTAAAACTATTATTATGCAAACTGTCTTTGTTCACCAGGCCTCGGCTCTACTACCTGACCTGTCCACTTAAAGGTGCAATATTATCATTCCAGTTATAGTTGGAAAAAATAAGTTTTGTGGATTATGTATTACATATAACACATACTTGAATGTGTGATCTGTCCCTGTAACAACAACTTAAATTAATTATTGTAGTTTTAGACATTTTTCTGGCTACCTAAATCTATTTTTAATAATTTATAAGTAAGCCAGGATGTCACTGTTATAACCTGTCAAACACCTCATATCCTTTTTTCCATTGTTTCTTGCTGTATGAACTTGCCACAGACACTCTAACCTGTCATGCATAGATTTTTTAGTCTTCAAGAGTCTTTAGGAATGGATTTGCTCCTGTGGCCCCATTTGAGTGTCTAAGTGTGTTTGTACTCTCCTGACACTTCCACCAGCGTGACAGTGATAAATGCTGAACATGGGACACATTAATGCAAGAATCCCTGGTCAGTGTCAGTCTTTTTTGCACTATATCTATTTAAACCAACAGGATCACACTGCAAGAAATAGTAATATACCCTCTGGAGAAGAACCTCTACAGTGCCTGCAAACATTTTCAGATATCAATGATGCGGAAAATACCCATTCAACCACAGGACATGAGTGGGAACTGAGAGAATATATTTTATAATTTTGAATACATTAATAAATAAACAATTTAGCATTTAATTTAAGTGCTTGCTTAAAAAAATAAGATGACAGTAAAACAAAATAATTGCTGCATTACATTTTTTCGTTAATGGAATGTTTCTTTTAGATGTGGGACAGTAACATAACTAAGGGGGTGCCGGTGACAACCAAAATTGTGGCTGGCACACCCAAAAATAGAATCTTAAAAACCTGTTTTCAAAACTTGATTGTTGGGTACTTACAATAAGGGTTTATAAACCAAATCTGTAGCCAGCACCTCATCTGACATGTGATTAAATTTACCAGTGACTGAAAATCAGAAGGCTGCCAGGCATTTTGACACATTTGTTTTTGACTTCTAATAAAGATGGTCTAATTGTATTAGAGTAATAAAAAATGCAGGCAAAATTTTGATGTTATGTAATTAAGGCTATATGCTACAGTATTTGCTCATGCAAAATTAAACCCCAGAAACTATACGGTATTTTTAACGAGTCAAAGACGTTTATTGATTTTAATTTAACTTACACGTATGTAAGCTCATGGCCATAAAATGAAAATGTAACCTGAAAAAAAGAAATGCTTTATATGATAATTTTATAATATAACAAAATATGGTAAATAAATAAATAACCAGTATGACAGATAATAATAGTTTATGGTGTAATTTTTCTTAACTGTCAGTGATAATGGACCATACGACAGTCTAACGTAGCATGTAGTTAAATCAGAAAAATTATTTTTAATAATTCATTCATTCATTCATTTTCTTTTCGGCTTAGTTCCTTTATTAATCTGGGGTCGCCACAGCGGAATGATCCGCCAACTTATCCAGCATATGTATTACGCAGCGGATGCCCTTCCAGCCGCAACCCATCTCTGGGAAACATCCATACACACTCACTCATTCACACACACACTCATACACTACGGACAATTTAGCTTACCCAATTCACCTATACATATACACCTATGTACATAAATCATTTTGCTTTAAAAATTATAATAAAAGAAAGATATTAAGCTGCATGTTACCTATGCAAAAATGTAACCTACTTATTTATTATATATATTTTATATATATTATATTTGCTTCTGACAATGTTTGTGGCAAACAGTTTTTCTGAGGCAAACTTAGACTCTATTCTCTTGCCATGCTAGTGATGTGGAATACTATTACATGGACTTGATGAGCACTTTTCAGAGGTGTGTCGGTAGATTTTCATTACCAGTAAGGGCAGTGCACATGGTCCTCCAGAATGATTCAGTAGTCCTTGGCAGTGATGCGTCCATCTAGCATAAGTATTGGGCCTAGGGAATGCCATGATTTTGCTGCCCAAACCACCACTGATCCACCCTGATGCTTTACTCTGGGTATGCAACAGGCTGGGTGGTATGCTTCTTTGGGGCTTATCCACACCATAACTCTCGCGGATGTGAGAAAGACTGCACCAGCGAGACACCAAAAACCAAGACAACAAAAACTTTTTCTGAAATGAGAAAATAAACAGGGAAAAGTGCATGATTTTGTCCTTTAAGGACTGATTGGATTGTTGGAAGATGGCTGTTGGTAACAAAATTAAGGAAGAATGCCAGTTTGAATTACTGTCCTCTGGAATCCCCATCCGCATGCACCTTTATGGTGCAGAGTGCCTAATGTTTACTGATGGAATTGTATCATATGTGTTCAAACCACTGCCTCTTGCCAAGGTAAGACAGAAACTAGAGACATCACAAGCGAAGAATAGTTATTTCAAGGGGGGAATTAGATGGTGACAGAGGTCATATTATAATCAGTTCTACAGGATTTAAGGGCACAAACACTTTCCTCAGCTGACATTTTAAACTATTGCTAAACCAATACAAAAATTAAGGTAAATCATGATGTAAGTTGACCTCTTTCATTTTGTATATTGTATTACTGTATTTAGATATACTATGTAGGAGTTTAGTGTTATACTTTGGCTTTTATGGAGTAATTATTGGTGAATACACAGATGTGGTAGTCAGAGTAATACAGGCAGACCTCTGTTGATTTATGGATTTTGTTTGATGCCATTTGATATTATTATCCTGAGCTGTAAACAAGATCTTCTGCGTGATACATGATGCAATCAAATAATTCAAAAATATGTAAATCTGCACTTTCCCTCTAACAGAACTTTATCCATTTTTTTGGATAGAAATGTGGTTAGCACTGTCACCTCACAGCAGGAAGGTCCCTGATTCGAGTCCCAGCTGGGTCAGTTGGCATTTCTGTGCACAGTTTGCATGTTCTCCCCGTGTTTGCGTAGGTTTCCTCCAGCTGCTCCGGTTTCCCCCACAGCCCAAAGACATGCGGTATAGGTGAATTGAATAAACAAAATTGGCCATAGTGTATGTGTGTGGATGAGTGTTTATGGATTTTTCCAAGTACTGGGTTGCAGCTGGAAGGGCACCCGCTGTGTAAAATATATGCTGGATAAGTTGGCAGTTCATTCTGCTGTAGCGATCCCTGATGAATAAAGAGACTGACCCAAAGGAAAATGAATAAATGGTAAAAATACAGGTCCAAGTAGATTCGTGGCAGGTTCCTACAAGTTTTGTTTGTCTCCGTATATAAACACACCCGATTAACCTCATTATCTCATTAGCCAAGGCTCCAAAACCTGTAATTGTTGTATGAGACAAAGGAGACATGAAAAAGGTCCAGGGTGGCTCCAGAAACGTGGCTGAGAACCACTGGACTAGAAAGAGATCTACTGTATGTATAGACTCATCCATTACCATGATCTTTGCTGAGAATCAGTCTTTTGGACTCATCAATGTCCTCTCTTAACATTTGGGGCTGTATTGAGGTTGCCATCTCTGCGTAACCAACATTTGACCCATGTATTGGACACGAATGGTGTTTTGAAAGTAGATGCCCCGGAGGGTGGTTATTTACAACAATAAAAAACATGCAAGTGAAGATAGAGTTGTGTGAGGTGATTCTTCAGGCTAGGAAAGTGAGGCTGTGAAGGTAAGTGGAGGTGTGTATGCCGATCGGTTGTTCATTCTGGGGAATATAAAGAGAAGTATTAGCATGGAGAGTTCTGAGGAGAATGAGCTCAATGTCATAGTATTTGCTGGTGCTTTTATCTCCTATGCTTGAGTGGCTTCAGGTGAGTGTTGATGAGTGTGCAGCTGAAGTGCATTTGGGACTGTGGCGACGGCCACATACATCTGTTCCACCATGTTGAGTTTCCGACTCACATAGACTAGAGGATGTTCTTCTCCATCATGGACCTGGGGAAGGACTGCTCCAAGAATAGAGTCAGAAGTACCCAGGTACTTTACCTCCATGAGTCGTAGGTGACACTTTCAGGGGTCAGCTGTGAGCATAATCCAGCTCCCAGAGCACCTTACACAGACGGTGATGATGTAGAAGATGAACCTCCAAAGACCTCGAGTGGATTATGACATCATCCAGTTGGCCCCCATGTATACATGGACCACCAGGGGTAGAAAAGTGAATTTTGGCAGCTAAGGCAAGGGAAACCTGCCAATACCCTTTTGTGAGGTCCAGGGTGCTGATATATTGGGTTCCACTGAGCCAGTCTAGAAGCTCATCCACCCTAGGCATGGGGTACCTGTCGAAGCTGAATGACTCATTTAGCTTCATGAAGTTGTTGCAAATGCAGGACCATAACGGGGATTATAACGATTTTTTTCGACCATGGGCTATGTATGGTTCGATGACCCCTTCTTCAGCAACTTATGGATCTCCTCTACTATAGCCAGCTTGCAAGTCTCTGGTATCCAGTAGGGATGCTGCCAAATGATGCCAGTGGGGTAAAAATCTTATGTTTAATGACGGTGGTACATCCGGGCTGTTCACAGATCACATCCTTGAACTGACTGATCAGGGCCTGCAGCTCCACCCTTTTGGGTGGCCGACGGCTGTTTCCCCAGGTGGCCTATGGGGTGTGATGTTTTGGTGAGGGCCACAAGCTGTCCGGATGGGGAAATACAGCTTTTAAGCAGGTTAATGTGGAACAGCTGTTCTTCCCTGCCGCGTCCCTGCTGACAAATGCAGTAATTGTCCGACCCGCTTGACGACTTTGTTACCAAAGGCCTTTACATGAAGACAGGAATTTACAGGTGGGGTGAGGTGCTCTTGGATGAGGCGCATCACTCGTTCTATCCGCTCTCTCTTGTCCTGTACATGCTTAATGCTGGGGAGCGGGATCCTGTTCCCAGGCTTAGCGGGTGACGTCCAGAAGCCCTCGGGATTAACAGCCATAAAATTACCCAATGAAGAATCCATTTTAAGGTCTGAATGAGCCTATCCACAAGGCCGCCCATCTGGGGGTGATAAACGTTCACAGCTGTTTCACTTTTCACTTTTATTTTAAAAAGAAATATCAGTTTTGGAAACAATTCTATCGATGTGCATTTGTGTTCAATAGCCAATGTAAGGACCATCATGTGCATTTAACGCTTTGCCTTTCACTTTGCCTGTAATACAACATCAAATCTCTGTCTTACAAAGATTTACAACCATCATTTCCTCTGAAAATTGAGATAAATACAAATACATTATGAAAGAGAATACTGATCAGAGAAGGCTGACATGCATGCTTCACCACATTGAAAACCAGTCGATACCACCCGCAAACTATGGACTAATAGAAAAATTTAACCAAACCCTGAAAAAAACCTACTTAAGAAGGCCTAGATGGTGCCAGCAGAAAAATACAGAGGCAGTATTATAAAATTCATCCTGGAGATAAGAACCCTACGACTGAACGACTGAAACAATACAAGGAAGAGGCAAGAGAGCATCTTCAGCAAACACAAGCAGCATTTAAGTGGTAAGATAAAGATACACAACTGCAACCAGTTGTCAAAAGGTGTTACTGAAGTTACCCACATCCACAAACAAGCATCTTGCAAAATGGCAAGGACCATACACTGTGGCAAGGATGGATCCAGTTACCTATGACCTTCTTCACCAACCTGAGAAGAGGAAATCACACCAGACATACCACGTAAACTTGCTGATAGAATGGAAGGAAACATCCACAAAGACATCAGAGACATCACTGATGGTGAGGAATGTGATTGATGAGGAAGGGGATGGCCCTGTTACTGAGGAGAGACCTAAGAGACACCCTGCAACAGTGGACTTGGGTCATCTGAACAGTTCCTTAAAGGCAAATATGCAAGACCTCCTGGACTGCTTTACCTGGACTCTGTTCCTTCAGAGGCCTTGATGGACAGAACTGGTCCAGCACAGAACCAACCTTACTGACACCACCTATTCATGACAGCGACCCTACAGAATTCCTGTACAGAGAGGCTGTTAAATTATTACAGGTAAAGATTAAGATGACTACCACAACCCACCAGCGAATAGAGTAGTCCACTGGATATCGTTTCTAAAGAAGGATGGATTCTTACCTGTCTATGTAGACTTCCACAATCTAAATCCCCAGTCAGGATTCAATGCCTACCCAATGCCAAGAATTAATGACCTGTTGGAGCCGATAGGACAGGCCCTGCACATTACCACTTTGGACCTGTGTAATGGGTACTGGCAGGAACCCCTTTATCCCAACTTCAAGCCATACACCACATTCAGGATGCCAGTGGTGCTGTACTAGTTCATAGTTCTAACACTTTGAGCTGCATGGGGTTCTCTGGGGTTGTAAAGGCAACATCATATCTGGATGATGTTGTGACCATCTGGAACATCTACGACAGATTCTGGAGAAGATCCAAACAGCAGGCCTGCCCTTGAACGTGGCAAAGTGCTAGGGGGCTAGACAGGAGATGAGTTACATGGGATACCATCTGGGCTGAGTTACAACCACAATTATGCAAAGTGGAAGCAATACAGTATAGTCTTTGAGCCAAAAATGAAAAAGGAGGTGAGATCTTTTTTTGGTCTAGTAAGCTGTTACCACAGGTTTATCCCTAAAATGCCAACAATGCTAAACTATTAACCGGTTTATTGACCAAAGCTGAAAAGAACCCAGTGAAATGGACTGTTGCCTGTGAGGTGACCTACAACATCCTGAAAGAGAGAATGCGCTCTGGCCCAGGCCTACAAAGAAGGAACCTGTTTCCCAAAGAGGCCAGATATTCCATTATTGAAAAAAAGAGTGTCTTGCCCTCAAGTAGTCCCTATATTCCCTGTGGTATTACCTTCTAATGAAGGACCATAATTTCATGTACAAACAAGTAGATGAGCCCAAGAATGTAATGTGTGAGCATTGTCCTCCATTAAAAAAATGCTTAATGTGTATTTAAAAGTGTTGAGTTCTTATTATAGACTCATCTGCTACATTCTATGCTTTCTTAATTTGTTTTGGTATTTTACACTACCTTGAAGCATTAATCCTTTCAAGTTAAGCATTTGAATGTCTTGATCAGATCATTTAAGTAGTTCTGTAACTGTATTTTTTCATTTTTAAAATGTTCTCAAACTTCAACATATGCTATCAATGCGGAAAAGCTTATTAATGTTTTCATAACCTCTTGGTTAGACTATTGTAATATGTTACTAGGTGGTTGTAGGTCTGTGGGCCTAATCAACAAACTTCAGTTGGTTTAAAATGCAGCTACTAGAGTGCTTTCTAGAACAAAGAAATATGATCACATTACTCCAGTTCTTTCATCATTGTGTTAGCTCCCTATTAAATATTGTATGAATTTAAACATTTTATTTACTACCTACACAGCTCTGAACAGCTTAGCTCCCCAGTATCTGAGGGAGCTCCTCGTATATTACAGCCCCTCAGATCCACTACGGTCAATTAATTCTGAACAATCCATTATTCCTAGAATATCAAAATCAACTATAGGTGGTAGATCTTTCTCATATTAATTTTTTTCAATTTCAAAACATCTTTATTTCTATAGCGCTTTTACAATGTAGATTGTTTCAAAGCAGCTTAACATAAGATAATATAGTAAATTAAAACAGTGTCAGTCCAGTTTTCAGAGTTTAAGTTCAGTTTAGTTCAGTTCAGTGTGATTAAATTTTCACTGCTGAAAGTTCAAACACTGAAGAGCAAATCCATCGATGCACAGCTCCACAAGCCCAAAACCATGCAAGCCAGTGGCGACAGTGGCAAGGAACGAACTTCACCAATTGACGAAAGTGAAGGAAAAAAACCTTAAGAGAAACCAGGCTCAGTTAGGCACGACCATTTCTCTTATGGCCAAACTTGTTGTGCAGAGCTTCAGTCTAAGCGCCGGAGGCTGGAGAAAGCTGGACATCCATCATGTAGAAGCTGCAGGTGGGAGAGGTCACCGGCTGGTGTACAGGCTGGCCCTTCAGGATCAATGCGAAGACTCGTCTGTCACTGGGGTCTTACAGGAATCAGCCTTATGCTCTCCACTCCTCTAAGAGCACCACAGCAGCTACTCAGGATACGGTCTGGTTCACGATTGTGGAAACCTCAGGAATAATAAAAACAGACTAACATAAGTGCAGATGTCATTCAAATTATAATGTCTTTTGGGAAGTGTTCCCGGCTCCGGTTGCTCTAAATAATGCAGACTTACAATCCTTTAGAGGATTTCAAAAGCATTTGTGTTTTATGTGTATGCTAATGCAAAGAGATGTGTCTTTAATCTAGTTTTAAACTGACAAAGTGTGTCTGCTTCTCGAACTGTGCTATGAAGGCTGAATCAGTTGTCCAGAATTAATTGAGCATAGTGGACGCAAATACTGGGGTGCTAAGCCGTTTAGGGCTTTGTAGGTAGCCAATAGAATGTACAAATTTATATGATATTTGATAGGGAGCCAATACAATGATGAAAGAACTGAAGTAATATGATCATATTTCTTTGTTCTAGAAAGCACTCTAGCAGCTGCATTTTGAACTAGCTGAAGTTTGTTAATTAGGCTAACAGGTCAACCGCCTAGTAACACATTACAATAGTCTAACCGAGAGGTCATGAAAGCATGAATAAGCTTTTCCGCATCAGACATTGATAGCATATGTCGAAGTTTGGCAACAATTTTTAGTATGAAAAAATGCAGTTTTACAGATATGCCAGATATGTAAAATTATTTAATTTTTACATTGTTACTGGCCCTACCAACCCTAGAGTGGCTTAAAAGTGGCCTTCTCTGACTGGCTTCTGAGATTTTTAATGAACTTTTAAAAAATTATTTTATATATTTTACATATCTGGCACCTAAACTCTGGAACAGCCTTCTTAGCACAGTTTGGGAGGCAGACACTCTGTCAGTCTAAAACTTATTAAAGACACATCTCTTTTGATTATCACATAAAACACAAATGCTTTTGAAATCCAAATCCTCTAAATTACTGTTAGGCTGCATCAATTAGGGCAACTGGAGCTGAGAACACTTCCCAAAAACATAATTTGAATAGCATCTACACATATGTTAGTCTCTTTCTCCTTATCCCGAGGTCTCCATAATCCTAGACCCGGCCCTAGAGCCCTCTAGAGATTGTGCAGCACCATTGATATGATCCAAGTCCTGTGAAGAGATTATGCCAACCATAGAGGACTTCTAGAGATCTCCATAACCCTGGCTTGGGCACTATCCTGATGCAGATGCTGTGGTGGTCATGGAGAAGTGGAGAGTGTGAGACTGATTCCTGAAAGACCCCAGTGACAGACAAGTCTCCACATTGGTCCTGTGGGCTCACTGGAACATCCGCTGGTGACCTACTCAGACCTGTGGCTTCTCCATGATGGACATCCAGCGTTCTCCAGCCACTGGCACCTAGACTGCAGCTCTGCACAAGAAGTTTGACCAAAGGAGAAATGGTCGTGCCCAACTGAGCTGGTATTTCTCAAGGCTTTTTTTTTTCCTTCACTTTTGTCAGTTGGAGAAGTTTCCTTGCCACTGTTGCCACTAGCTTGCTTGGTTTGGGACTTGTGGAGCTTCACATTGATGGAATTGCTCTTTAGTGTTTGGACTTTCAGCAGTGAATTTTAAACTACACTGAACTGAACTAAACTGAACTTCAACTCTGAAAACTGGCCTGACGCAGTTTCAATTTACTAGAACTTATATGTTAAGCTGCTTTGACACAATCTACATTGTAAAAAGTGCTATAGAAATAAAGATTAATCGAATTTATTTGAATGTAACTTGCATGGTGCTATGGCGGCGGTATTGAGAAATGGTTACATATAATATTTGTGCTATATGGTAATTACTACAATAGTCACTAAAAAATGTATTCCTGTACAGCAGGCTATGCAGCAGTTTGGTCTAGAATAATCTCATCTAAACTGTTTGTCACTAATAATATGCAAGCAAAATATTAAGCATTTTTCTACACAAATCAGCAGAAACTTATACATGCCACTCTCTACAACCAAGACCAAGAGTTCATTAAAAATCTCAGAAGCCAGTCAGAGAAGGCCACTTTTAAGCCACTCTAGGGTTGGTAGGGCCAGTAACAATGTAAAAATTAAATAATGAGCTTTGAAATTCCGTCCTTCCTGTCCCAGCTCACAAAAACCACCACAGTTTTTCCACTAGAAATAACATTATTATTATCACAATTTAATTTAGAAGCACAATTGGAATTTTTTGAAAGGGAATCCAGGTCAATATAACAAATTAAAGTCAACTAACTTCACAAATTAATTCAAATTAACTAACCTACCAAAGAAAAATGCTAACAGAAATACAGCAGTCTTCCTTGACTACATTGCGGTAAAAAAGGAGAAAATCGGAGTTCACAAATACAATGTCAATTTCCAAACTACTGCTTCAAAAATAATAAAAAAATATATATATTTAGAATGAGTAATTAATTAGATGGAATCGAATAAAGATAAACAACAAATGGCTTGTTTAACTCAGATAACAGAGAGAATAAAGTCTCTGGTTTCAGTTCTGCGATAGCAAGTTAAAGACAGCAATACTCACAAAGATTGTTTCAAAATAACTATTGTCTGGGGCAGTAGAGAAAGGATGATGGTAGAGTTTCACAACAAACATGCCTGTAATGCCTTTCTCCCAAGCATTTAAGCACTTCCGCTCACAACACAATCTCCCGAAACTAGTCCCCATTCAAACGCTGCTAGAGAGAGAAAGAGATCATGCATGCTCCAAGGCATGCAATATAACACATCACATCACATTCTATTTTAGTATGAATGCATAAACATTAATACTAATAAATAAACAACAGTATGTCCAAGGATGTAACACATTAAATATATTCAATCGGCTAATCAACTGAAAACACCTGCAAATGAGCCTTCAAAATTTTCTCAGTTTAGTTCACTAGGCTACACAATGATGGGGAAGTCTACTGATCTGACAGAGGACAAACATTGACACCCTTCACAACGAGTGTAAGGCAGAAACATGCATAGCCAAAGAAGCTGGCTGTTCACAGTGTTGTATACAAGCATGGTAATAGAAAGTTGAGATGCACAACCAACCAAGTGAACCGCAGTCTGCAGCCTTATGAGGATAGTTAAGCTAAATCAATTCAAGATTTGGGTGAACTTCATAAGGAATGGAGTTAGGCTGGGGTCAAGGCATCAAGAGCCACCACATAGACATGTCAAAGATTTTGGCTACAGTTGTCATACTCTGTAGTAAAGCCACTTCTTAACCCAGTGGTTCGTAATTCTAATCCTCGGGAAAATCTCCCCTTCTCCCTTCCATTGTATGTACAGATTTGTTACAA
>CAIGQW010055114.1:198512-221153 GCA_903798125.1 Danio choprae | reverse complement strand
ATTGTTATAAGGTGCTGTGTACGAGTGCGTATGAGAAAGTATTGCACATTTATTAATAGTAGAATATTTAACACAGTAGTAGAATATTTAACTCTTCATGAGGTAAATGGCCTGAGGAAAGAAACTTTTCCTGTGTCTGGCTGTTTTTGCACTTAGTGCTCTGTAGCGCCGATCAGACGGTAACAGTTCAAACAGGAAGTGCGCTGGGTGTGAGGGGTCCAGAGTGATTTTGTAAGCCCTTTTACTCACTCTGGAAGAGTACAGTTCTTGAAGTGTAGGAAGGGTAGTGCCAGTGATTCGTTCAGCTGTCCGGACTATTCGCTGTAGTCTGCGGAGGTCGGTTTTGGCAGCTGAGCCAAACCAGACGGTGATTGAAGTGCAGAGGATGGATTGGATGACAGCTGAGTAGAACTGTATGAGCAGCTGCTGGGGCAGGTTGAACTTCCTCAGCTGACGGAGGAAGTACAGTCTCTGCTGGGCTTTCTTCACAATAGAGTCTATGTGAATGTCCCACTTCAGATCCTGAGAGATGGTGGTGCCCAGGAACCTGAATGACTCTACTGCAGCCACAGTGCTGTTCATGATGGTGAGTGGGGGGAGTGCCGGGCGGGTTCTTCTAAAGTCCACTATCATCTCCACCGTTTTGAGCATGTTCAGCTCCAGGTTATTGCATCTGCACCATAAAGCCAGCCGCTCCACCTCCTGTCGGTATGCAGACTCGTCGCCGTTCCGGATGAGGCCGATAACAGTAGTGTCATCTGCAAACTTCAGGACCTTAATGGAGGGGTCTTTTGCAGGGCAGTCGTTGGTGTATAAAGAAAAGAGTAGTGGGGAGAGGACACATCCCTGGGGGGCGCCGGTGCTGATGGTGCGGCTATCGGATGTAATTTTGCCTATTCTGACTAGCTGTTGTCTATCTGTCAGATGTTGTAGGGTATAAAAGCGCTCCACGCCAAGGCAGCCATCTGCGGCGCCATCTTATGACGTCTTAACATAGAAGTTCTAGTAAATTGAAACTAAAACTGTGTCAGTCCAGTTTTCAGAGCTGAAGTTCAGTTTAGTTCAGTTCAGTGTGGTTTAATTCTCACTGCTGAAAGTCCAAACACTTAAGAGTAGCTCCACAAGTCCCAAACCAAGCAAGCCAGTGATGAGAAACAAACTTCACCAAGTGACAAAAATGAAGAAAAAAACCTAGAGAGAAACCAGGTTCAGTTGGGCACGATCATTTCTCCTCTGGCCAAACTTCTTGTGCGGAGCTGCAGTATAAGCGCTGGAGGCTAGAGAACATTGGACGTCCATTGTGGAGAAGCTGCAGTTGTGTGTAGGTCACCAGTGGGTATACAGGCTGGTCCACGGGATCAATGCGGAGACTCATCTGTCACTGGGGTCTTTCAGGAATCAGTCTCATGCTCTCTCTTTCTCCATGACCGCCACAGCATCTGCTCAGGATAGGGCCCAAGCCAGGGTTATGGAGACTTCTATGAAGTCCTCTATGGTTGGCATCATCTCTTCACAGGACTTGGATCACATCAATGGCGCTGCACAATCTCTAGAGGCCTCAAGATGAGTATCCCTAGGTGGAAATGGAAAAAAAAGAAAACATTTAGCTTAGCTGCTGTTCATACTGCATTCAAACAAGAGATATTAAATATTAATGCAAAAAAGAAGTGCTATAAATGAAAATAGAAGTTATCAAAAGATGGTTAAATGATGTTTGTGTTTGTGACTAGCCAGCAAACTCAGCAGACCTGAACCCTATAGAGAATGTATGGTGTATTGTCAAATAGGACAATGAGAAACAAGCTAACAAGCAAAAAAAAATAAAAAATGCAGATGAGCTACTGGCCACTGTCAAAAAAACCTGATCACCCCCATGCCATACTGCATTAAGGCAGTAATTAAAGCAAAAGGGGCCCCTACTGAGTATTGAGTAAATGCAGTAAATGAAATGTTATATGACGGGTAATGGACACAGCCATGTTTAGTCTACACTGCAAGAGATATCAGAACTGCTGGATTACATTATGTCTATTCACACACACAATTTGAGGTTATATAATTTACCATATATTAGTAAAAATTACTGTGTGGGTCCCACTTTATATTACATAGTATTACTACTATGTAGTTGCATCAAAAAAAATCAATTCATTGTAGTTACTGCGTTCATTGTGTATTGCAGAACACTTCTGGTGCTCTTGAAATTGGGTTAAGGTATAAGGGATGGTCAACGGTGTAATTAAAGATGTAATTACATAAATTATTTACAGACATAAGTACATGCATGTATTTATTCCATTATAAGTATTGTATTTATCATTAACATACATAAACATGTGTAAATACACAAACATGTATTTACACTATAAGTACATTGTAACAAATGATTACAGTCCAGGCTCATTCTGAATACGTACCCCATATACATTTCTGGAGAGGTAAGTTTTTTTAAGTTTTGGTTTTCGCGAATCCACCAGAGGCTGCTGTGTATGCATTTTCAGATCTCAGATTTCTCTTGCGAGTGCCATTCATGCCTGCTCTTCTCACGTAAATCCACCAGAGGCTGCTGTCGACTGATTGACTGACCGATCAACTGACCCACCCTCCTCCTTCTCTAAACCCAACCGACAGTTTTTTCAAAAACAATCCAGAAAAAGAAAAGCCATCGCGGCAGTCTGATTTTTACCACGTTTTCAGATTTTACCAAATTCTCACCCTGTTATTTACTTGTTTATTTTCTGGAACCATTCTTTGCTGGACACGAACCCTGTCATCGTGGTCAACTTCGCTCCACGTCTCAATTCCACCGATGTATGCGGCAAGCCACTGGACAAACTGGTAACAGCGGAAAAGCCATCCATACAGAGCTAAGTGGTAAGCTGGTAAGCGTGAAAAGGAACGACATCATACCACCCTATAGCGCTCGTTTTAAAGACGAAATGCAGCCATATATACCTCTGGCTACATAATTCATGATCTCCAGAAATGTATATAGGAGTACGTTTTCAGAATGAGCCTGTGTTGAATGATTCATTTCAGTGTAAGTATATATTAGTTAAGGACATTTAATATGAGGTGGGACACTATGTGAGTGTTTTTAGAGGAAGCTTTAACCACTATTAATAACAAATCTGTTTTTCATGTATAAATTATGCATTGTTAAAATATAGGTTCTTTTTAGCAATAGAGTCTGGATAAAAGCATCTGTTAGAACAATAAATGTAACATAAATTGTAAAGGTTAAATGTCTATATTTAGAGCATGACCACTATCCCTGAAACAACCACATTAAGCCTATGATGCAAAAGGTTTATAAAAACCTTGTGGTCATTTCTGGTTAATCAGTACTTGTGATATACAGCTATATGCATTAAACTGACAGATGTTGCAAATAAAATTGTCAACCATTCTTCGCAGTGCATCTGTAAAGACAACAGTAGCATTTATAACACATTTGGCTTTGACATCAAACTCTTGGCCTATGAAAGAAAACAGCATCAATCACTGCAGCTCATTCATCTACTGCAGCTGACAAGCCAAATTATTAATTTATCAGCTCTATGGTAATGGACTGGCTCTCTAGAAACAGTGAGAGAGTCTGGAAAGGATTGTAATTAATAGGCAACATACATTCGTCATTTTCCCTCTTGTATTGGTGTGTCAAAGAGCAGCCTGGGAGACAGTGTGAGAAGGTGTGTGTTAGAGTCTTTCTACGGCTGAAGGAGGATACATTTACAAATGTGCTGTTTGATAGCGTTTCTGCTCAATAACAGGGTGTTATAAGTCAGTAGGTTTACATAGACAACAATATTATGACGTAGATGGGAGTTTTACTTAGCTAAACAGGTTCTGAGGGAAGAAAGGAAACCATTATGAAAAATAAGTTTAATTAAGTGTACTATTAGTATACTTATTTTTTTATTTTAAACATAATTTTGTTTTTTTACTTTGAATCAGTTTCCTTGTCCAGTGCGAGAGTCACTTCACTTGGCCTAATTAGAATTATGATCTAAGGTTGCAGGTTTAGTCCCAATACTGAGAGGAATTGTGTGTGACACAATTGACTAAAAATATCATCTTACTTTCTGGACGATTAGCTCTGCAGTTTCCTGGACGAGAAACTGGAAAGTTGCACCTATCTCCCCTTCACATATAATTAGGCAGGTTTTTAAATCTAAAATGAATTCACATTTAGATACCGATGTTCAAGATCCCTTGCCATTCCCTGGTTCATCTCTGTAATCATGCTGGAGCCTTCAGCAGTGGCACTATAATGCTCCAGCAATTTAGCTTGAAGAGGTGAATTGACAAACAGCTGGCTGCTCTTCCTTGCACATTATGGTGGTGGAGGCTTTCACTGGTGCTAATAGTTGAATTATATGTTTTGCTTTAGTGATGTCCAAATTCACTCCATCATATCAAATATGCAGTTACACAGATTGATCTTGTTGAAGCTTGTTCTGGAATTCCAAGCAACCTCTGCTTCCCTTTTTAAACAGTGGTACTAACTGTGTTGCAGAGGAAAAAATACACAGTTCTTCTCACTTTTCCTAAAGAATGTGTTGCACAAACACATATGAGACCATTTTTGTGTTGCCAAGTTAATAGTATGTGCAAAGCATTTTTTTTCTCACTTCTCCAGCTATTGCTATGTTGGCAGCATTATCAGTGACCAGTGCATGTTTATTTTCCCCATGTATATTCAACTCTTCACATGCTTCTCTCAGAACATAATTCTTCATTTGCCAGTCAGTGTCAATATAATGACAGGTCATGGTTAAATAAGCTTCGGTTGTACATGATGTCCATCCATCTGTTGTAATTGCAACTTGTTCTGCCTCATTAGTGCATGCTGTATATAATCTTTTACTTGCTTCTACAGCTTTAGAATGCAGATTGCTGTCTTAGGGGATTGCTGTATTTTGGCTCCAACGTATGAAGTAGCTGGCACTGTAGGAACTCAGATACTTGCATATTTAAAAAAGTTAGCACATTTGTAATAATAATCACTCTTTTGGATTTTTGAGAAAAAAAACGTTCATCATATGAGTTCACTCACTGTTTCTCATCAGCCAAAGTGCTTTTGTCAATTCCATGTGTCCTTCTTAGATGAGGGACACATTTTTCCTTTGTGTATTTTAGCTAGGATTGGCAATGTTTGTCCTAGATTTTTCTGTCTATCATTTCTTTTTAATGCAAAATATTTCCATACCCATTATTTGCTTCTGATAGTAGAAATATTGTGTTTCTTTTCTTTTTTTTTTGGTGGGGGGATGTGCTACTGTTGCTAGTTTGCTGTTGCATCATAATGTGACATAGAAACAGAGCACATTTAGACCATGCCCCCACAACTCACTCTATTCACTTTCTATTGTTGGAGGGTGCCCCCTTGTCATTTCTGACTACAATTTAAAAAAACTATTAGACAAAATGTAAAGTAGACAAGCTAAATAAAAATCCCAACCAATATTTTATAACTAGTTTTTCTATATATCTCTTCTTTTTTTATTGTTCACGTAGGGCAGTGATTTAATCCTTTGACCTATGGTGATAAATGTTTCCTGTCGCTGTTTACATTTCTCTTCAGTGGGCGGGACCTTCTCTATTGTGAGATGTTGTGCTCTACTTTTGTGTCCTCATGTTTTAGGGTTATAAAAACAAAAACAAAAAAATTTACTTGTCTACATACATTTTGTAACATTGCCTTTTGTTCTGCATCAACTTTTAGACTTTTATTTTTTATATTTTGTTTGAGGAGGCACCCTACCACAATTCAAAGTCAATGGAGCGGTTTGGATTGGATTTTTGGCCATGGCCTTCATATTATGATGCATTGCGCTTTGTCTCTATGCATGCAGAAAATGCTGTAGCCAGCCTTAGTATATGAACATGAAGATGTGGAAGGTGTTATAATAAAAGTTCATCTAAAAAATATTTATCAATATTGAAAATATTTAATGATATTTTGGCAACTCTTTGGTACATCATATTGTTAGTCATTGTATTGACATATTGATTGTATTGTTACACCTCTCATCATATTAAGAACTCCATCATCCAGCATTCCCCTGGATCCACACCTGCACCCTATTCCATAATCAGCACACATGCCTGTGATCATCTCATTGCCCTTATAATGAAAACCCCATTCATAACATCATTATCAAAGAGGTATTGCACAAAAAACAAATAAGGGATTATGTGTTGAATTTTACAAGTTAAACTGGCTGAATTTAGCCCTAAAAGACCTGATTTGTGCATAAGAGTTGGTTAATTTAAGCAAAATTAAGTTACTTTGAAATTATTCTTTGCAGCTAGCCTGCTGCAGAGCAGGCTAACAACCAGGCCAAGATTATGATATGACTCTATGTTGTTGACCATTTACATATATTTTCAAACCATTAGAATTAAAAATATGTACATGTTGAGATGTATAAGCAAATTATATGTTTGCTTATACATTTTAATGGTGGCGGTTGGTGCCCCGGCTGGGTCAGTTTTGGCATTTCTTTGTGCAGTTTGCATGTTCTCATTGTGTTTGCGTGGATTTCCTCCGGGTGCTCCGGTTTCCCCACATGTTTTACGCAGCGGATGCCCTTCCAGCAGCAACACATCACTGGGAAACATCTATACACTCCCATTCACACATATACACTATGGCCAATTTCGCTTATTTAATTCACCTAAACCACATGTCTTTAAACTTGTGAGAGAAACCGGAGCACCCGAAGGAAACCCACGCAAACACGGGGAGAACATGCAAACTCCACACAGAAATGCCAATTGACACAGCCGAGGCTCGAACCAGCGACCTTCTTGCTGTGAGGCGATTGTGCTACCCACTGCACCACCGTGACGCCGTAAAATATGCTAAACAAATAAAATGGATGCGCAAAAATGGGCAAGTGTTTATAATTAATTTTCATAATAAATTGACATGAGTAACATTTGCATAGAGTAATATGTATGTCCACTGGTCACATTTAGGGCAAAGTGAACAACTGCTATTTTATTCATATGTTTAACCTTCTTACATGTTTCTCTTAGAGGGGAGTTACCAGATCAGTAGGAGTTACCAGATCAGATGATGTTTTTCAGCTCATTAACCAGTTGGCTCACATTGGGTTTTATCCATATTTGCATAATTGATTCTCTGAAATTCTAGTTTCTTATTTCTACTTTTGTACAATTACATTCTAGGGTGCTTCTCAATCAATGTTTTATATGTGCTTCTTCATTTTATCTCCTTGATTTATTTCCGCATATCTTAGCCCCACCCCTTCAAGATGTGATGGAGGGATGCAAGGAAAAGATGCGAGGACAGAGGAATTGAATAAAGTGAAATTATCCTTGTTTCCTTTAGTATCACTTCGAATCATCATCATTTAATGAATAATGTACACTGCTGATTTTGCTTGTACATCAGGATTCTTGAATTCTTTGATTCTATTATTTTGGCAGATATTTTTTAACATGCTAATAACAATTATTATTCGCCGTTATTTAACTTTTTTTGTGCTGAAAAGTGTTACAACAAAATTAATGGAACAACCCACATTTTCAACAACTTGCCTAATAATATGCTTTATATATATATTTATTTATTTATTTTTATTTATTACTTTTTTATTAATAGCTTTTTAATAAAGACAAAGTACACAGAGCAGGTTTAACAATAAACATGGAAAAACAAAACAAAAGCACAAACTGAGATTAAATATGTATGTAATTATGTGTTAGTGTGTGTGTTATTGGCATTGAATGTACATCTCTAAATTGTGTACGAGTGAAATTATAAGAAATTACAATAAAGAGAAAAAAAACATTAATAATGAGAGAAAGTAAGGATGTGTGTAGAAGAGTGTGTGGGTTTAGTTCAGGGTGGTTTAAATATATTAATTCAATTCAATTCAATTCAAGTTTATTTATATAGCGCTTTTTACAATGTAGATTGTGTCAAAGCAGCTTAACAAGTTCAATTAAAGTCCACATTTTTGAGTTTAGTTCAGTTCAGTTCAGTTCAGTTTAGTTCAGTTCAGTGTGGCTTAAGTTCCACTGGTGAAAGTTCAAACACTGAAGAGCAAATCCACCGAAGCGCAGCTCCACAAATCCAAGCAGGCCAGTGGCAACAGTGGAGGAAAAAAAAACTTCACCAATTGACGAAGTGAAGGGAAAAAAAAACCTCGAGAGAAAGCAGGCTATGTTAGGCATGGTCATTTCCTCTGGCCAAACTTCCTAAGTGGAGCTGCAGTCTAGTCGCCGGGCTGGAGAAGCTGACATCCATCGTGTAAGCTGCAGGTGTGGGTAGGGCACCAGCGGGAGGGTAGGCTGGCCCACAGGATCAAACGTAGACTTGTTCATCACTGAAGCCTTTCAGGAATCAGTCTCATGCGCTCCATTCCTCCATGGCCACCACGGTATCAGCTCGGGATACGGCCTGGTCCAGGATACCTTCGGATCATCTCTTCAGAGGTCTAGGATCGCATCGATGGCGCTGCAAATCTGTAGGGACCTCGGGATGAGTATCCCCAGGTGGAAGTAGAAAATAAAGAAAATATTTAGCGTAGCTGCTGTTCATAGTGTATTTAAACCAGAAAGAAAAGGATTGTTATGGATGAAGATAGCAGTTATATAACAACAATGTAAAGCATATGAGAGTTTCTAACACAATGGCTGGTGTATTAAGACGGAAGGAGTACACTAATATACCATACCGTTATGCGATGCATTGAGTGTATGCTTTACTAAAAAGAAAAGTCTTTAATCTAGTTTTAAATTGAGAGAGTGTGTCTGAGCCTCGGACATTATCAGGAAGGCTATTCCAGAGTTTAGGAGCCATAAATGAGAAAGCTCGACCTCCTTTACTCGACTTTGCTATTCTAGGTACTACCAGGAGCCCTGCGTTTTGAGATCTTAAAGAGCGGGTTGGATTGTAACGAGACAGAAGGTTAGTTAGATAAACAGGAGCTAGATTATTTAAAGCTTTATAGGTAAGAAGCAATATTTTGTAATCAATACGGAACTTAACAGGCAGCCAGTGTAAGGAGGATAAAATTGGGGTGATATGATCATATTTTCTAGACCTGGTAAGAACTCTGGCAGCTGCATTTTGTACTAGCTGAAGTTTATTAATAGTGGATGCTGGGCAACCAGCGAACAGAGCATTACAGTAATCCAGCCTAGAGGTCATAAAAGCGTGAACTAGCTTTTCTGCATCTGAGATGGACAGCATATTTCGTAACTTAGCGATATTTCTCAGATGAAAGAAGGCGGTTTTTGTGACATGGGAGATATGATTTTCAAAAGATAAATTGCTGTCTAATATAATGCCCAGATCTTTTACAGTAGAGCTAATGCTAACTTTGCATCCCTCTATTTGCAGGTCAAGTTGTGAGATCTGCTGTGTACAGGATTTAGGCCCAATAAGTAATAATTCTGTTTTGTCTGAGTTTAAGAGAAGAAAATTGTTGGTCATCCAGTCTTTAATATCTTTAATACATTGAGTTAGTTTAGACAGTTCAGATGTCTCATCAGGTTTTGTTGAAATATATAATTGGGTATCATCTGCATACCAGTGGAAGCTGATCCCATGTCTTCTAATAATGTCTCCCAGGGGTAGCATATATATTGTAAACAACAAAGGGCCTAGAACTGACCCTTGAGGCACCCCATACTTTACTGGCCTGGTTTGTGAAGGCTGTCCATTTATATTAACAAACTGGTAACGGTCAGTTAAGTATGACTTAAACCATTGTAGAGCCTGTCCCTGGACACCTGTAGAGTTTAAGCGATCTATAAGTATATTGTGGTCAATGGTGTCAAATGCAGCACTAAGATCCAGTAAAACTAATAACGAGATGCAGCCTTGGTCAGCAGCTAAGAGTAGATCGTTGGTTATTTTCACTAATGCGGTTTCTGTACTGTGATGAGGCCTAAAACCTGACTGAAACACTTCAAAACCAGTGTTCATCTGTAGAAAGGAGCATAATTGGGCAGAAACAACTTTTTCTAGTATTTTAGACATAAATGGAAGATTTGAAATAGGCCTATAATTAGCTAAGTTGCTGGGGTCCAGTTGTGGTTTCTTAATAATAGGCTTAATAACAGCTAGCTTGAAAGGATTTGGCACATGGCCTAAAGATAAAGAAGAGTTAATAACATTAAGAAGAGGTTCTCCTACTACAGGTAACAACTCTTTCAGTAACTTAGTTGGAATTGGGTCTAACATACATGTAGCTGGTTTAGAACCATTTATAAGTTTATCTAGCTCTTCCTGTTCTATCCTGTTGAAGCACTGTAGATTATATTGATTCAGTGGACTGTTTAATGAATCTGAGGTATAATGTGGAGCAGAAAGTTTAACATCTTCTATTTTCTGTCTGAAGCCTTCTATTTTATCACTGAAGAAATTCATGAAGTCATCACTACTAATGTGCGGAGGGATATTCTGTTCCAGAGATGACCGATTATTTGTTAATTTACCAATAGTGTTAAATAAGAATCTAGGATTGTTCTGATTATTTTCTATCAGTTTGCGGAGGTGCTCTGTCCTGGCGGATTTTAGAGCCCTCCTATAGCTGGACATACTATCTTTGTACGCGAGTCTAAAAACCTCTAATTTAGTTTTTTTCCACTTACGCTCCAGGGCTCGAGTAGCTGTTTTGAGAGAGCGAGTATGACTATTATACCATGGTGTAGTTTTATTCTCTCTAGCCATTTTTTATTTAATTGGTGCCACAGTATTTAGTGTGTTAGTAAAGATAGCGTCTATATTGCTAGTTACTACATCAAGGTCATTTGCGTTCGCGGGTACATTTAGAAATATAGATAGATCAGGTAAGTTATTTGTAAATTCGTCTTTAGTGGATGGGACGATAGTTCTACCAGGACGATATATCTGTGCAGATCTGCTAATTTCTGGTAAACACAGCTTATATAATAAGAGGTAGTGGTCTGTTATGTCATCACTTTGTGGTATAATGTCTACATCAATGACCTCAATTCCATGGGACAAGATTAGATCTAATGTATGCTTTAAGCGATGGGTTGGACCAACAACGTTTTGCTTTATCCCAAGTGATTGTAGTAAATCGGTAAATGCGAGCCCTAATGTATCGTTAGCGTCATCTATGTGTATGTTAAAGTCTCCTACAATTAGCATTTTATCAGTTTTAACTAGTACATCAGAAATAAAATCAGAAAACTCTTTTAGAAACGTGACATAGGGTCCTGGAGGTCTATATATGGTGATTAAAGCGAGAGATAACGTAGTTTTTTTCCTAATATCCGGAAGCTTAACATTAAGTGCCAATACTTCAAAAGAGTTAAACATAAGTCCGTTTCTCTGATTAACGTTAAGACTATCATTAAAGATTGATGCAACTCCACCACCACGACCAGTCTGACGAGCCACATGTTTATATAAGAATCCTGAAGGAGTTGCTTCGTTTAAGCTAATATAGTCATTTTGTTTCAGCCAGGTTTCAGTGAGACAGAGTGCGTTAAGATTATTGTCTGTTATTATTTCATTTATGATAAGTGCTTTAGGTGCTAGTGACCTGATGTTTAAGAGACCAAGCTTTATAAAATGTCTATTTTCACTTTTTTGCAGTTTTTCTGGTTTGATTCTTAATAGATGTTTTTTGGAGCACATAGTAAGTTTATTTCTTGAGCTAATAATACGAGGAACAGACACAGTCTCTATAGGGTTTGTCTGGTATGCATTACTGTGATTTAAGTGTGACGAGCAATAGTCTATATGGCTAAAATGTGAATTTTCACTTACTAGTCAGACAGAACGAAGCGTCCTGGAGATGTTGTCCGACAGGAGTTCAGCTCCAGCTCTGCTGGGGTGCAGACCATCAGGACGGAAGAGCCTAGGATGCTCCCAGAAAAGATTCCAGTTATTGGCAAAGAGCAATTTCTGTTCTTTACACCATGTTAAAAGCCATTCATTGAGAGCAAAAAGTCTACTGAACCTTTCATTTCCTCGGCGGTAAGTAGGAAGCGGTCCAGATACGATGATCTGCGTGGCGGGCGAGGTGTGTCGAACCGTCTCGATCAGGCTCCTGAAGTCCCTCTTCAGGATCTCCGTCTGCCGCAGCCCGGTGTCGTTCGTCCCCACGTGGAGAACGACAGCTCCGATGCTCTCGCCAGCGCTCAGGATAGCGGGTACCTTAGCAGAAACATCCTTAACACGAGCACCGGGAAAGCAGTGAGTGCGTACGTTGTTACCTTTAGTGGAAGCAGCACGGACGTGGCGAACGATGGAGTCGCCGATGACAGCCACATCGCGACCCGTCTCGCAGAGGGTGGCGAAGCGGTTCTCCGTGGGCAACTCGAACACAGGAGGAGGAGACGTTCTGCCCCGCGACCTGGTATTCACCTTACGCGGCTGCAACCAGGTGCTGGTGCCACGGTAGCCAGGTGCCAGCGTGACCGACACCTGGCCAAGCCGCAGCTTCGGTGCGCTGGGACTGGACGGAGAAACACACGGGGTTGAGGTGGACGGAGTGTTAAGATTGTATCGCACACTTACCTCAGATGAGCGCGCCGCAGTCCGGGGAACACCGAGCAGGGCCCGCTGCCTCCGGATCTGCGCACGCTTCATCTCCAGAAGGCGAATCTGGTTCCCGAGCTTCTCCAGTTCCACATCCAACGCCTCCATCGCTGCTTCTTCTGCACACAAGGATGAACACGCAAACGACATCGTACAGGGTGAAGAGCAGAGACAGTAAGTAGAGAAAGCCGGTAGCTTTAGCTGGCTGGCGGTGCTAGCAGGCTAAAGCTACACTCACAGGCGGATGCTCGAGAGACAGAACGTTATAAAGTAGATTTGATTGTATAAATGTATTAAGAGTTTGTTCACCCTTCGTAGAAAATACAAATACTAGCGAATGGTGATGTTGTTTTATGGTAAAAAAGCGGAAATTTCAATTCTACGCGGCGAAGCTACAAACACACACAACGAGGCAACCGTAGTAGCGGTAATGACGTCACTCGAGCATATTAAGATATTGAAGAAATGGATTTCAGATGTTGGTAAAGATAGAAATATTTTAATTTGTGGATTTATTTTTGTCTAATGTAATATATTCTATAAGGAAATTGGTTCAGTGGTTAATATGAATGCAATTTTTAGTTTTCCAGTTTTTATAGAATGGTTTTCTTAACATGCTTAATATTCCCATTAATGTGTGTTTGAATGTTCTGCTGTTAACGATGTTTGGCTCAAATATAAAGGGTATGAGAATTAACATTGTGCATCATGTTTAGTCAATGAAACATTTACACAGATGATCCATCTGTGTTTCCTCACTCATGACTTCTCAGGAAGACTCCTCTCTACTCCTCTATGAGATTTGAGATATTCTGAGCTCAATCGGTTTCTGGGTTGAAGGACGGAGGAACGATAATACGTGGAAGGATATCGAGAAGCACCCAAGGTCCCATTCTATATATCCACACTGATCCAATACTTGCCTGCTTCACTTACATGGGTCTTCATGTTCCCCTGCTCACCTAGTCCATGCTCCAGTCTGTTTGATCTCCAATCTACTTTACTGAAAAGGAAAAGAGAGATAAGAGAGACAACCTACCATATTTTAATAAATGACCTTCCAACATATCTCTCTTGTTTTCTTGATGATCTCAAATACTCTTTTGATTTGGTTTACTGTGAACAAGGAAATAACTGTTTTAGCTTCCTTGATTAAGTATGTTATGATGAGTTTCTGTATCTGAAACAATTTCCTTTGATGCCCCTTATTTAAATAAAGCTCAGAATTGCTTTACCTACCTTTGTTCACTTGTCTGTCCTCTGACAAGATGGGTCAGAAAACCACATGACTCTCCAGAATTATCTTAATCATACAATTTAGATTTACAAAGCCAATGGGAGTATTGCTTTATTTCTTCATAAAGTGTTCCTTTATAGAAATTATCTAGTAAGTTATTAACTTGCTTATGATAATTTTCAAGTACATTTGAATAATCTCTTTATCAAAAGCCTGCTCATCTACGCTTAATGTTAGTGTAGTGCTGCTTAGAATCTATATTATTTTAATTGAATATTCAAGAGGTACGCTTTGTTATAGTTTTTTTCCCCTCATGTTAGTTCAATCTGAATGACATACACCAGAGAAGACACGAGAAAAGTAATAATTCTGTGGGAGATTATGTGAGACCTCATGTGATATTCACCAATCCATAAATACAGTTTTATTAAATAATAAATACTTAAAACATGGGTTATTTTAGCCTTTTCATGAATCATCTGTCAAAAATGATGGTCCATTTGAGTATTAGTAGACTGTCTGCCTAATATCTGTTGATACTGCTTCTTCAACAGACATTTAACTGACTATGAGAAACTTTGCCTGTACTTGTCAACTTACACTAACCCAAACCCTAACCCCAACCTAATAGTCTACTTATAATCTAATGAGAATAAGTTGGCATGTAGATGCAATGTAACTTAAATTCAACAAACGGACAATCAAAATAAAGTGTGACCCAAGCAAAACATCACCAACAACCCAACCAGCCTAACTAACTGACTCTATGTTGCAGCATTTGTCAGTTAAAAACACCTAAACCTAAAATAACAAAATTGTTCAAAGTTTGCATCTCCTCAGATGGGATCAAGGCAACAATAACGACATTACTGCAGTCTATCATTATTTTTTTGTGCTATTAAAATCCTTTGCTGGAATTTCAAGTAATATTTATTGTTTCACAACATTTTGTTTTTATTTACCTTCTCTACAGACTCTCCCCTGGCAATAACAGGGATTACGACTGCTTAGAAAATGCAGTTCTTCAGTATAATTGGTGATGGCAGCGTCATTCCTGACAGCATAGAGTGTGCTGCAGAGATTCATTCATGCATTCTTGCGTTGTCCTGCAGGGGGCATGAAGAGGGGCGAGCGAGTGACTCACCCCTCCGCACACTGACTGGTGCTATGGAAGTGTGTCGGAAATGATCTGTCACATCTGGGCCTGTCACTTTCAATCAGTTATACATAGGCAAATGCACAAATGTTAGCACAAAGTGCAGGGGAAAGGCCTGCTCATTTAAAGCCATAACATGAGAAAGAAGGGACCCTGAAGACACATACACAACACATTCTTATACGCATAAATGTGACACAGCCACAGTCCCACAAATAGAAATGCGTCACACACACATACTGTACACCCAGATATGATAGACTCATATGCACACTCACATGTGCACAGACATTTTGTGTAGAAGAACAAAGCACTAAATGAAAATATATATGAAGTCACAACAGTATCCTAGCTAAAAAGAACAATTTGTCGTTTAGGTAATCATTCATCACAGAATTCAGGTATGCATTAATTGTCTTTATGTAAGATCAAGATCTTTTTGAGTTTTGTTTCAAAGCTGTGGCTAGCCGAGAGATTAATTCAGAGGCAGTTCGAGATAAAGGCAGAGGTGGTGCACGAACAGACCAGATTGCACTGATCACTAAAAATAATTATTTACTGTGTCAGTGGCACCGTCTTCCCTCCATTCATCTATGTCAAGAAACTGTCTTTGACAGGCACTGTGTCTGTGTGAAGACATTGGCATGAGTTACTATTAATGAAGAGAGGAATCTCACATCAAGATTTATGGATTAATCCCTTTTGGGTCTGAAAATACCAGAGATCTATACTCAGAGGCGCAAGGTCGCAAGTTTTGTAATTTAAATGAAAGGGTTTAAAAGGTGACAAATGAACAAAGAACAGTTTCATTACGGACTGATTCTTATGTACATCTCTTAAGATTTATTGCAGCATAATCTTCTGGTTAAAGAAAGGAGTGAATGCTGAAATGATTAATCTCTTTTAATGTTGGTGTCTGAAACAGTCCTCTCTCGATTTGTAATTGCCAAGGAAGTGAAAGTTCTTGTTGTGGGTTCAGAATGTTGCTACTCTCTGGGAATGAAATGGCCAAAAGAACCTCTGATCTTTTTTTTTTTTTTTTTTTGTCCCTAGCCTTTTCTTTCAGAAGCTTAAAATGACTGGAGGCTAAGTAACTAGTAGGCCCCAGTTAATGCTACCATACGCTTGAAGTTATTTTCAGAACAAGAGAAAGGAATACAAGACAAGAAAAGCAGAAAACACAACAAATATAAAGGCCAAATTTTAAAACAAATTACATGCAGGGGCATGTGTGCTGCCATGATGTATTAAGGTGTGGAATACCTCTACTCACTCTGCTGGATAAGCACTTCACTGATCCTGTGCATAAACATAATTTGGAGTGTCATCTACAAGAGCCCTGTGGTGGATTAGTTTCAGCCTCAGGCAAAACGGACGCCATAATTCACAATAATATAAAGGAATATGCAAACCCTGCCTTCCGTGAAATGTTTCTCTTTCATCATTAATATTAGACAATATGACAGTCAATCATGTTGTTTGAGACTATGTTGATAACAGCATTAATGATGTGTTCACAGTCGTGTTGACTGACGGAAGACAAATGACTCTTGAAACTGTCTAAAATGGACTGAACCCCCACACAACCTTCACCCCTAATGCTTTCTTTCCTTCCCCCAACTTGGATATAATTTGCACCTCCTGGAGGTAAGCAAGCTCAGTGGACTGCGAGTGAGAGCATGGTGGGACTTTGCAGTGACATGAGAGAAATGTTAGTGACGATGAATTTCATAAATGCCAGTCACAAAGTGAAATGCTTGGCTGAGCTGACTGCTCTCATCACTGTATCTCAGGTAGACTCATGTTCTTCAGGCAAAAGCTAGGAACAAAGAGACAATAAATCACCACTGACAGCTTGAGATAATCACAAAATATTCACGTCATGTAAAATGTTCAATAATTATTAAGTACAATGAAATTATATTTTATTCATATCCTAAATGTAATATATATTGCATTATTTTAAATTAATGTAATATCCTTTTATCACACAATTTGTGTATTAAAAGAAAAAGGCACTTTATAAGCCCTCGTAAGATAGGCCGATTGTCTTAGAACTTTAGTTCTTTACTGAATAATGAAAACATAGTGGTGTGTTGGTCTGCTAAATGTCCTCAGAAAAATAAATTCCTGCCTTCAGAGCCTAGACTGAAAAAAAGGGTCAGCCTCTGAAATGTCACTGCAATCATCATCCTTCACATAATTATCATAGCTGCAGCTCAAAAAAAAAAAATGTTATGCATTTATGCATTTAACAAGATCTTTACGGTATTTTCTTCAAAGCCCAAGCAAACATTAAGACATTTCTCCTATTATAATTGTTACATAAAGATTTAATCATCTGAAAAACAAGTGTAAAGGAAATGGTATTTTAAAAACATAAAAAAACATATATAGAAAGAAGCAGGTAGTGTATATGTCTCCTCTGTGCTGAATAAGTGATGTTGACAGATCGTTGCTCTCTTTTCTGCCTAGCCTTGTGAATACACATATCCTCATGCTCTAAATGAAGCTTGACAGCTTGCCTGGAGAAATGAAGTTGGTAGTTTGGGGCAGTGGTAAAGAGCCTGAGCAAACAGGACATGCTATATACACCCAGGCTAACAATGAACATATGCTTTGTTTTTCTGATGCCAACACAGAGCATCCATGGCCCCAAGTGACTCCTGAGATTTGGGGACCAGTTGGAGCAAACAGCCTGCTGGCTATTTTTTTTTTCTTTTCCTTTTTTGGCAGACCATTGTTTCTAATTGTTTACAATATTGTAATACACCTTTACAATTGTTAAGCCTCTCTAAAACCTATGACCCAAAGGTTTGAACAAATATTTTGAACATACTTTATATTAAGTGTCTTGTTAGCAACAACTAAAAAAATTATTTTATATTGTATTTAATAATTCAATGCTAAAGATTGTACAAATATTTTGCTTACAATTTACAATGGCTGCATGTAATAATTAATTTCTGTATGTCTGACACTATTGACCCTACCAGTTGTTTAAACCAACTTTCAAACCTAAAGCAATACCACCAATCCTCTCTGTTATTCTATAATTTGAGCACACTGAAAAGCACAGTCTTCCCACACTTTCACTGTCTGGTCTTCCTAATAGATTAGGCCATCCTACCCTGTGTGTGTCAATTGTGGATTTTTTGTTTCCTGCCCCATTCTGTTTGACCTAGTTTCCATTGTTCTGTTTGTTCAGTTTATTACTGCTTATTTCAAATGTTAATGTGTTCTTGTGCTGGTGCTTATTGTGCTAATGCCTTTTGCAGATATGTTTCTTGTTTATAAATGTTTGTAGATGTCAGTAGTTCTACCTTTAGCTCCTAAGAGCTCCTAAGCCTCGGCTGGGTCAATTGCCATTTCTGTGTGGAGTTTGCATGTTCTCCCCGTGTTTGCGTGGGTTTCCTTCAGGTGCTCCTAAGTTTTTGTGGATTATCATTTAAAAAACTCTTTTGTTTTCTATTTTCTTCATTTTTACATTTCTGTTTTTTTTGTTTTGTTTTACATCTAGCATAATGCACATATGAGTGAAAATAGCATTTTCGTTCTTCCTTGATGGATTTGCCATGTAGGTTCTTCTGCTACAGTAGGAGGGATCTTTCCCTCAAAGACCACCCAAATGACTTTTTAGAACTGACTTAAACCCACTTCCCAGATAGCTTCCTACGTACTATCCGTTTCTTCTGACTTAACACCTACACAAAGTCTGTGAAAAGGTAAGCCAGTAACCATTTCCACTTGTTCCTGCCAATTCCATCTAGAAGTGTGTGTTCACCACAGGCTTCAAGTTACCATATCCATCTGGTCATCAGTCAACATAATACCTTCACCTTCTTATTCCACTCCTCCAGTTAAGACTTCATCCATAAAACTCAGTTGGGCTCATCCTTTACCATGGCTTCACCCTTGTCCTCAGTCTTTTTGGGTCCACCATGGTTTTCCGAAGCCCTGCCTCTGCCTCAATCACTTGAACCAGATCAACCTGGCTCTTTACACGACCACATTTATATTTCTGTAGATAGCTTAAATTTCCTTATGGACTATCATTAAAGAGTGCCATTTCTGTGTTATTTTTTTTAAGGAAGCACACCTCATTGTGACACTTTACATGTTGCTAGGCGCATTTTGTGGATTCTTTCTCTAATCCACCATCTGACAACTTTTTCTTTGTACTTTCAACACATTGTCACGTATTGGTGTCAACTACATCATGGACATACCACCCTCTGATGGTCACATTTGTGTTATATTTGTAGTATATCAGTTTTCACAAATCATGTCATCTGATTCTACTGATTCAACCATGTCTTCAGAAACATGGCTTCATGTCTTGTGAGGAGTGTGTCCTCAAAAATGAAACAATGATGGCCAGAGAACCCCCAATTACACTTCCTGCCTACTAACCCAGTCTTTCCTGGCTGCATTGGCTCCTCAGTACACTCAATCAGTGAGGAAGGTTTAACAGAACCAGTGAAGGTGTCGGTTTCACAATGATGTTCACCTTGATAACCTTGAATGATGTTGTCCAATCTAATGGGAACAATTGCAGCTGGAAGGGCATCCGCTGCGTAAAACATATGCTGGATAAGTTGGCGGTTCATTCCGCTGTGGCGACCCCAGATTAATAAAGGGACTAAGCCGAAATGAAAATGAATGAATGAATGAATGGGAACAATGATCAGAGACTCCAAATTAGGAGCTTGATATTTGTAGACAAACTTATCCTTAAACTTGTGATAGAGTGCAATGGAATGCATTTTTTAGGGCTCACTGATCCCACTCCCTCTATGCAGTTAGAGTTAGACCCAATATAAAACTCTGCCACACTGCATGTTTCTAGTGTGAGCTGTAGCTGTTGATGATAAACCGCTGCTCCACTAAAAGGGAGGTGAATAATTTCATCATCTATACTATGAAGAACTTACTTTTGGTTCTGAGAGGAGATCGTGGTTGTCTATTTTGTCTTCAAATAAAACAAAATAACAGTCAAAGATATAAAGTAGTCCAAATGGCAATACATAAACAACACTTAGCTCTTCTAAAACTCTTAGCTCTTCTAAAGGTAATACATTAAGGTTGGCTTAAGACTTAACACAAATTAAATGGGAAACATTCAAGTGGAACAAACAAACTTGATGAGCAGTTGTAGCAAAACAGTTGACAGCAAGTGTTGCCACCTTAAGGCTGCTGACACCTAGTTCTTACAGTAAAGGCCAGGAGCTGTACATCAATGGCTGGGAGAATTGTTGAGCAGACAACACTCCCTAGTGAATGGGGCAGTCATTCAAAGCAGAATCTTATAGAATGTCAATGTTGGACGATGTGATTCAGCTGTAAGGCAGCTCTACCAACCCCAAATAAGAAATTAAAAAAGTTAAAAATGGCAAGAAACCATGGCATGGCAAGAAACTCCATCAGGTGACAGAATGCAGTAAATGTGGGAGCTGTAGGGACATCACTGCAACTAGCACTAAACGATGACCATAAACAACCCAAACTGACATCCGAGTCAACAACAAGAAAAGTCATTTTGAGATTTATTAATATTATTATTAACTTATTAGTTATTTTTACATGCATATTCTCCACAACTTAAAGCCATTAAAGTCATTACATGCTTTTAGCTGTAACTAAAGCCAGGTTTAGATGCTGATGGTACAGTAGATCAGTGTCAGTAGGTCAAAGGTAACACACATCTAAACTAAACATCAGACCTGAAAGTCTTATCAGGGCAAAATCCCTCTGTGAGTGACAGAAACGGTACCTTTAGGCAACAAAGTTGATTGGGTGCAGGGTAGAGGGTGCAAGTGCAGATGGGAAGTTCTGTTTCATCTCAGTAATGAAGCACACCTGAACTTTTAAATACCAGTGGAGAAAATAGAAATGTCACATGCAATTAAAACTCATGATACATGGCACTAATCCAAACAGAGAGGGAGAGAAAGAGAGAGAGATGAGATGTGGAATGACAGATCACTTGAGACACACTTTTATAAGAAACTCCAACAAGATTTATCCTGCTCTGCAAAAATGTGAATCTTGTTCCAAAATGAAAGAACATGTGCATCACTCATGTAAACCATTACAATCATTGAAAACCTTATTGAGGGTATGCTTCGATGTCCTTTTCCCACATGATAACACCCGTACACACCCCCTTAAGTAGAAAAATATTCTAAAAAGTGTCTGATTGTAATAGCAGAAATTGTGAAAATGTCAATATAACTGACAATTATCAGCTTAAATTAAATTTAGTTGGACTGGATATCTGAGTAACCTATAATGTTAGTAACAAGAAGACATTAGCCTGTCTTTCTAAAGTTATATTTTATGTATGCTTTGTGTTGCACTACTAAAAACAAGTTTTGTTATGTCTACTGTAATGCATTCCGACAGGTGAGCCCAGCTGACAGTCAGTTGGGGAAGCCCATGAACACATTGGTAACCTACATTGAATTCAAAACAGCAGAGCTGACAGGGCACTTATAATATAGAACTGAAAGATGATGGTTAATGGTTTAAATCAGCTTATAAATTAGGATCTCTTTTGTGTCTTCTTTCGGTCAAACGATTTGAAATTGTTTGAGTGTGCAAGATTTTTGTTAGATTTGTAAATTCATTTAAATTAAATTAAAGTTTATTTGTATAGCGCTTTTCACAATAATTATCATTCCAAAGCAGCTTTTATTATTAATCTGCTTTTATTATTATCTTTTTATTTTATTAAAGGTGCATATTATTACATTACAATCGAAATCAGAAAGAGGTAAGGTGTTTAGTATAGGTGTAACGCCTGGTTGGCGGATGGTGACATAACGAGACAGAGAATGAGAAACATTAACAAACGGATTTATTGAACACTTACAGGAACATATACTGGATGCGGGGAGACAGGCAGACACAGGAACAGACGACCACACGAATCAAAATACCGGACAACGAAGGACACAGACAAAAGGGTATAAATAGATAAAGGATTGATTACACTGATGACACAGACGGGATGAACACAGGTGAACCAGATGAACAATGACGGTGGCGGGAGAAGGACAAAAAGGAATTACATGACAATAACAAAAGATGACGCGGACGAACACTGACAGTACCCCCCCCCTTTTGAAGGCGCGGTCCCCGCGCCTTCAACAGGAAACAACAAAAAGGAGGATGGTAGAAGGGGAGGGTACAAGGGAGGAGTCCAAGGGGGAGACAGGAAGGGAACCGGAGCAGGAGGACCCAGGACACAGCCAGAAGGACGGCCCCGGGCGGAGTCGAGGAAGGGAGGATCCATGGAGGAGGAGTGGTTGCTGACTCCAGGGGGCCGACCGAGGGAGACGCCGCTGATGGCGGTGGAGCCCAAGGAAGTGACGGAGAGCCGAAGGGCGAAGGTGACGCCAAGGTTTCTGAGGGCCGGGCGAAGTAGGCGGCTCACCCGAGCAAGGCGGCGGCGGGGTTCCGGAAGCCCGCGGCATAGCCAGAGCGACAGAGGACCAAGGCGTAGCTGGAGGGATGGAGGAGCTCAACGCTGCCGGTAGGACGGTGCGATGAGGTGCAGCCGGAAGAGTGGAGTCCAGAGGCGAAGGAAGGGCGACGACTGACCAAAGTGGAGCCGGAGGGACGAGGGAGCCTGGCGGAACTGGTGGGCGGACGGCCCACGACGAAGACGAGGGAGGAGTGAGCCAA
>CAIGQW010055114.1:131332-150413 GCA_903798125.1 Danio choprae | reverse complement strand
TGTGTTTGGGTTGCCAAAGCTGGGAGGAGGGGGTTTACTCCAGGTTATCCCCCCCCCTCGTCACCATCTGCAACATAGATTGAAACCCCAGTAAAGGGGTCCCTAGCGTCGATTAAGCATTATGGGTAAACAAGGTGTCAAGCACAGGGATCTTTGGTTCCAGACTTCCTGGAGCCAGAACTCATAAAAGTCACACAAGTAAGAAATATGGTAATTTAGGGTAATCCTGCTCTTCAGCTACGGCCTGTATGTTACAACTGATAGGTCACCAAAGTTTTCCGCACTCTGTCTAGAAACCATCAGAGAGGTTCCAGAACCCAGCACGGGTGCCAGAGGGTGCCCGTCCCAGAAAAAGGAAGTGCTTCTTCCGGTGAATTCGTCAGGGAGTGCCATCATGAGGAGCGTGAGTTTGGAAACTCGGGTCCGGTTGGGCCAAGGAGGCGCAACGAGCGATACCCGCTCCTCATCTCCTCGACCTTGCACAGAGTCACTAGTGGAAAAAAACGCATATTGCGTAACTCCGGGGCCAGCTGAGGGCCAGCGCATTCGTGCAGAGCAGGGAAAGCAGCTAGGGAAGGGCCGCTTGGGAGAAGCAGCAGAATGACCTGGGCTTCTCTGAAGTGTGCCCATAACAGCTGGACCGTGCCAGGGTCCATTCTCTCGGAAGGCAACTGTTGTGAGAGCGTGTAAGCTGGCACAGTAGAGCCTGTCCTGGATGTGAACGGCGTGTAGCTATTAGCCGCATGATTCCGGAGGAGCAGATGGCGATCGAGCTGAGACATGCAGCGGTAGTGCGCATCACCCAAACGGTTGATATACGCTATGGCAGCCGTGCTGACTGTCGTGCTGACTGTGTTCCCCTCCCGTACCGGTAGGAACCGGCGGGAAGCAAAAAACACTGGTTGCATTTTAATTGCCTGGAACTGTTGGAAAAGTCGGGTTTACGAACCTGTAGCTGCATGCTCGATACACACAGCCCTCCAGCTCTTACTAGAAGCATCTGTCAGAATGACAGCATGACTGGACACTTGTTCTAAGGGCACCCAGGTCCGTAGAAGGCAAGGTCCATCCAGGGACTGAATGTGTGGCGACACAGCATGGTGATGGACACCCGGTGTGTTTCTGCGCGCCATGCCTATCTGGGGACCTAATTGCGAAGCCAATGCTGAAGTGGTCTCATATGAACAAATATGCGGCATGATAGTGGCTACAAATGTCACATGCCCCAGCCTCTGAAACTTCAGTGAGACCACTGTAATTGCCAAATTTATCCGACAGGGCAGCGCTTGCCCGATGCGCTGTTAGTAAGTGCACTGTGATGGAGACCGAATCCAGCTCCAACCCGAGATAAGAGAAGCTCTGCCCGGGGGAGAACTTGCTCTTTCTCGGTTGACCTAAAACCCCAACAGGCCGAGGTGCCTGGAGCACCTGGTCCCTGTGCATAATCGACTAGTTCAAAGACCTGAAAAAGTATAAACCAGTCGAAGAATAATCAAAAAATGCAGATGCTCGTGCGCCGAAGAGGCACAGGGCATCCTCCATGCATGGAAACAGGGAGAGCCTGAAGGGAAGGACCGTTTACTGCCATGATCGACCCCCGACGCACACAGAAAAAAACACGGTTTAAGGATTAGAGTTTTTAGCGAGACATGGAGTGAGCGTCTGTAGCTGCAACCAATCCCACCGACGGACACACTGGGGGATGTGTTTCTGAATGAGCATCCTGATTGGCATCCTGAACGGATGACAGATCAAAACGCGCAAATAGCATTGGTATAACCCACCGCTCTCTGGGTATGATAGAGTGGGGGCGTAAACCCACCCTTTATCTTGGCTGGATGGACTGACTTAATTGTATCCTTTGTCAGGAGGATAACAATCTTCTCACGCGAGACAGGGGTGTCATAGTGATGACCGCTTAAATACACACCCGTGAACTCGGGAGGCCAACACCAAATTAAATCGCATAGCTGAGTCTGACCGTTCATGTAAGCTACTAGGGGGTTAGCAGCGCTAACCAGGCTGACAGACTCCAAACAAGCAGCATCACCGGAATGATCGCTGACGTAAGCAAAGCGTCCCGAGGAAGAGCTGAAAATAGGAGATTGACTCTTACCTCCCACGAAGAGGCTGGAGATGCGAGAGAAGGAGCCCATCCTCTGGCGCCCTCAAAGCCTGTGGCGAAGTGCACCAAAGCTGAGAGCTGGAAGACAGTGCGTCCCATGCTGGCAGCAATTGGGCTTCCACACCCAGAGGGAAGAAAAGCTGCTCTTTTTTGGATCGCTACATTCATTCGTGGGGGGTGGGGACCCCGGCCCTCCACCAGGGAAAGAACAGTCCTCTCCAAGCGGCCCACCTCAGGTTCACTTTGTGGTCTGATTACCAGCCAAGGGTGGCATTTCCTTACCACTTGTGTGGCCTCCCAAGGGCACGGGCGGCCGACTTGAAGGTCATGAGAGCATAGTCGATCACCATGCGGTGCTTACGCATAATCCTGGGAAAGAACCGCCCCTGTGCAGCACAGCCAGGTGATGCCACGGTGCAGGGCAGAAGCGATATAGCCCGCAGAGGTGTGGCCTCTGGCCATGAGAGACACAGATAACCCACCCGCCTTGGACACCCACCACCTGAAGAATAGCTTCGTACCCGCTGGCTGCTTTGCCATTAGGGGAGGTGAAGGCGGAAGCGCACGAGGACCGGGCGGAGAAAAACGCCCGCCATGCCAGTGTGTGTTCGCTGTGCGCCCCTGGGAAGAAGGGGACGGGAGCTGATACATCTTCCATCTGCCCACATGTCACACCTTCTAGTCTGTCCAGCACTGTCAAGCGAATGCGCGGGTATCCTAGGGGATGAACGCACAACCACTCAAAGCTTGGATGGAGCGCGCTGTGGAGGAGTGGGGGGTCCGCGGCCCGGAGGTAAAGAATAAACCCCCACTGTGATCCTTAGATCTGCCTGGATGCTAACCGCTTTTACAGGGAGCAACGGGGGTGGCTTGGAAGGGGCAACGGGGGTGGCTTGGTCACTTCTCACAGTGAAAGCACGAGCTGTCCACGAGCACCACATCGACATGCTGGACCCCCAGACCCGTGATGCAGTACCTGTGCCCATCATCCGGAGATATGAACCACCGCATCCAGAAACGCACAGTCAGAACAGCGTCTTGAAAAAGTGTTGATTAACTGTGTTGCTCTCTTAGGAAAATCTGCTCCTTTATTGGAAACTGCTCTTTTTGTGCACACCAGCGAAATGGCCAGGGGACAGGAAAGCCCAGATTGACCACCGCTGTTGCGTCATCTCCCACACTGGTGAGTAAACTCCTTTCAGTCTTGAAATCAGGTTGGCAGATAGAGTGTCTTCAGTCTCGTGAGAGGTTCTGAAGCTAAATTCTAATGCTTACAGCTCAGCTGCCAGCTTTTATAGCCCACTAATGGCTAATTGCTGTCAGCTGTGGAGCTGAGCTCTGCCAATTTATTTGGCATTCATTGGCCTGTTTTCTTACTCTTCAGAGTGATTGGTCGTCTGGGAAACTCCCGTAGTCTGTTTACAGATGAAGGGGAACAGCAGTTCAGGAAGCAACTGATTATGATTATGAGATGTGGATAAATATTTGCATACTCTGCATTTCACTGTCATGTAATGTCAACCAGATAACATTTTACATGGATTAATGTCTCACACAAAGGGTTCTTTTGCACTCAAAAGGTTCTTTTGCAACTTTATTGACTCTTTTTCTTGCACATGCTGGATTCCTGCTACTTATATCCAGTGGCAGAGCCAAATGTGTGGCAAGGGTGGAAACCCAATTTTTTTTTACTACAGTCAGTTGCCAATGCTGATGGGCATCTCATATATTGAAAGAAGTTAATTTTCAAATCAAACAATTTTCAAATCAAGGACAACCTAGATAAAAAGATAAAAAACATATCTTGAGTAAGCTAGAGTGTGAACCCATGTGTTTCCATTGCCCTTGAAATTGCACAAATTGAAAGTTCTGAATGCACGTTAATAGTAAACTTTAATTTTAAACTGTTATTTAAAAAACAAATTCATACAGTTTGTTAAAAAATATTCTGAATAGGCTACAGGCAAACAGATGATCCCACAATATGCAGCGTCCTAAATTCTGTGTTAAACAAGTTAGCTATGCAATAAATGCATTTGGGGCATGAGATGGATTAATGTGGTATCATAATAACAAATTTGTACACAGAGTGCACAGATATAAGAGTAGGATAAGAAAATCATAATGTTCATTGTTTCTTATGACATTTACATTTGTTTGTTGGTAGGGATTAAGTGAAAGTTGTTTTTGCATTTAGGTTTTCCTGTTATTTAAATAATTATTTGTTGACCTAAGTAAAATTGGGTTTGCATTTTAGCTGCAACTGTAGCTGCACTTATTTGCAATTCAAGGTAAAACTGTGAGTCAGAGGAAACTATTTCTTGTTAAGGAACACTTAGCAGCTTTGGTTCAATTCACTGCATCCATGAGCTGGAGGCTTTGTTTGGTAATTAGTGAACAGTTGAGTACAGCTTCATTCATTAGAGCGTGAGTAGCAGTATAAATACCCGCGGAAGCGTCTAGGGGCAGTGTTGACCCTTCTTGTGTGGAGACAGGCGAGCGCTAAAACCATCAACTCGACCTACACTACTATACCAAGCAGGGACATCCACACAGAACTAAACTAGACTCTCTCTATTCTCTCTATTTACTCCTCAAACAATGTACTTTCTCATTTTTATCAATTGGAAATATTTAAATTTAGCTGACTTTACCAATAATTCCTCCTTTGAATACTATGCAGTTTCTGTCACTTCTCCAGGTAAATTTTGGTTATTTACTGTCCTCCTGGTCAGTAGGGCTCATTTACTGAAGAATTGGATGTGCTGTTATCGTCAGTGCCCAATTTTTGAGTCACTGTCAAACCATTGCACACATCAGATCACATCAGCATTACTTTTAACTTACTGCTTTCCAGTCTTTTAGATGCAGTCTGTGCTCTCTGTCCTCCACACACTTTTTTTTCATTGTTACATTATTTCATTCCTCACATACAGACACCCAATTCTCACTTCATGATGTTAATAGTGCAGTAGAAAATTTTTGGAGATCTGTCATCTCTCCACCAGGCCAATGCGCACTACAAGGATAGTGAGAACTCTGAGAACATCGGACAGCGCTCAGGGCAACAGAGATAGCATGGCGCAAAACAACTCCATTCGGCCAAAACCCTATACAACCATAACAAAATCAACAGCACTTCAGACACCAGCCAACTAATCAGGGCAATAAATACACTGTTCTGTTCTCACTCTCTCCCTCCTTACAGAAGAATAAGTATCCAAACTTCTCCTCTCTGCCCATGCCTGGATCCCATCTCCTCACACATCTTGCACAATATTTCCCTGGGCATATTGCCGGCCCTAACACATCATTAACACTTCACCTTAACATGCACTTTTAAGCAGGCCCGGTAACCCCAATGCAAAAAAAACCAAACAAACGGTTGGACAATGGTTGAAAACTACAGACTAATCTCTCTCCTTCCTTTTATTGCCAAAACACAGGGAAGGGTTGTTTTCAACTAAATTTCCAAATGTTAACACACAATAACCTGCTAGATGGCTTTAAGAATATACTTTCCACTGAGACTGCACTACTTTCAGTTACTGAAGCCCTGCAGATTACCAAGGCTGGTTCTAAATCATTTTACTTTTACTGGAGCTGTCTGCTGCTTTTGATACAGTGAATCACCAGATTCTACTGTCCAACCTTTCCTCAATGGGCATCACTGAAACCCTGCTATGTTGGTTGGAGTCTTACCTTATCGGCAGGTCATTTAAAGTTGTCTGAAGAGGAAAGGTATCCAAAGCTTTTCAGCTGGTCACTGGAGTACCTCAGGGATTTGTTCTAGGTCGCCTACTATTTTCTATTTATACCACATAACTGGGAACCATCATCCAATCACACAGTTTATCTTATTATTGTTATGCAGACGACATACAGCTCTATCTTTCATTTCATCCGGATGACCCCACAATAGTTGCAAGGATCTCGCACTGCCTGGAGGATATCTCAGCTTGAATGAAAGGCCATCACCTACTGCTTAACCTGGCAAAAAACAAACTTCTTGTCTTCCCTGCAATTCTACACATTAAATATGATTTTTCAATACAGCTCAATAAAGCTCATGCAGCACAAATTTTAGTCCAAGCTCTTGGCTGGACTACTGCAATGCTCTTCTATCTGGACTCCAATCCTGTACCCATAAGGCTCTACAGATGGTCCAGAGTGCTGCAGCTCCTCTAGTCTTCAATGAGCCCAAGAAAGCCCATGTAACACCTCTCTTTATCTCACTGCATTGGTTACCAATCAAGCTCAAATCATTGATGCTTGCTTACAGAACAGCAATGGGCACTGCACCCTCTTACCACCATCTGCTCCAGAAGGTCTACATCCCCTCCAGGAGCCTCCGGTGAACACCGCCTTGTGGTACCATTAAAGAGAGGCTTTAAGTCAGTTTTTTACAAAAACCTTTTCATTTAATGTTCCATGCTGGTGGAATGATCTTCCCATTCCCACACGGACTGTGATTCACTGGTATCTTTCAAATGACAACTGAAAACCCATCTTTTTCGAGAGCATCGTAACCCTGGTGAATAAAACCAAAATACTTCTTGGTTTAGTACTTCTACAACCAGACACTTCTTCCAGCGCCTCCAGGGATTTGAGAAGTAGTGGTTCTATTCTGAGCTAGTTCAGGTGACAGAACTCTTTAGCCTATGACTAAGGTTGTGCCCTGCCACCCTGCAAAGCTCATTTCAGCAGCTTGTATCCGTGATCTTGTCTTTTCAGTCATGACCCAAATTCCACATGCCATTCTTTTCTCTCACTAAAAAACAAAACCCCAAATTACTTGAACTCCTCCACCTGGGACAAAGTTATCTGCTAGCAAACCGGCCATGCATGCTGAATGAATCTGGGAACAAGTTATTGTTCCCAGAGACTTATTGCTGGCAATGCGAACCAAACATCTGCAACCAAAAATAGCATCTTGTGCCCGATACTCCCAATCATCCCCTACAAAATGCCATGAGGGACATAGTTGAATGTCTTCTCCACGTCCTAAAATCAGGTATGGACTGGATGGGGGAACTCCCACAAACCATAAAGCACCCTAGTGATAGTATAGAGCTGATTGAGTGTTCCAGTATCTGGAAAAAGGTTTTACTATTGGTTAGATTCTCCTCCCTGCTCCAGTACCCTGGCATAGATTTTGCAGAGAGCCTGAAACGTGTGATCCAACCTCTAGGCCTCTTTATTTAAAATGGGGACCACCCTGCCCCCAAGTGTCAATCAAAACTGTCCCACCACATCCAAAGACTTGAGGTACTCAGGGTAGATTTCATCCAACCCTGGAGCCTTGTCATTCTGGAGCTTCTAGACTACTATTTCTTCCATCATCATATAACATACCTAGTCAAGAGCAATAGCTCCTTGCTACAACAGTGCTATAAACAGTGTTGGTGAAGCACCTCTTCCTCTTCCTGAGATGCCTGATGGCTTACTAGAATCTCCTTAAGGCCAAGTGATAGTCCTCTTCCATGGGGAAGGGACACCAAGGGACACCAAAAGTCAGGACATAGGTACTTTGCACTGCTGTTTGGCCCATAAATACAATACAGTGAGAGACCTATCCCCAACCCATAGGCGCAGGTAGGCAATGCTCTCGTTAACTGGAAAAAACTCCATCACAGCCCGCCACCTCTCACCATGGGCAACTCAAGAGTAGAAGTGTTGAATTCCAGAACCCAAACTGTGTGTGAGGTTTACCCAACTATTTCTAGTCAATAGTAGACCAAAGATCCTGTGATGCCTCTGGCCTTGACCACTGCCCTATCCACATTGTACACTATACTTTAGGGCTCCTCATGCAGGTGGTGGTTCAACAGAAGGTCCCATGTTGCTTCCTGCTATGCCCGGCCAGGTTCCATGGGGAATGACCACCATGTGTTCACATGCAAGCCCCAACTCCAGTACATCATGCAACTTGCTGGTCTTTGATTTTATGAAACTTATAAGGGTTTTTTGATCTTTTTCTTTTTCAGGGAACAGATGATTGTTTGTGTCCTGTAGAAAGAGCCAGCCATAAGCAAAGCCCTTGCCTCTTATAAAAAACAGACAACACATTTGGTGCCCACCTGGTATAATCTTCAGATCTTGGAGTCTGTTCACAAAGCTCTACAGCCCCTCCTAGATACATTGTCAGGTGAGGATCATTTCACAGTTTCCTGTATCAAACTATTGCTTCTCTGTTCAAAACTGATATTCTCACATTCTGAGAAAGATACAGACCTCACCCAATCTATCAAAATCAGATTTTTGGAGAATCTCCCTGACTATGTTTACATGGACATCAGTAATCTAATTATTTGCCTTAATCTGAATAATACAATAATATGATTAAGGTGTTTACATGAGTTAGTTGTTGTATGTTCCTTTCATGTTCCTGTTTTACAAGTAATAGTACATAGTTTGATTAATGTCATTACATCACCATTCGACACTAGTTTCCTCCAGTGTTTCACGGAACAATAGTTTATGTGTGTCATGGCACCATATGTGATTTTGGATGTTTAGTTCCCCAGCGGGAGAGGAACTTCAATGCTATGTGGAAACTTCCACTATGGGGATTTCGTCAGAAGCCAATCATCTGAAGAGTAATAAAACGGGCCAATGAAATGCCAATGAATTGGCGGCGTCAACGGGCACAGCCGGCAGCAATCACAATCAATTGTGTATAAAGATGCCACCTTTGCACAGCAAAGACACCTTTTTTTTGCTTCAGAGCCGAACAAGCTACTGAGAGAGTCTTCGGGTTCTTCCAAACCTCCTTCAGTGAGAGAGAAAGAACGAGAAAGTTGCCGGTGTTTGAACAGGCTGTTTCTCCCGGTGCCAGAGTGTGTGACACGCAGTGGCAGACGGTCGAGCTGGGCTATTCTCCCTTGCCTGGCGTTCTCTGGTCCGGTCCTTCTAGAGCGGTGAGTATAATACATTTCCTAAAAGAGCAACACGGTCGTGAATCGCGTCTTTTTAAAGACGTCGTTCCGACTGTGTGTTTCTGGATGCGGTGGTTCCCTGTCCATGGATGATGGGCACGAGTATTGTGTTGCATGTCTGGGGGTTCAGCATGTTAATGCGGTGCTCGCGGGCAGCGCATGCCATCACTGCGATGGCATGTCTGTTGCGCAGCTAAGATCGCGGCTCGCTCTTGCTAAAGGGCGAACCACCCCTGTTGTCCCCCGCAAGTAGCGGTTGGCACTCGGGCAGATCTGAGGGTTACAGTGGGGGTCAATCCGCCGCCTCGGGCTTGCGGACCCCCCATTCCTCAGCGCGCTCCATCCAAGCTTCGAGTGAGAGAAGCGCTTCATCCTCCGGGATGATCGCCCTCTCACTCGATGACACCGAGGACCAGATGTCCATCGCTGCATCGGAGGGTGGGCTATCATTTTTTGATGACAATCCGGACCCGCTTCCTCTCTTAAGGGTGGTAAGCGAGGCTCCGGATATAGAATCGGAGATGATGGCCGTGCTAACCCGGGCTGCTTCGGCGGCGAGGCTGGAGATGGCTTGGCCCCCAGCTCCGTCGCCGGACCGATTAGGGGTGTGACGTGGAGGATAAGAAGGGGAAACCCTCTAAAGCCTCCCGTCCCTTCTTCCCGGAGGTGCACAGTAAGTTCACGCAGCGCTGAGGGCACCTTTTTCTGCCCGGTCTGTGTGCGCTCCACCCTCACCTTCCTCGATAACGGAACAGCCAGGGGGTACGAGGCTCCCGTCCAAAGCGTGTAGGTTATCTGCGTCCCTCGGGACCAGAGCCTACACTGCTGCGGGCCAGGCTGCTTCCGTTTTGCTTGCTATGGTTGGCGCAGGCGTTGGCCAGCGGCACGAGGAAGGTTCCGACCCAGGCTTAACTTATGCACTGCAACCGACTTTGCTCTGGAAACACCAGGTCGGCTGCGAGTGCCCTGGGAAGGACGATGACCACACAAGTGGTCCAGGAACGCCACTTCTGGCTAAAACCTGATAAATATGCGTGGCGTTGACAAAGTTCGCTTTCTTAACACACCCATATCCCAGGCTGGCCTGTTCGGCGACACCGAGGCGGAGTTCACCCAGGAATTCACCACGGCGAAAGAGCAGTCAAGTGTGATCGGCGGGCTTTTAAAACCGCTCTCCCCGTTGAACCATCCACTTTGGCTGCTCCTCGCCGAGGGCGCTCGTCTGTGGCTCCAAAATCAGCTCCGCCGCCCTGTCCGTTCCCTGGTTAAGCGGCAGCGTCGAGCACCCCACAAACGATCACCGCCCCCCCGCCTCAGGGCGCCGCTAAGTCCGGAACGGACCGCGAAGCATCTCTGAGACGGGCCATTCGGAGAAAAGGAGGTTTGCTCTTTCCCTGGCGGAGGACCAGAGACACATAACTAAATACGGTCGTATGGTACCAAAAATTATAAAGAGCAATTCTCCTCTATCCGGATGTGACAGCCCGAACACTGCCAGTATGGGACGCTATGCCTTCCAGCTCGCAGGATCGGTGCTCTTCGCCACAGGCTCCGAGAGTGCCAGAGGACGGGCTCCTTTCTCTCGCACTCCCAGCCGCCTTGCGGGCTCTTGGGACGAAGTTAAGATTAACCTCTTATCTTTCGCTCTTCCTCGGGACGCGCGCCTCCCGGGGTGAGCTCTCCCATCCCGTGCTGCCCCACCGCTGGTGCGTCAGTGATTGTATCGATGATGCCACTCGCGCGGGCTCTGCCAGCCTGGTTAGCGCTGCCCAGCCCGTCGCGATGGCTCGTTCGGACAATCAGACTCGGCTATGCGATTCAGTTCGCTAAACGGTCCCCCAAGTTCACGGGCGCGTATTACACCAAGGTCAGCCCTGTATCCGCCCCTGTCTTGCGCGAGGAGATTGCTGTCCTCCTGGCGAAGGACGCACTCGAGCCGGTCCCTCCAGCTGAGATGAAGTATGGGCTTTTTAGTCTGTACTTCATCGTACCCTAAAAGAGCGGTGGGTTATGACCAATCCTAAATTCTGCGCATTTTTTGATCCGCTGCCTTACAAGCAGCCGCTCAGAATGCTCATGCAGAAACGCATCCCCCAGTGCGTTCGTCCTCAGGATTGGTCTGCAGCGATAGACCTGAAGGACACGTATGTTTATGCCTCCATTTTCCCACGCCACCGGCAGTTTTTGCGGTTTGCGTGCGAGGGTCGAGCATGGTAGTACAAAGTCCTCCCTTACGGGCTCTCCCTGTCTACGCGAGTTTTTCACCAAGCTCGCGGAGGATGCCCTAACGCCCCTTCGGCTCGCGGGCATCTGCATACTCCATTATCTCTCAGGATCAATTGGTTATGTACAGGGACTGGGTGCTTCGGCACCTCGACATGTTAGGGTTTCGGGTCAACCGAGAAAAGAGCGGGCTCGCCCCCGTGCAGAGCATCTCTTTTCTCGGGTTGGAGCTGGACTCGATCACTATGACAGCGCGCCTCCCCCGAGAGCGCGCCGAGCTGATGCTGACCTGTCTGAGAGAGTCGACAGGAAAAATGTGGTCCCACTGAGATTATTCAGAGGCTCCTGGACATATGGCATCCACAGCCACTGTCACGCCGCTCGGGATGCTCCATATGAGACCGCTTCGGCATTGGCTTCACGATCGGGTCCCCAGACGCGCATGGCATGCGGGCACGCACCAGATGACTGTCTCCGCTGTGTCGCCGCGCCCTCAGCCTCTGGACGGACCCTGCGTTTTACAGGCCTGTGTGCCTCTAGAACAAGTGTCCAGGCATATCGTTGTTTCGACGGATGCTTCCAGTACGCGCTGGGGGGTCATGTGTTGCGAGCATGCAGCCGCGGCTCCATGGAAGGAACTCGGTTGCATTGGCATATTAATCGCCTGAAGCTGTTGGCAATGTATCTCGCGCTGCGCCGGTTTTTTTTTTGGTGCTAGAGGGGAAACACGTGCTGGTCAGGACGGACAGCACGGTGGCGATGGCGTATATCAACCGTTCGGGGGGTATCCGCTCTCACCGCATATCTCAGCTCGCTCGCCGTCTGCTCCTCTGGAGTCATACGCGGCGGAAATCGCTGTGTGCCATTCTTTCCCCGGCGAACTCAACCGTGCAGCCGATGCGCTCTCACGGCAGTTCCATGCCCGGGTGAATGGAGGCTCCACCCCCGGCTGTCCAGGTGTTATGGGTGCGTTCTGAAATGCGCGGGTTACACAGCTGGCCCCGGGGCATGCGTATACGCATTTTTTCCAGTGAGCCTACTCGCACAGATACTGTGTAAAGTCAGGGAGGATGAGGAGCAGGTCTGTTATTGCGCCTCTCTGGCTCAACCGGACCTGTATTTCAGCTCTCTCCTCGTGATGGCCCCTCCCTGGCATATCCCTTTGAAGAAGCACCTTCTTCTTTGGGACAGGCACCATCTGGCACCCGCGCCCAGATCTCTGGAACCTCCGTGTGGTCCATAGATGGAGCGCGGAGGACTTAGGTGACCTACCAGTTCGGTGGTTAACACCGTCACTCAGGCTAGAGCACCCTCTACGAGGCATGCCTACGTCCCGAAGTGAAGTCTATTCGCTGTGTGGTGTACTTCTCTCCGAGAAGGACCCCGGACATGCCAGATCAGTGTGATGCTATCCTCCTTCAGCTGGCTGGAGCTAAGGCTATCACCTCCGCTCTGAGGGGTTGGCGTTACGATCATCCCCCGCTCTGAGGATGCGGGGATGACGGCGCGCTGGGAAAGCATCGCCTCATCACCAGTTCCCAGAGGCGCGAGACACTGGATAATTAATTCAATTCTGTCCCCCTCTCTTACCCACTTGGAGATTCTCTAAGGAGAGCTCTGCTCGATCCACTCGACTCAGTATCTTTAAGATTTCTGTCCAGGTAGACAGCTCTGCTGGTCGCGTTGGCATCAATCAAGAGGGTCGGGTATCTGGAGGCATTTTCGGTCAGCGAAGTGTGCCAGCATTCGGGCCGGCCCACTCTCACGTTTTCCTGAGACCCCGGCCCACATAGGTGCCCGAGGTTCCTACAACGCTTCTTTTAGACTACGTAGTGAACCTGCAAGCGCTGCCCACGGAGGAGGCAGACCCAGCCCCTTTTCTTGCTGTGTTCCAGGTTGCACTCTGCGCGATGTGACCGCATTAGAGCTTACGACTCTAAGTAGCTCCTTTTTCTGTTATGATAAGCAGACGGGAAGTGCCGTATCCATTCTGAGGTTGGCCCACTGGATAGTGGATGCCATCTCCCTCGCTTCGGGTGAGCCGCGTCCCCGGGGAGTGAGAGCGCACTCGACTAGAGTATCACCTCCTCTTGGGCGTAAGCACGCGGCACCTCTCTAACAGACATCTGTAGAGCTGCGGGCTGGGCGACACCGAATACATTCGTAAGAGTCTATTCTTTGAGTGGAACTAAATTTCTTCATGTGTGCTTTTTAAAGCCAGTGAATGAGGAAATTCGGTACGGTGTTGAAACACGCTTGCTGCGCCTTTCTCTCTAACACAGAGATACGTGCGCTTTTTTCACTCTGTTCAGTTGAGTTCCCCATTTGGTGAACCCTACAGAGTTCCTCCGAGGCCCCCAGCATCTGACTTAGCGGAGAAGTCAGGTGCCTGGCCCATTACGTTGTTGGCATGCCCACTTGGTCAGCCCGCGTTCTGGGTATAGGTGCCTGCTATGTGCGATCCCCACTGGCGATCCCATATGCTTCGTTCAGCCACGGCATAGCTCCTCCTCTTAGGCGGGCCCGTGTCTTCCCTCCCCGCTAACCATCCTTCATATGTGTACTCCCCCTTTTCAGGGTTAGTTCATATGTTTATATGCCACCAAGTCTCCCCATTGGGCAGCAGGTGGCCTCCGCAGCGTCCTCCCTATCGGGACTGCACGCTTTCCCAACATACTGTCGTACTTTAAAATTCCTAGAACTTAACTAGGTGTATTTTTACGACTCCCCGAAAAATATACATAAGCCTTTAAGTGCTCCACAGGTAAGTAAGGTAAGTTAGGGCCAGGGGGCACATTGGAGGGCTGCGTCTCTGGTGATGATGGTGCGCTCACGCCGAAGCCTAGCAAACCTCTCACCAGTGACGTGGTAAGGTTCAATCGCTGTGGCGTTTTCCATATATTTCCCCATAGTGGAAGTTTCCACATAGCATTGAAGTTCCCCTCCCGCTGGGGAACGAAACGGTTACTACGTAACCCTCGATCCCCGAGGGGGGGAACGGAAATGCTATGTTCCTTCGCCACAGCGGTTGTGCCTTAGCTGACAGCTGTATTTCGGCTCTTCAGCTAGAAAAGGTGTCTTTGCTGTGCACAGGTGGCATCTTTATACACAATTGATTGTGATTGTTGCCGGCTGTGCCCGCTGACGCCGCCAATTCATTAGCATTTCATTGGCCCGTTTTATTACTCTTCAGATGATTGGCTTCTGACGAAATCCCCATAGTGGAAGTTTCCACATAGCATTTCGTGGTAACCGTTTCGTTATTAATTTTGCAACAAGTTCAACTGCAGTTAATTTCTCACACTATGTGTGCAAACAGATGATGGCAGATACAAATTCTCAAGCAACAGGCTAGTTCTGTCATTTCATTTACTAACTTTTCATTCATACCCGTGTGACAAACTCAGAGGTACTGGATAAGAGTACACAATAAGGACTGGTGAAAGAATTCTCAGCATAGCCATCATTTCCCACTCACACCAAAAATGTGCTCTCTTGCTTGAAGCCATTCTCATTTGTTTGTCGTCAAACACCTGACAACTTCCATGTGTGCATCCTGTTTCAAAATGTAGCAAAAAGTACTACAAAATGGTAATAGTTTGATTAAGGTGTTTGCATGTCTGTACAGCACTTTAGTTTAGCAATAAACATTGTTTATGCACTTTATAACAATATCTGTTTGTTATGTTTGTGGTGTTTTAATGGGGGCATAAGAAAAAAAAACACTTTTTTTAATTATTTAAAAGCAAATAAAACAGAAGTAAATATTGAATACTGTAGAAAGACTTGAACTGAGTTTGGCAATGTTCACATCTGGTCTGCTCTCAAACTCCTAATGCTAATCAAGCTCCAAAATTATATTTACTCACCTGTATGTGTTGCCTTACACTTCTGATGGTTATTTGCAACATGTTTATGGTTTAACAGATCAGAAACACCACAATGAACTCTCACTAGTGTGAAAGAGCAAAAATAATGAGAACAATATTGCATTGGAGAAACTTTATGCCATGCATGTCTACAGTACTTGCTGCTGCAGTTGCATTTTGTACAAAGTGTATGTACAAAGTGTATGATTTTATTCAAGTAAAATACCCTTTTAAAGATATATTTGTGTAAGGATGGCTAGGTCTCTCCATGATATCAGACCCTGAGAACAGTTATGGAATTCCACGAGGCAAGACCACGAGAATTGTCAGGCACTAAAACAATGAACTTTCTAATCTAAGGAGAAGATCAGCTAGGAAACCAGTTGTTCTACTGTCTCAGTCACCCACCCTGAGCCCCCCTCTCTTCCCCTCTACTTTACCTTCTCCACCAGAGCAGGTCACTATACACTTCTCCACACAGAATCCCCAAGTTCTCAATATTGTGTATCTTGTGGATTAATATTCATATTTGGTATCATTTTAAATGTCTTTGTGGGATTGATAAAGTGGTCTCAATTTTTCTGTAATATTTCACAATTTCACTTGTATATGTTGATCTGGCTTTGATAAGACCTTCGCCAGATGCTCCACTCCAGGGAAAATGGTCTTCACATCAACTCATGACCAGACAAGGATCTTTGTGAAGCTTTTATAGTCTTGAATTTATGATCATTTGTTGTGATTTGAGTATTTAAGAGAAAGGTGCAAAAGTGTCTGTGGGATCCTGTAGCCAGGATACCCCGTTGCATTGTGTGAGCCTCTGAGCTCTGCATCAAGACTTATACCTGTATGCTGCCACATACTTCTACACGATCAGCTATTGATCTCCAACTCTTAAATATATCTTTGTTAATGTTGTACATTTCTGAATTGGCTTATTTTGTTTAATTATGTGAATTGGCATGGAAAATCTTGGAAAATCCAGCATACTGGCATACTGGCAATTTCAGGTAAACGATGAACCATGTTTGGGTAAACCACTAGGCCCATTTATGTCTACATTGATTCTTGTAGATAAAATTTCAATATATATAAATTGAAAGTAGATAAAATAACAATATCCAATGGTAACCTGTCTCAATGCATTTTAAATTAACATTATATTTCTACTGTGAAGAAAATTACTTTCAACTTATAATTTGAAACTCAATATTTGTATTGATTATGCATAAAATGTATCTATAATGTTTTAATCAAACTCGATAAAAGGGGAAAAGAGCAATAGGGATGATCACTCCTGCCCATTAGCAGATCCCTTAGATTCATACCTAAATAAAGAGGGGTGAAAGGTAATTATTTGCCTGTTCTGTCAGGCAATTATTTTAAAGTGCATTCTCTTACAAAGCATGCATGATTACGATATGCCAATACCATACATTTTAGACATTTCTGTCCAAATAACAAAACTATCACAAAGGGATATCTGTTGCTAAATAAAATACTTCTGAAACATGTTTAAACTATAGGTATATCCCATCAGTCTAATTTTGCACTGTAAACATTCATGGAAGCACTTAATAGATCCACTCGAAAAAGTAATAACAGTACTTCCCTGATTGATTATCAGTTATATAGAACAGCCATTCAAAAGGGTCAACTATGATGATGGTAAAGCGATTACCAACTGTTATTTTTAAATAATGTAAATATCTCAGAATGCAGGAATAAATAAATTCTTAAACTCCAGATATCCAGTTATTCAAAATGTAACTTCAAGTTTTCTTGATGAAGAAGAAATTTGGAACATAAAGTGATTGATTTTGATTTGAAAAGATCCCTTTTTGAGTTCGCAACCCCCACATGGATGGTGCACGCGCAACAGCACAAGGTTAATAGTTAGACTGACCAAGTCAAATAGGTGAAACAGAACATGTTGAGCTCGCTCTGCTCTGTGTGCCAACCTTTTGGCCTTTAGTGGTCATTCAGGCCTTTATTGGTCAGCTGCTGCAGAGCATGCCAAAATCAAAATTGTTGATAAGATGACAATGAATAGCTAGAACAAATATGACGTATACATTTAATGATATAATTGATTTCAATGTTTTGGCCAATGGACATATTATTTTTTTGTACACCGTAATAGCAAGCAGGGCTCTTTGAATAATTAGTGCTCCCAACTCATAACTTATCAGCTTTTATGAAATTTTGCAATTTTATCTTCTTGTTGGTGTCTTTAACTGTTTAACAAATTGATCAGTGTAATTGATCAGTGTAGGCAATTGAGGAAGGTGGCCTCCAACACTCCACTTTCTCTGACCCAGTAAAGAGTTTGCTGGTTTAAATAGACAAATATCATGAGTAACAAAACAATTCCATATTTACACAATTGAAGATACAATGATCAGCACAGGTAACAATAAATAACTTTTCCACAGTGACCTCAAATCATGGCCACACAGATGATGATATAATTTAAAACAAATAGCAATTTATTTGCTTTAAAAGGCCTAAAATACATATAGAAACAGCAGATATCCCATTAACCTATTTATTTTACACGAGTGGTGAGAGAAAAACACGTATTCTGAAATCTCCAACTACCCTGTCCAAATAGTGAAAATCCCTTAATGTACACCCAGTCGGGGAAACAATTACTGACCGAATAGGGCTAGAAGATGAATAAAATAGATAGATGTCAACAGCTGCGTCTCCTTACATTTGACTAGCAGTTAAGGTAATTTAAAATGGCTGTTCACTTCCTCAGCTGTTTGGATATGCACATGGACTTTTAATTTTCAGTATGCCAGCTCAAGCACTTCCGGTGAACTGTCATGCCATTACAAAATCGCCATGTTTAAGATAAGGTTTCTTTAAAAATCAATGATCTTCACTACCTGATTGATATACGATGGAAAGTGGGTCTCAGACTGGACAAGAAGCATTGCATTCCATTCATTCCATTGATCTGCGTCATGTCTTTAAAATAGAGAAATTTATTTTACTACAGTATTTTTAATGGAGTTTCCCCGCTCGCCTGCTGTTCCTTACAGTCTTTAAACTCGTTTTATGCTTGAACAACTAAAAGAATGCTTGAGTCTGTTTAACTGATGAAACTTTAATTACATTAAAACATCATTGCTGTAGAAGTAAAAAATAAAAATAGTCACATTAACCTTTCACCATTTATTTGTGACTGAAAAACATTGAGTTGCGGTAATTCCCGGCTGACTTCGTTCGTTAAATTGCAACTTTGACCTTACTGAACACAAAATGCTAAAAAATTATCCAATTACACAAAATCAATATTAAAAGTTGATAAATTAAAATGCATATCTTACCTTAATATTTACTAATCAACGCTTTTAAATGATAAGACTGGGAAAGCACAATGATAAATAAAAGTATAAGGCAATGACTGCACAAAGGAAGTGATTTTTACATTTTAGACTATTTGAGACATTTAAATATATGTTTTTTATGGCATTTATAAACATTAGTGGGCCTCACGGTGGCGCAGTGGATAGCACGTTCGCCTCACAGCAAGAAGGTTGCTGGTTTGAGCCTCGGCTGGGTCAGTTGGCGTTTCTGTGTGGAGTTTGCATGTTCTCCCCATGTTGGCGTGGGTTTCCTCCGGGTGCTCCGGTTTCCCCCACAAGTCCAAAGACATGCGGTATAGGTGAATTGGAAACCGGAGCACCCGGAGGAAACCCACGCGATCACGGAGAGAACATGCAAACTCCACACAGAAACGCCAACTGACTCAGCCAAGGCTCGAACCAGTGACCTTCTTGCTGTGAGGCGATCGTGCTACCCACTGCGCCACCGTGTAATATTATTTAAAATATTATTTAATATAGCTCATACCATATGTAGCCCATTTGGGACCTAGAAATAAAAGAGTACTGGGCAGCCTAACTGGGTCTCAT
>CAIGQW010055114.1:70796-81332 GCA_903798125.1 Danio choprae | reverse complement strand
TTTTTCCATTATGTTTCCTTTAAAGTAAAGTCAAATAATAGGCCAAATGTCATCAAAAGATGAACATGTTAAGATCAGAAACATGAAAATTGTACATGAGAATTAATAATAACAATAATAATAATAATAAAAAAATGATAATAGTATATATAATAGTAATAATAATTGTGTTTGGAGAGAGATGTACACAAATTTAAATTAAAATGGTACAATGGTGTGTTATGCCATGCAGCGCTTGGTTCATATCACAACAAAAACATCATAGATGAGTCTACCTAAGACACCATCATGATGATGTACATCTAACCAGTAATGCCACACTATCAGGTCTGTGATGCCATATTTCCAATTTTTTATTCTGCCATGCAGAGTATAAGCGTCTGACAGCTGCTTTGAGTCAGGGACGTGACTTTATTCAGCAATATTATATATATATATTTTGACCAACAAAATACAGAGATCCAGATCTTGGTGACCTCATAGCTGGCTACAGTCTTGTTGAGTTTTACACAGTTGCAAATTACCCAGTTATTTCAAGAACTCCTAATAAATATAAGACATTATGATAACACAATTAGGAAGAATAGTTTAAGGAATGCAGAAATTGGGTATTTTGGTAAAGATAATGCAGTGTCCAACATGCCAGCAAAGCATGCGCCTGGAAAAATGCGATTACACAGATGGGTTACAATGGTAAGCCAGTCACACAGAAATAATAGTGTCAAATACAAACAAAATTAATTTTTATCAATTGGATGGATGATTTTATTTCTCTAACACCTATTCTTTTTTTCTAATACATTTAAAATGGTCTACTATTTGCTACTAACTTGCTGGAGGAAGCATAAAATTATAAAACATTAATAAAATATCCATGACACCGTTATTAAAGTATTTGACAGAGCATTGACACTTGCATTGGAAACAGAAAACTGGCATTTTAATGACAAATGCGATTTGTACCAATGTAGTGAAGGTCAAGAAAAAAAGAATTAATGATACTATAATTATATGATTATAATATTATATGAGTATTGTCACGTCGAATGAGAATGTTATTAATGTTAATATTAATGACAAATTCAGTTTGTTCCACTGAAAAAAAGTGGTCAGAAAAATATTCATGACACACATTCTCTCTCTCTCTCTCTCTCTCTCTCTCTCACACACACACACACACACACACACACACACACACACACACACACACACACACAGTGTTTAATGTGACAATAAAATGATTGAAGTTGTTTGGGGAGATTGGCCTTCTTTCAGCACTTCACTGAGTTAGTTATTTCTGTCTCTGTGGAGGCTATTTGATGACTGTTAGCTGCTTGTTTCTCCAAATGTAGTTTTAGCACATTAACAGTGTGTTTGGGTGCATTATCATGCAGGAAATTATAACTATTATCATTAAGGACTTTCCAGAATGAGTGACATAATAGTTTAAAACCAGTTTGTACTTTTCAGCATTTGCAATTAAATCAATATTTTTTTTGGCCAAGACCACTTAATACATTTTTGCCAAGACCACATGGCCTCTAAAGTTTCACTGGAGGCCTCAGGTTCTTGAAACTCATTCTTCCATCTCTCTTCAACTCTTACTTTAACATGTACATTAGTAAACATTTACAGTACTGTAGAGCAGTCTTAAGCCACTAGTATTCCACCAACAAAACATTATTTTAAGTCAGTTTTTGTTTTGTTTTGGTGTAGTATGTCAGTAGCAAATATCAATTTGCATTTCCAAAAATGTGTTTTTCTATTTGCACAAAGTGTCTGACAGCAGCCATTGCTCCAAACAAAGATCTGATTACACCATAATCATGTCCATCTTAAAAGACATAAAGAAACATATAAAACTGGGACAGACATGATCCAAAATGTCACGATTATTCTGTACACTCCAGATATCTGCTCACATCACCTCTGTCACTCATCCGCACTACACTTACCATAGTGCTTTGCACCTCAAACCTAGACTGATTATCACACACAGCTGCAGGACATATTTATTTTATGGTTGTTATCTGCCTGCTTTAAACCTTGCCTGTTAATTGGATTACTCTTTTTGGATTCACCCTTTTAACTACTGTTTGCTCCTGTGTTGACCCCTGCCTGCTTTAACGACTCTTTAATGAATAGCTGCATTTGGAACTCCACCAACATACCCACGCCCTCTTTCATAACACTTATCCCACCCCCAGTGCTTGGGACCTCTTGTGAACTAGCATCCCAGCTTCAAGGCCTGACAGCACCTAAAAGTAACTAGAAACACACAAAAAAAATACATTCAATACCACAAAATTACTTTAATCAAAATAAACCATAATGGAAACAGTAAATATGAAGGAAAAAATTGTCACAGTTTAAAGCAAATAAACATTAACATTATTATTATGCAGTTTCTTAAGTGGAAAGGAGTTTGGGGCAGATAACAGGCAATGTGCATGACAATATAGACTCCATGATGACACTACTTTCTGCCCTGTTAATGCAAGGATCATAATGCGATAACCTGGTATCACCAAACACTATAGGGTAGAAGGTGATTTATAAACCAGAACTTACCACACTTGCCCAGTTATTAAATGGAGTTAATGGTGATGATAAGTCGGCCGTCAAGAGTGAGGGCAGTGATGGCAGATTTGAGAGTCAAAATGGATATTTCTCTGGTATGAGTCCAGTCCTTATCAATAAAATTTCCTTCTTCCCCAGAGTCAGTCAGTGTCACACCTTTAAAAGAAAAATTATTAATATGAACAAAGACAAGCAATTGGGTGTGTGAACCATGAGCTGGGGAGATGTCACTTGCCAGGAGTTCCCTGGCAACCGACGAGCGATGGCTTTTAATTGCAAGCTTATGTTGATAGCCCTGCTAGGTGCAGTAAAGTCAGAGACTTCATTGTTGTTCTTTTGAAGTCAGCTGGTAACAACCCAGGACCATAGGGTATACATCATCTGCAGCATCCATTACAGTAGGTACAGAGGTGGAAACAAGGGATTCAGACTTGGGCTGAATGGACAAACCCTGCACATAGTGCAACTCAATCAAGCTGTCCAATCAAATGTCCAGGCTGATGAGTTCATTCAGACAGTCAGGGGGTTCTTGTGCATAAATCTCATCCTTGATCTTCGTTTAGAAAACGAGCACTTCAGAAGAGGTGAGATGGGCAACCAAAGTACTAAACAGCAGGCAAGGGGTGAGTTGAACAGGCAAGAGTTGATTTGGAGACAGACAGAGCAGAGTCACTTAAGCTCAGAGTTATGCAGGAGAGGTCAAAAGCAAGAGACTGGACAAAGTAAATTCAAGAAAAGCTATGAGTACATAAGTCAGGGCAACTGTAATCATGACAATAATACTATGTGAGAACCTCTTTCTCTGTGTCACAACAATGGTAAAGCAAACAGTTATTTACTGAACCGAAGAAGGTAAGGAGTATTGTCCACAATGTCGATAACCATAAACACACAATAACGGTCAATTTCTTTTGCATGCGCAGATACAACATAAGAGAACTAATTACAGAAAAGTCCATACAAGTAATGAATCCGGTAAGTAGCAGTGATGCTAAAGAACACTTTACAGAGTGCAAGTGATTGAGTTGATGAGGATGATTATGTGCACATGAAAACCATTAGAATTCCAATGATTGCTAATGTGTGCAAAGCAGCAGGATCTGTGTGGATGATGTGAGTGGTTCGGTGCGAGTACCCCTTCCCAAGGCCAAGGCCAGACAGCAACATTGGAGGTGCTGACACAGAGATTCCCAGAGTAACTGTGGGTAACCCATTGAGAGAAATTAGTTTGCAGGCTTTTGAGAATCTATAGATGACCAGGACAAACATGATTGTATCAACAGGAGGACGATCAGTAATAAATATTTTTGTGGACCAGAGTTGTCATGGCATAGATGGCTAGTTGTACAAGATTAGCTTTATAAAGTTATAAATTAACCCTTTGAAAACTGCTATATTATTTGTCCACCAGTATCATTTGGAGAGAAACAGTAGGGTCTTTTGGCTGCCTGCATGTGCAGATCCTGGAGGTGTTAGAGGCATCTTTGATCTAATCATCAATGGACTGCTGAAGGGGACTAAGGATGAAGGCTGCAGTAGAGAGGATTTAGGTTTTGGATTGTCTATTTAAAGCATCCACTGTTTTGTCCCTGGTCAGTGAGTTACTCAAGTGAAAACAGGTAAAGTAAACAGCCAAGTAAACTTTTACCTTAAAGAGATGCTTAGCTCTCTCCAGACAATGTCTCCAATCCTCAAGTGCCAGTTTCATGCCAACAACTCACTGTTGTTGCATTCTTCTGGGGACAGTTTTATTTATTTATCTTTTCTTAAATAGAAAGCACATAATTGAAGACAGAAGAATAACCCTACCACTGCAATACCACTTCTCCTTTGCTGGTGGTGGAAGCTTTGAGTTAGATTTTTTTCTCGGATGAACAATGGGTAAATTTTAAGTTTTGTCAATACAGGGACAATATTTTGTTTTGAGTAATGTACAAACCACGGTCCAGTAGTTTTCCTAAAATGTAATGCAGATAAAGTGTTTTGTGGACCGACTTTTCTTAATAAAACTCTTCTAAAGAGAATCGTTGAAGCAGAAAGTTGATAGTAATTACTAAAAACATTGGTTTTAGTCAAAGATAATGTGTTTAGGATTTGGGGAGGGGGTTAATGCTATGAGGACTGTATAAATAAAATGCTGGGGAAAAATGCAATAGAAGCCAGCATCAACAACATGTCAAATACAGATTATTCTGCAAATACACACACATTGACGCTCAAGCCTGCAAGCAATATGTCACATTCCAGCTAGTGGATCTAGTAGAAACCACTGGAGATTGAGGGGTGGCAATAGCCCAACAAGAAGTATGCCAATATAAATCAAGCATTGCTTTGAGCAGCCATTCAAAATGAAAGTGCTGACATTACACAGCAGTACCCTATAACTGAATAATTAATGACAACAGCTACTCCTTCTCTGTACAGCAATTCTGCCCCACAATTAAAATGACCAGGAACATGAACTTGCATGATGGGAGAAGATTCCTGTTGGAAGATTTAAGGAAGGTCTCCACTGGCCTCTGCAGCACACAAGATGGGACAGAACTGTCAAATTATATATTCCACCACCAGCACATTGTCCATTTGGTTAAGTATGTGTTATGAGATATATGATCAAATCAAAGTGTTGTTATTGTTATTTTCATTGCAATGTTTATTATAAACAACATTATTGGGTAGTCAAAGATATTTAAAATACCGCATTATATTTGGCCTCACAGTTAACAGTAAAATGCCATTCGATACTGTTAAGTTTTTAGATATCTTTTTTTATAATAACAGTAACAACAAAACATTTTATGGAAAATAAAGATAACATTCAGCGCTGTCATTCATTGCTTCATTGCTGTCATTTCAGTCTCTTTGACCTCATGGAGTAATTCACTATAATATTATAACTGTTGTTTATATATCTGATATTTGCTCATAAATAGTTTATTTGTAAAGTCCATTAATTATCATAAACTATAGACAATAAAAAACTGGATTCATAAAAGATTCATTAAAAATGTTCAAACAGAATGATCTGTAAGTGAACTACTTGCATATAAAGATGAAATAAGTCAAAAACATATACTATTTTTAGCAGTTCAGACAGCTATTGACTCTAATTTAAATTAATTCCAATTGATTGGAATAATCTTGTTGATTAACAGTTAATGATAAGTAAATGATTGGAGCTAATCTGAAATGAAATGAACATCTGGGTGTTTTCTTCATATTGTAGTCTTAATGTATTTTGTATTATTGCTTTGTTCATATTTGGCTGTTCAATCACAGACGTTGTGTTTTCCACTGACAGTTAAAGAAGTCATTCTCATTGTCATTCATTTTGATGGTCAAGTTGGTTATTTGTTGAGTGGGTAAGAAGGTGGATGTGATGTCACCTGTTGTCACAGTTCTAGGCCTCTATATCTTAAATGGCACACATAATGTGAACTTGTGGTCTTGTGGACTTACAATGACCACAGCATGTGTCTGTACGTCTATGAGACCACAAGGTTTCCAATTCATTATTTTAGATTTCAGAAGTGGCTTTTCCTTTTGCAGCTGATATATGACCTCCATGCGCAATTCTGCAAAGCCTGCACCAAGACAAGCTTAGCAGCAGACTTCTACCCAGCAAAGCTGCAGTAGATCATGAAAGTGTGACAGAGGAACACTGCAAGTGTTTAAGTTTCAGTTTGGGACTGGGCCGATGATCTGCACAGCCTCCTGATGGTTTGTGCAAGGCATATTTGTTTATGTTAAGGCAGGTCTGTATGTATGTCAGGTGGGTGTGTGCGTGAGTGCATGCATGTGTGTGTGTGTGTGTGTGTGCACGACTCATGGCTTTAGAAATGTCGAATAGACTTCAGGCCGAGAGGGGTAGAATGCGAGATTTTGACTCTAGAACTGTCATACACACTACTGCAGGAGATGATAATAGACCATAGCTTGCACAAACTTTACATTGCCGTAATTTCTACTGTACTATGTATGCACCCTATGTGTATGTAAACACAGAAATGTAATAATATAATCATCAAGTCTTAAGCTGTGAAAATTAATGTATTATATAACGTCAAGTACAATATGCTGGGATGTGGGATGGGTTGAAGAGGGGGAGGGGGGTTGCTGATGAATTATTATTTGTGTGCGTTTGCGTATGTGTGTGCGTGTGATTTCTGGGGTGGGGTGGGGGGTTTGGTTGTTTGGGTGGTATTTGTAGTAAAGCTAGAAGGAGCATTAGCCATCAATCCTGGCCATCAAATCAGGCCATGGTGTGCTGTTGTGCCTATTACTTCTGAATTTATTTCCCTAAATTAAATCAGACTCTGAGCTCTTAGCTGCTTCATGTGTGTACGCTTGTTTTTTTTGTTTTTTTTTAAATCCATTTTCCTACCTATTTGTCTACATGTAGTGTCTGACAGTGAAGTAATGCACATTTATTATCCAAATGCGAAACAACAGGGTGTGTGTATCATTAATTAACACAATATAGGTACGCTTGTATATGTATGTAGCATTCGCACATCCATCAATGCATAGGGAAATATACTGTATGTATAACTAATCTAATGCGCTGTCACCTCTCATCCTTATTAGAAAATCAGTATCAATTTAGTTTAAGCCAAACATAGGGTGATTTTTGTTGCCATTTCTGATGAATTTTAGCTTTATAAATCCTTGTATCTGATGGTCAAATAATACAAAGAAGCACACACACGCGCACACACACACACACACACACACACACTTGTCAGTAGGAGGGTGTCTTTAACATCATGACGACTACACTGATTTAATTCACTTTAATCCATTACTAGAGCTATGACAGTCAGATCCCTCTTATCAGTAATAATAGAACTAAAATGATCGCTTTTAAAATAATACGTGGAAGAGGAGCCACTTTAAATGCGGTGTTTAAATTAATTAACTGTAAACATGATTAAATTTAAGGATATTATGTGAAAGTATAATTGCCCACTGGGAATAAAATGAACTCTGCTGGTTGTAGTGTCTCCCCACTGCGCCTCAACGCCGCAAAACCGCAACACTTTTATTCAAGTAAAAAAAAAAAAGATTAATATGCATTTAAGAGAAGCAGGTCTTAATCTCAATCTAAGGGACATTTAAAGCGCGCTGGGAGTCGCGGCTGTGAGAGTATCCTGATGCCGGCGGTCATGGTCTCTAATGCGGCTCATTTGATGCTGCGCGCCCGCTGTGCGCATCAAGCGCTCCAGATCACCATCCAGAACCTCAAAAATAACAAGAAATACCAATTTCTTGGCCGGACCTGATCGTTTTCTGCTCTGAAATTTCACCACAGGATTAAAGTGGAGCAATTAAATTGTTATATTAATACGGAGTGGATAAACACCGGAACCGATCGGAAAGTTGGTGTGTTCTGCATCAAATATTGGGACATTAATCTCTTTCATTCTCACTGATGTTATTAGACTAGCATTTACAAAAAGTGCAAATACATAGACTACACACACACAAACACACACACACAAACAAACAAACAAACAAACAAACAAACAAATAACTAAATAAATAAACAAATAAATAAATAAATAAATAAATAAATAAATATCCCCAAACGCAGATGGCTATTTCTGTTTGCAGGGGAAATGTGCGTGGTGTGTGTGGCCTACCTTGTGTGTGTGTGGCTTAAGGAACAACAGCAGGTAAATTAGGGTTACCTGGTCATATATGGTCACAGACACATTCATTATTTCAATTGAAATACCTAGCGTTTGCGCGTGCGTGCCTCTGTGTTATCCACTACAACTCCTGTGAAACACTTCATGATCATGAGTCAGAGCCTGATATATCACCACACCCACAACAATACACACATTCACTTCTTCAGTCCAGAGTGTCATCTGGGGTCAGTGTGTACATGTCAGTTGACAGCCTGGCACTGGGCTCAGGGCAAAGAGGTGAATACAGCTCACTTACTTACAATCTTTCTCTCTCCCGTTCTGCTATGAATTCTTGGTTCAAATGCAGAACTCCCTAAATTATCTCAAATGGAAGGATTTGACATTTTTGACTTTATATGAATACACGCACCCATGAATTGTCACAATTTTAACAACAACTGACAATGTTAAGAGACAGATGAAATTGATCCCTTTAATTTAGGCCAGGGTTAAACTAAAGAGTTAAAAAAATAGTTAATTTTCTTTTGTGTTCAACAGAATTAGGAAACGCAAACCGGTTTGGAACAAAACCTTTAAGCTAAAGCATCAGTTAATTCAGGAGAATTTATTTTGTATTAAACAAACAAACAAACACATAAATAAATAAGGTAAGTGCTATAATTATGCTTGGTAATCCCAGAAAGCATTTTACAAAATGAATCCAAGATGATGGATGACTTACATGTCACAGATGGTTGCAGGAATGGAGAGTTGTGCCAGGATCTAAGTTTACCAGTGCAATATTAACAAATGAAGCAAATCCAAGCACACATTTGAAAAAACAACAAAACCGGCATAACAATGAACTGAACCGGCAAATAAGAACTGAAACTGAGAAATAGGTATACTCAGTAAATGAGGAAGAGAACAAGAGACTGAGCCGAAAGGCAAAGCTCTTGATTTACCAGTCAATCTACGTTCCTACTCTCACCTATGGTCATGAGCTTTGGGTCATGACCGAAAGGACAAGATCTTGGATACAGGCGGCCAAAATGAGTTTCCTCCGCAGGGTGGCAGGGCGCACCCTTATAGATAGGGTGAGGAGCTCTGTCACCCGGGAGGAGCTCGGAGTAGAGCCGCTGCTCCTCCACATCGAGAGAAATCAGCTGAGGTGGACTCCTGGACGCCTACCTAGGGAGGTGTTCCAGGCATGTCCCACCAGGAGGAGGCCTCGGGGAAGACCCAGGACTATGTCTCTTGGCTGGCCTGGGAACGCCTTGGGATCCCCCTGGAGGAGCTGGAGTGTCTGGGGAGAGGGAAGTCTAAGGCTCTCTCCTAAGACTGCTGCCCCCGTGACCCGGCCCCGGAAAAGCAGTTGAAAATGAATGAATGAATGAAGAAAATAACACAGTTTATTTACGGTTATAAATAGCATTATGTAATTTTATGTCTCTGCTCTTTTGGCTGTTGATGTAGAAAATTCAACTGTGCAATTTAAGAAAGTGACTAGTATTCAATTGTATAAGAGGTATAATTTATAGAGAATTAAGTCTTCAAAATTACAGAAAAAAGTACTGGCAGTTTATTACCAGGTTTATGGTACCATAATTTACAACACCAACCCAGACAATATATCAGTTTAAGATATTCAAAATGGCAATAAAAGGAATTTTCTCAAAATGTTACAACATCAAATGTTGTTGAAGGAAAGATCAACGTCCCTTAAGAGAATTCAAACATATCATTAATGCAATTGAAATAGACATGAATGAACGAAAGAGCAAACAAACCATATTTCTAAATATTTAAGTTAACTTAATTATATTTAGTTATCTTTAATAACAGTGTTGTATCCTCAGCTTAGTGGTATGTTAAAATCATGTTGTCACTGAGTGCCACTGTGTGACTGCTACAATTTGTTGCATTCTAAATCTGTCATATCATGTAAAATTACAACATCACAGCATTTTATAGATTATATACCAAAAAACGTCTATGCAGATCTGCAGACCCAGATTTTTCTCCCTCTGCTCTTTTGTTTTTCATTTATCATATTGTATTTTACACACCGCATAATGCAGATGAAGAAAAACACAAAAAAACAAGATGAAACGTGTTCAACTTGAACATTTTCTACCAAGTCTGTCTTAATGTCCTTTACAGAGTCACATACAGTGTGTATTTGAGTGTTGGCTCAGCAGAACAAGAACAAGGTGTGATATATTGTGGAGAGAGGATTTTAATGAACGCACCTTCTCAGGGTCACCTTCTGTTCTACATATATGCATATATGCTGATGGACCAAAAAATAAAAAATAAAAAT
>CAIGQW010055114.1:56505-70396 GCA_903798125.1 Danio choprae | reverse complement strand
ATATATATTACAAATGTATCACCGCGTTTGCCTAAAGTAACAAAAGTCAAAAGTCTGTTTTTTTTTAAAATACCACAGAGAACTTCACTCAGCTATAACCCAAACTAAATTGACTGTAACCTGCTGGTGGTTTGGTCTTTCATGTTCACATCAGAAGTGCTCTGAAGCCTTAAACAATACTTATTTTGATCCCTTCAGACTTGCAGTACAAAGCAGCGTAGAAAGGGTAGTGTCTGTGTCACACAAGCAGGCTGGAGTCATGCTAAAAAATCTGCGCTCCACAAATGCCACTCCTTATTGGACAGAAGAACTACATACAGTATAAGTTTATCTGTGATTTTTATGTTTATTGTAAAAAAAAAACATTTTTTACATAAATGCATTGACCAAATCACATGCAGATTGCTGGAATGTCAGCAGAATCCAGTTTTAGCCCTAAGAAATGCAGCCTCGTGTGCAAGTGTGTGCACTATTAACCAACATTTTTGCAAGCATTGTGGCAGCCAAATGTGACAGGTAAAATAATAAAATACTTTTTTTTCTTTTATGTAGTTCCTATAAGACATAACTTGTGTTGCTGATTGTTTTATTTCCTTACAGGGTTCTTTTTTTAGACTAGCATAATCTGTTTGAAAGAAATGATCATTATTAATTGTATTTTATTATTTAATAAGATATCAATATAAACATATTAATATAATGCTTTATTGTTTAATTCATATATATTAAACATGAAATATTAAACTCCATTAATTGCTTTTGAATTACATTTTGGAAACAGTCACAGAGGCTTTTGGTTAGATAAAACCTCTAATGTCTTGAAATGTCTTTAGGTGTGATAACTTCAACACAAGCATAATAACTGACTCTGGTCTGTTAATATATACATCACAGGTGTGCATTATTTCGTAATAATTTGACAGCCCAGCATCGATTATTACTTGTATTATTCAAAATGCCTCTTGCTTGATATCATAAAGATCCAGTTGATAGTCACTGTTCAGAAATCATTAGCACATATGCATTCAGTTTGCCATTTTCAAGAGTATAAAGACCATAATTTGCATATTCAGTGTAGATAGGGTTTTCGCAAAAGTGTCATGTTTGTGCTGTGGTATGGTGTATGTGTGTAATTCCTTCCACTCACTGTGATGAAGCATTTGCCAGAAGTGTTAACTGGCATATTAGCAGTTAGCATCAGCTTCAACAATTAATGAATGTTAATCTCTAATTAAGCTAATTGAATTTGAAATGAGCTTAAAGGGCGAGACAGGACAGCTGGGTGAGAGGAGTTGGAAATCATAGTATCACACAAATAAAAAAATACAATATCACTTATCCAAGAAAAGGTAAAGAAAAATGTGCCATTTGTGTCACAAGGATTTTATCTCACTAACTATGGGCAATACAGTTTAAATGCAGCCTAGTATCTAGTAAAACCAACCGGAAAAATCATGATGAACAAATAAAAATAAACCTACACAGAAAAATAGTCAGTGTTTTCAAATATCATATATTTCTCTTTTATCCTGGCCACCTCTTATTTACTAGTGAACACCTTAATTTCTTTCCTCAGGCAACAACCCTCATAAATGCTGAGACATCTCTCACATGCTCTGAACAGTTACTCAAACCCCTTCATTTAAAAACACATCCACTGACAGCTTTCATTATAAATCACTGTATTTTCCAGTTTGGGGTATATTAAACGTGTCATTTTTCCATACAAAAATCTAAGAGTAGCAAAGCAGGTGAACATTTGATCATTTGTATAAATACATTTATAAACATACGACAAATATGATCTATTAATTAATTCATGCTAAATGAACTACTTAGGGGGAATGTTTTTTCTTGTTTTTTTTATTAAAGGTTTCATTTCAGATCAGAGAGCATTCTTGATAATGTCACACCAGCCAACACGAGTCAAGTCAAAGCTGTATTTGCCACTTCTAGAAGTACACACAGACAACAGAGCTCATTTTACACTTTCTGGAGAACAATGGTAAATTCTAAAAAAGCGTGTTTATACTCATTGAAATGAAAAAGAGGGGAGAGTTCACCTGACATGCTGTATGCACACCGTCAGACACACGCAGCCACGAATAAGCCATTAAATATATGTAAATGAAGAGTGTTGGCAGAGAGCTAGCACATAATAGCACGCACAAGGGACAAATGGAGAAATGGATCCTGGGTAGTGATTAATTTATCTGATGATGCCTCTAGTGAGAAATTTTAGGTCACAAATGAAGTGACAAGATGACAAATTACCATTTTAAGGAATTTACTGGGAATCGTTAAGGAACAATTGTCAGGTAGTTTGTGCCAGGCGCAGAGAATGGTAGAAATATAGTTTTCCCCTATCTGAGAACTGTATTATTAATTATCTTGTATTAAGATCGTTCTCCACAGTGCTCGTTTGATTGGCTGTAATGCATGGTGTGCTTCAGTCTAAATTGTAAATTCATTTAGTGTAGATTTCGCACAATTAAACTAGACGGGGTGGGGGTGGTGGGGGGTTTAGGGGGTTGTTTCACCGAATTATGGTCCGTTTCTGACCCGCTGTGATTTTATTTGAATGTTTACCATTTTTAAATTTGCTAATCAAGGAATTTAGAAAAAGTGATAGTCTTTTTATTTGTCAATATTGTTGTATTTAATTTATTTATTTGTTTTACATTTTTGTCTACCAATTACTTTTTAAAATCTAATTCTTTTATTTATTCTCTCAGTCCAAAAAAAAAGTAATAAAAAAAGCAGATGTCTTTGAACCCTAAAGCAAAGATTCCTGATGTTTGCATTGAATTTGATTGTTATTATTCACAGACCTTCATGTAAAATTACTCCTTTTTGTTTTGCTCAGGGCCTCACGGTGGTGCAGTGGGTAGCACGTTCGCCTCACAGCAAGAAGGTCGCTGGTTCAAGCCTCGGCTGGGTCAGTTGGCGTTTCTGTGTGGAGTTTGCATGTTCTCCCTGTGTTGGCGTGGGTTTCCTCCGGATGTTCCGGTTTCCCCCACAATACCAAAGACATGCGCTATAGGTGAATTGGGTAAGCTAAATTGTCCGTAGTGTATTTGTGTGTGAATGAGAATGTGTGGATGTTTCCCAGTGATGGGTTGCAGCTGGAAGGGCATCCGCGGCATAAAACATATGCTGGATAAGTTGGCGGTTCATTCTGCTGTGGCGACCCCAGATTAATAAAGCGACTAAGCCGAAATGAAAATGAATGAATGAATGAATGTTTGCATTGAATTGGATTGTCATTATTCACATTGGCTTTATGAATGAATGGATGAATCAGCTCTGCTCCTCTAGCATCAAGAAAACACATAAACATAAAGAAGGTGCATAATTCACTAATAACTATACTTATTTATATTTATTCCTATTTAAAGATCAAATAAAATCTCACTTTTTATTATAAAAACACACTGTGCCTATACAAATGATAAAGACGCAGTATCTATACAAATGCCTTCCAGTGGGAACCACACTAAAATTGGATTTTCCCTCCAAAAGTTAACAAATCCTCCGAATGATCCATTTCTCTCTCTGGCTGCATTCTCCTCCTAGACTCAGAAACTAAACTGATTTATTGATTATTTAATGAGGTTTTTAATCACATGTCAAGAAGTCAGAGGCAGCACTTTCTAGAAATACATCAAAGCTTCCTCTCTGAGCATGATTTAAAGAGTTTCATTTTAAAAAAGCTGCACTCTACTAATCTAAGAGCTGAATATTAAACAGTGAAGAATGGCAGACTGATACAGACAGAACTTGCAGGAAAGGAGAAAAATACAAATGGGATCTATTTAAATTGTTTTCTTGAACAACAGTGAGATTAAACTGAGAACAAAAGGGACACTTCCTAAATGGTGAAGTGTGTATTCCGTTCAATGTTAAAATGATTTCCTTTATTACAGCTTTAAACACAGTGACAAATCTGATCAATGAAACATATGTTTGGTAAGCTTAAACACTGTCAGTCTGTGGCGCTGATGTAGGAGGAGTGTTCAGGAAACACATTTGAAAAAAGTTTCATTTGACACTACAGTTGCATCTAATTTTTATGTCACATCTAGAGTCATACACAGTATGGTATGCAGTGAAATGCTTACACAACCATGCGTGACCTTAAAATAATAACATACATTCATTCATTAATTTTCCTTCGGCTTAGCCTCTTATTTATCGGGGGTCACCACAGCGGAATGAACCACCAATTATTCCAGCATATGTTTTACCCAGCAGCCCTTCCAGCTGCAACCCAGTACTAGGAAACACCCATAAACTCCCACACACACTCATGCATTACGGCCAATTTTGCTTACCCAACTTATAGCACATGTCTTTGGACTGTTGGGGAGCACTCAGAGGAAACCCACGCGAACACAAGGAGAGCAGAAGGAGAAGAAGGCCCAGCCTGGACTCGAAACAGCGACCTTCTCGCTGTGAGATGACAGTGCTAGCCACTGAGCAACACTGCTAGCAAAATAATAACAACAATAACAAAAATAATAATTATAACAATAGGAATCTAAACTATAGAGACATAAAAGCAAATATAATTTTATTTAATTTTTTTTAAAGTACAAAGTATAAAAATATAAGATAGGTATCTGAAGTGATTCTAACAAAGTGTCTTGTGCATAAGAGGGGAAGGAGTGTATCCTATCAGTGGTTTGTCAAGCCCACTCACCTGTATGGCGTACACTAGAACTACACAATATACGGCCAGGATGTGTGAAAATGTGCGTATATGTACAAGCGGGTGTTCAAAGTGCATGTATGTGCAGTGTTCAATACGTGTCCAAAAAATGTGCAAGGAATTTTCTGTACATGAACCTGTCTGTAGAACATGTCAAATGTGGAGCAAATTCATGCTGAGGTCTCATGCTGTGCAAACCAAACCAAACTAACTAACAAGAGTTGGGTAAAAAAAAGGGAAAATAAAAAAAATTAATAAAAAAATAAATTATGTAACATAATGCATAATTTCATATTCATTTCCTTAAAAACTCACATTAAGTTACTTTTGTTAAAGTGACATGAGATTGAATATATTTCTTTTTTCCAACGCTAACTAACTAGGGGTGGCATGATGGCTCAGTAGTTAGCACTGTCATTTCACAGCAAGAAGGTCGCTGAGTCCCAGCTGGACCAGGAGGTATTTCTGTGTGGAGTTTGCATGTTCTCCCTGTGTTTGTGTGGGTTTGCTCCGGTTTCCCCCACAGTCCGAAGACATGCGGTATAAGTTATATAAGGTATTAATTGAATTAACTAAATTGGCCGAAGTGAATGAATGTGTTTGAGAGAGTCTATGGGTGTTTCCCAGCTTGGTGCTGGGTTGCAGCTGGAAGGGCATCAGCTGCATTAAACATATGCCAGAGTAATTGTCAGTTCATTCTGCTGTGGCGACCCCTGATAAATTAGGGACTAAGCCAAAGGATAGTGAGTGAGTGTAACTAACTAATAATAAAAACTAGTAAATAAAAAAATATATAATAGTAAATAAAAATATTATGTGTTATTAATATGCTTTTAGAAATGAATTTTATAATTTAGTCCTAATAATGGTTAGAAGCATTTAGACATTCACCTGGTAAAATGCTAAGATATTGTGGTGATTATAATTACAGCTAATTTTATCTAAGGTTGCATGGCTGCATTGCAGCTGTATTTGTTTATCTGCATATTTCCTCATCTATTTTTTTCTGCTGTTTCCTTCTGCTTGAAAGCTAGTGCCATCTTTAATTGTAAATCATCAGGGTGAATCTTCTTTATTACATTATCTGCAAACAATGCTTCAAAGTTACTTTTACATTCTAACTGAGACAGTGCGAATACTGAGCAGTTTTGCTGTGAGTACACAGTGTGTTTTGTTGTAGTCTTGCTTATATTAAAAAAAAACTATAGTCATTTATAGTAAATACTTTTCTATTTTTTAACCATACCATAATAAAGTGTCTTTTATTGTATATATTATAATATTTACATCATTTGGTCATCACTCATTCCTCATTTTTCTTTGGCTTAGTCCCTTATATATCAGGGGTCGCCACAGGAGAATGAACCGCCAACTATTCCGGCATATATCCATCCATACACCCTCGCATTGACACACACACACACACACACACACACACACACACACACACACACACACACACACACACACACAGACGTATATCTGCGTCATATAACATATCTGAGTTAACAGTGTTAACTATAGTGAACTTATAAACTGTAATAAATACTGTACTTTACTTTTTACTACAGTAAACTGTGTTGTATTGTATATACCCTATATTTGTAAAATATGTGGTCCATTATTGGTCAATTGTCTATATTACCATAGTTCCATTAACACAGCAACTATAGAATTAGAATAGGGCTAGCATTCAAAATACAACATATTCTGGCAACACAATGTTTTCTAAAGGTTTGTCCTCCATCTCCAAATGTTTAAGAAGTATTCGGTTAGATAATGTTAGCTAAAATGTGCTTGTTGCATTAAAAAGGAATTCAAGAATGGATTTAACAGAGTGTGGCCAAGTGGGACAAATTAACAGCATTTTACACTATGCATATATTGGTAGTGGGTCCTTTAAGAGATGGATTTCTTAATGCAGGCTGTGCAATAAAGCTAGCAGATTTCCTCAAGATTTGGCAAGGTATACTTTTATTTTTATTATTATTCCTTACACTGACCTTGGTGGAGGAACTTGCAGCTTTACTTGCAACCTAAATTCATGTTCATCAGTAAGCTGAGAACCAGACTCATGTACCTGAATTAATGAAATTAATTGGAAATTGCTGTCGTGATAACAGTAGTGCACACAAAGAAAAGTCTGTTCAGTGCTTTGGTTTGGTTAGTCACACTAAATGCGTACCACGACCATGTATAATCAAACCGCACCCAAGTGGCCCAGAGCATGTTACAGAGCGAATACACGAGTCAAATGAACCACATTTTGGAGGTCAAATGCTTTGGCATGATTCACATCGACTAGTTAGGTAAACCTTTAGAAATGTGAAAAAAATAGCATGTGTTTAAAACATGATTGTATATTTTGGTGCGCTTCTTTTTATTGCAAAATCCCTACCTCATATGGTTGTACAGAGTTTTGCATAAATTATGTGAGATAAGAGTAAATATAATTCAAAATGATGAAAGTCGGTGGTGTGTAAATGTGGCTTGATTAACAGATGTTAAACAGTGGAGCTCCTGTGTGTATCATTGCCTATTGAACTGTTGGGACTTTTGGCTGAGGTCTGCACAGCTGACGGATGTCGGCTTGATCCACACAGGTCTAATTGTCTGTTCTCTGGAAGCTGAAGTTATCGGCAGCTGCCACATGCTCAAACACTGAGGCGCCACCCCGGCACAGCTAACCAGAGCTGACTAATTGCAATGGCCTTTTCATCATTTCAAATCAACCACTCTTCTGCACACATAGGGGAGAGGTGTCCATAAACACACACACACAAACACGCAAAATCTCTGTTTCTCAAAGACACATACTGACTCTTGCATGGTTTGTATCAATCTCAAGTCAGCCTTGACCAGCAGTCAAAAGAGTATTTAATGGAGGAACATGCTGACCTCCAGTCTACACCCCTACCTTCCAGCCTTAACCTGATTTCAGCAACCGTTTAAGAGGGCATGGGTAGGGGGATCTGAAGGTTCAGTGGTAGTAGAGGGTCCAGGCAGCAGGCTGGTCTGTCTGACATTAGATCAATAGTGTCCGTACTTTGAGTGCAGTCAGGTTGACAGCAACCCACGTGCCATAATTGGAGGAAATATGCAGCTAGGCCAATCCCACCACCCCCCATCGGCCTAGTATTACCCCCCCCCCCCCCCCCAACCCCACCCCCCCCCCCCCCCCCTCACCCCCCCACCCCTGCACCCGCCATCCCTCCCCCTCCAGCACTGTCACATCTGTCATATGTCATCCCAAACCTCTAGTGTCTCCACAGGAGACTGGTCACTCCTTACGCTCATTTCCTTGGCTCTTTCTTTTATTTTCCTTTCCTCGCTTTCTTTCCAGGAGTCATGCAAATGTCCACTTAAAGAGATGAATGCCAACCATATTAGGAGCGTTCTTCATGCTTTATGCAAAAGAAAGATCTGTGTCATCTGAAGATTTCACGGGAATAAAGTCGCCATTTATTTGTAAAGATGAAGCTGCCTGTAGAAAAAAAAGAGATGATTTGGTTCAGCTTATTAAAACTGAGGGGAAGAATACACAACAAGCCTTTTGAGAGAAGTAACAAACAATAGATGAGCCATGGGTGAGGTGACTATACATATAAGCCAAAAGAAATGAATAATACCAAAATGTAAAATAAAGCAGCTGAGAGGTCCCTCACCCTGTTTCCAATCTCGGAGATTTTTGTATTGTGGTATCACGCAGGGACTTGCATATTTCTAGAGCAAATATTGACTGAAACCTTCGGTTGAATTTCAAATGAATGACTGCAAGATTTCATTCAAAGCCATGACTGAAATATTTGTGCAAAGCAGCAGTACTCGCCAAAGAGTGAGATAATTCCTGCACTGCAATATGGGAGGCCTAGCGTTTTATTCTTTCATATGATTTCTGTATCTCTGCACAGTTTAATCTGAAAAAGGTAGACAGAATCTCCGATTTGAGTGGATAGCCCTTTTGAAGCTTAAACAGTGAAAGTATGCAGTGTTTTATTTTATCTGAAGAATGAAGGGCTTAGGCTCAATCCTATAAAGAGAGGAATTTCACTATTTGAACAGATGAGTGAGATATTTAGCCCAGCGAGACTAAAAGGTTTTCTTTCCATAACAGTTGGGAAGCTGTATAACTGTCATTTCTTTATCTGGAAAGCCAAAAAGCGTTTGGATTTTCATGCATTAGGTGACAGCGTGAGAGGTTTTAATATTTAATCACAATCAGATTAACAAACGCTTGCACATTATAAAGAGGAAGCTATTAGCAAACTTATCATCAATATGCATCAATTAGAAAAGGCTTGTTTGTGATGCAAATTCATTTGACTTCCTTCTGTGATTCACAACAGAAGTCATCCTGAAGAATGTTCATGCATTGCCATATAACGGACAGATACCATTTCGACTGTCATGCTCTGTGGACGAAAAAAAAAATCTCATTAAAAATATCATGATCTGCTTTAGCTACATCAAACATCAGTTGCATTCATGCATATTCAAACTTACAAGCAGCAGCTAATCTGATATCACAGTAACATCAAAATGACACAGAGTTCTATTAAAAATGAAGAAGAAGAAAAGCTTTGCTGTTGTTTTATTTACAAGATTATTGAAAGAACATTTAAAATGTATGTTGTTTTCCATAAAACAGAGTCAAAGGCATACAGTTTTGGGAGAACCTGATGATACTTATTTTTTTTTCAATTAATAAAACAGCCTATAGTGTCATTCTGTTCTTTTGTAGGTAGTCAACATCTTAAACATCAACACAAAGATACATTTGATCCTCATTAGAAACAAAAGGTAGCTAGCACTGACAATGCTGTCATTGGGAAATGGAACTAATCACACAACAGTAGGGGCACACACTCACAACTAAAGGACCAATGTCACTTCTCTTCAGACCCCTTTTCCCCACAGACATTGTGCTTACTTCTACATGTACTCTGGTTCACTGGCCTAAAATATGTGCTTAACAAACAAGGAGATTGGGGGAGGGGTCAAAAGAGAGAGTCAGTGCATCGTGGCAGGTCTGTGTTAAGTGATCTGTATTCCATGTGAGTCCACAGTTCCCTAACCCTGTGAAATTAACAACACATCCCTCCTCTGCGACCTCCGACCTCTCACATAATACCACATCCAACCAACGCCATGCATGAGTGTGTCTGTGTAATGTAAAAGGGACCCAAAATGTCCATGTCAATGTTTTCATTAAACACTGCCTGGAGAGGCAAGGTTCTGCTGCTAAACCGGAGACCACAACGTCCTTTATCGTCTAACCGAAAATAATAACTTTTTTTTTCTCTTTAGTGAGAGAACCACATATTTTATTTTTTTATCCTTTAATATCAGGGTAACAACAGTGAATATGTTGTGTGTAGACAGGGTGGAATTGTAAGAAACCTGTCAAGAACATATCTGAGTCATATTTCACCCAAATAATTTTATATATAGATATTTATATCAATTAAATTATATCTGGCAAATCATAGAGCGCAGGACAAAAGGATGGAATGAAATTATTCACAGCAATTCACATTTAGGTGAGAATTTATTGTAATGAAAATATGAATTTTTATCAAATGCATCAAATTTATTGATTTAATACAATTTATTTATTTGATGCATGTATTTATTTTTAATATAACCTCCCGATATCTGTGATTTCCAGCTGAGTACACTGCAATACCTCATTCCCTGAGAAAGCTCGACATGCCTGCACATACTGTACCTAACATTGGTCTTGGACAAAGTGTGGGAGCTTCAAATCTAGGATAGACATTAAATTGAGGATAAGAGGTTCTGAATGAGTGTTTAGTGAACATAATTTCCCATAGACCACCTGGAGGACGACAGCTTACAAGATAAGGAGTGAGACTTAGTTACTAAAGCTGAGATTGGCAGCTGAGAGTAGAACCTGCAAACTGACCTACACGTGAGACCTCCTCACCTCTGCCTCATAATCACCACTCTGAGGGAGGTAGTGGCTCACTAAAAGGCAGCAGCAGCCATTAGAGAGCTGCTTAAAACTCCACTTAAATATCTCTTTATGGGCGATTACTTAAACTGGGGTTTGGTATTTAAATGACACTTTCAAGGGCTTTCATGTGTGGTAATTCAATTGCTTGCTGGCATCGACTGAGGCTCCATTGTTACAAAAGAAGAGCAAATATCAGCAAGAGGTGCTGAGAGGTTTCTAAGGACAGATATATAACCACAACCAACTTACCTGACAATAACAAGAAAGGCAGCTATTCCTTTTCATTTTGGAAGAGCCGTTCATGTTTTTCTATGACACGAAAACAGCACTACATCGAATAAAGCCATGCTACTTTTAAAGTACAGAATAGACATGGGCATGCTGTTGTGCTTTTCAGATTTGTTTGTATTTTTCCAGTTGTGGCATGAAAAGACGTTTATGTATGTGTGTGTGTGTCTGTGTGCAGCGGGTCCAGGGTCCAGGTCCCCCAGCAGGAGGAGGCTTGGATCAGTGGAGACAGCCGTTAGCCTGAGGTTAGCTGGGCCGGCACGCCAATGCTGTGACAGGGAACAGGGGCGATGGAGTGGAAAGCAGACAGCAGAATTTGTGAATGTTGTAGTGGCCGCTCAGAACAGCTGAAGCATTTAAAGATGGCGCCGCTAACCTGCCTGCGAGCAGAGCAGGGCCGAGTGGTGGCAGGACACTATTGCGTGGATCACTTGCCATTTCAAATGCTACCAGAAGAGATATGGTTTATGGCTCTGCGTGATGTGTGAAATAGCAAGCGTTATGTAAAAGGAGTTTAGTAACACTTTACCGCAAAGTCTAATTCTTTCACATTATCTAACTTTATCGAACAATGAGCGGTACATTGGTTGCCATCCCGCCAATCACAGCTGTAATAATTAGCTGGAAACATTCCATTCTGAGATAATGGTAGAACAATATCAGTGTGATCTGAACACTCATGCTGCTCTAAAAAAGCGCATCAAGAGCTCTTAATGGAAATCATTAATGTACTATAAGCCAGAGCTTTACCCCTCAGAGAAAGATAGCGATCATTCCATCTGAATTAAAACATGCCGCATGCCCACGTGGGCTCTTATCGTGACCCCACTAAGAACAGAATCAGATAATCTTTGAGTGTCGTCCCTAGACACATCAGCCTGACGGCATTATAGTGAGAAATATAGGCATCTTCCAAGAACAGGGTACATTTTGCCCTATTGCTTTTTTTCTTTAAGAAATAGATGAATTTTATTTATTTATTTATTCATTTATTTATTCATTTATTTATTCATTTATTTATTCATTTATTTATTTATTTATTTATATATTTATTTATTTGGTGTGAACTCACATTTCTAGATCTTAAAATGGGTAATCTTGATCTCTACTGTATTAAACTATAAATAATATAACAATGGCAAAGTATTTACCTAAGTTAATATAATATAATAATATAATAATATAATATAATAATATAATATAATTGTAATATAATATCATATTTTTGCAATTATTCACAAATTGCTTAATTAATAAACACAGACTTAATACAAATAAAACCTGTGAAAACATTAGTTTCTGAATTAATTAAATAACAGAGACAAATTGATAATTAGGTCAAATTAGAAATGTGAAGCTCACACAACACCGAAACTAAACAAGATAACCCTTAACAGAAGAAAATAAAACTAAATACTTGAATTGACCACCTAGGGAGACCACTCAGAATACTCAAGCATTTTACACACACGCACACATGCACGCACGCACACACACACAAATATATATATATATATATATATATATTCATTGCCAGAGGAAAAATATTTTCTCACTTTTCTTTCTTTCTTTCTTTCTTTCTTTCTTTCTTTCTTTCTTTCTTTAATATTCAAACAGAATCATATCCTCTATTTATCATTCATATCTGTGTTTATGCATAATCACACCTCTGAATATTTGAGTCAATTTAATGAACATCTCCCTCTCTCTCCCTCTCCCTCTCTTTCTCTATCTACGGCAAATCCTGGTTTCTGTTAGAGTTTGTCTAATATGAAATAGGGCCATGGGGAAGGATTGCCAATGTTTGCCTGCGAGTTTACTCAGAGATGAACCACAGATGAATCTTTCTTCTCTCTATATATGCCAGAGACTTGATTTTAATTCACTGTAAAAGTACCCCACACTTACACACACACACACAAACACACACACATGCATGCACGCACACACACACACACACACACCTTGCAAGATTTAGAAACTCTAAAACATAAAGGTTGCATTAAATATTGGCAAAGCATAAAGCTGATCAAAGCTTCAGTTTGTGCTTCTGCTTTATTAACTTTGGTTTATCCCTCATATATATAAAAATCAAATGTCTTAAGGGGAAAAAAAGAATAAATAAACAAATACAAAATAATATTTTTCTTCTTTTTTAAATCCAACTTCACAGATGCATTAACAGACGAATAAAAGCTTATAATCTAGTTTGCTTTTGTTTTATGGCTAGTTTGTATTCCAAGAAAAGGTCCATAAAATTCACTGTGGAATTCCACCAAAAAGGAGAAAACAATCATTTGGATGAAGTGCATGGTTCATTCCACCCTAATTCTGGATTCAGCCAGCATATCATGGAAATTTTAACAGTCATAGAGGATTAACCCGTGTGGGTTGCAGGGGGTCTCGCTTGCCGCTACATTTAGAGGCATCAGAATCACTGCTGTGGAGAGAGAGAGAGAGAGAGAGAGAGAGAGAGAGAGAGAGAGAGAGAGAGAGAGATTTCATTTTCATCCATTGTTCACCCGTCCTGACCTCCTCTCTTTTTTTATAATCATGACAGTTATGCTGGAATATTTAGGCATTAATAATGAATTGCATGAGGTTCACACTCTTTATTCAGATATAGAACCTAGTGACCTTCACACTGGGCAAGAAACATTCAAAACAGGTGGCCATCCTTCAACCCCACGGGTATTTTTCCACTATTATTAAAGTTTCTAGTTTATGGTGTGTTCCTCAAACAGGATACAAAAAAAGATGTGAAACTTTTTTTTTGATTAATTGATTGAAAAAAAAAATTTTGTATGTCATCTGAACATATCTCCCATTTTTTCCTTACCCATATATATATATACTGTATATATATATATATTCATTCATTCATTTTCTTTTCGGCTTAGTCCCTTTATTAATCT
>CAIGQW010055114.1:28697-51505 GCA_903798125.1 Danio choprae | reverse complement strand
TGATTTATATATATATATATATTTTTTTTTTCAAGTATTCTTACTCCCTGGGTTTGGGTTCTAACATATAGATATAAAATGGTGTCTCAAGATTGGTCAGACAATATTCAATGAGGAGCTTATTCAATGTCAAATATGCAGCAGTCAGTCTGTAGCAGGTAGAGTCCTTCACACACTATGAAAGTCACTGTTGTCGCTTATTTAATACATAATCATGTCTCAGTGGGTGTGAAAATAGGCTGTCAGCTTTCCATTTTACAGATGGGAAAAGCAGGCATGTTAGAGACAGCAGTGTGAATATGGACAGCAAGATAACTACGAATGTAAGGTGTCTATGAGAAAGATTACATCCTAAATAGGAGGTGCTAGTGAACAAATATATTTGACCAGTAATCATTTTGTGTTGGTGTGGAGGTCCTGGGGACGAACTGGTGGATGGAGGGTTATAATTCAATCTGAGTCTATTGAGTTGTACCCCAGCACTTAATTTACAAAAACCTCTGGATATTATCTCTTACCATGACCTTCTGCATGCTCATCATGTCAGGGGTTAGTCCAGAGGAAACGCTGGAGCCAGATCATCCCAGCAGGAGTTTAAGCTGAAAACATGGTGCTTGAGGAGATCTCATACCGGGAGCTGCTACAGAGAGGTCAACTCTCACTCTCCAGCTGTCGCTCAAAGCACGCTATGGCCAGATACAGTAGGCAGGCGAGCAAAGATGTGTGACTATAGTTAGAACACAGGCAGTTTTTCCTTGTTTTCCAACATTGCTGCTGACATTTTCAAGTTTGGAACACAGTTCAGAAATTGATGGAACTATCATCAGCTCTCTCTTTCAATTCCTTTTCTTTTCTTATAATGATTTGATTTGATGGTTCATATTCAAAAAGTATCAAGTTGACCTTTCATTTGGAATAAGCTTTTTAAGATTTTATTCCAAAAACTGGAACTTAAGGCGCCAAAATAATTTAAGTTAAACTGAAGAAGGCACTGGTGTGACATCATTAGTAATCTATTGTATAAAACACTAAATAAATGTGACTAAACTTGACTGGAGTGTGGTAATATTCAAATCACTATAATTAGATGTTTCCCAAACTGATGTTTTCTCTTTGCTGTCATAGAATCGTCAACAGCTTTCTGCCCGATTACAGGTTTAATATATATTAATGCCATTCCCTGCTGTATCTTGCCATTGACAAACAAAAATTACACACCATGTAAAGGGATCATTTTTCTTCTTCTGACAAGCACAGCTAGCATGTCCGCTGCTGTCCCTGTTGGTCTGGGTTGGATGTAAAATTGGTAGAGCTGTTGGAAGCCATCAAACTGAGTTAGTGTGGATAGTCGTGCTCCCTACCTACTGCCTAAGACCAGTCATAGCCACCAACACAACACACCAAGATCTTTTGGGCTGGAACACAGGGGGCTGACAAGATTCATTAGACTGGAGTAAAGTCTAATACTACCACACCTCTGCATGTAGTTGGCACTCCTGCATGCTTTCATAACATAATAACAAAAGATAAACTTGTTTATTTGTGAAATGTCTGTATTTTTGGCCTTTTGAGTTCTACTTATAATATAACCTATTGTAATGTGAGGCCTAATGTCATGATTAGTCTGAACTTTACTGGGGTTTATTTCAAGTGTGAGCAAATACAAAATAAATAAAAAATAGCATGGACATGACATTAATGGTAACATAAACAATACTATAAATATGACCTCACCATACAGTATTTACAGAGAACAAAGCTCAATATACCATTAGGCTATATACACAATATGGGTCACATGACATACAAAGTAACCAGTAGGTTTGTTAATATATATATATATGGGGCTTCACGGTGGCGCAGTGGGTAGCACGTTGACCTCACAGCAAGCAGGTCGCTGGTTCGAGCCTCGGCTGGGTCAGTTGGCGTTTCTGTGTGGAGTTTGCATGTTCTCCCCGTGTTGGCGTGGGTTTCCTCCGGGTGCTCCGGTTTCCCCCACAATACCAAAGACATGCGGTACAGGTGAATTGGGTAAGCTAAATGGTCCGTAGTGTATGTGTGAATGGGAGTGTGATGTTTCCCGGTGATGGGTTGCAGCTAGAAGGGCATCCGCTGCGTAAAGCATATGCTGGATAAGTTGGCGGTTCATTCCGCTGTGGCGACCCCAGATTAATAAAGGGACTAAGCTGAAATGTGAATGAATGAATATATATATAGGGATGCACAATATTGTTTTGTTGCTGATATCAATATGCTATATATTTCAACAAGTTTTGGCTGATATCTATACCGATATTTAAGATAGCATATATTGTATTTTTAGTGTCAGCCAATCAGATCACTTCATGCAAATACCCCAGCTCAGACAGTACCCAGTTGCGGTCTAATTTCATTGGGTGACGCTGTTATGACAATTATGTCAACCCCAACTTCAGACACACCCTCTGTCAAGCGTTGATGCTGAAGCCGCATGTAAATCGGGTGCTAAAGTGTCCTGTCATTTAATATTAATCAAACAACAAAATAAAAATAATACGAATAAAAGATAATCATTTTCAGCTCTTCACTTAAAACTATAGTAATTTTAATTAGAATCAGTATATATACAGTGGTCAGCACTGTTGCCTCACAGCAAGAAGGTCACTGGTTCAAGACCCATCTGGGCCAGTTGGCATTTCATGTGTAGTTTACACGTTCTCCCCGTGTTCGCATGGGTTTCCTCCGGCTGCTCCATTTTCCCCCACAGTCTAAAGACATGCGGTACAGGTGAATTGAATAAACTAAATTGTCCGTAGTGTATGAGTGTGTGTGAATGAGAGTGTATGGGTGTTTCCCAGTATTGGGTTGCGACTGGAAGGGCATCCGTTGGACATATGCTGGAATAGTTGGCAGTTCATTTTGCTGTGGCGACCTTTGAAATAGAGACTAAGCCAAAGGAAAATTAGTGAATAAACATACACCAATACACATTAAAAAAAAGCACATTGAGATTTGATTACTTGATTAAATGTTTGTATATTAGGCTATTTTCTTTCTTTTTCTATAAGGCTCTTATTTTTTTATATATATTTTTACTTACTATTTCAACTCTCAGTTATTTGTTGACAGTAAAACTACTCTAAAAAGATTAAGAGGTTTGGGGTATTTATTAACATATACTCAAAGGGGCCCCCTCACATAGTTTTGTTTAAGGCCCCCTAGAGGTCTCTCTATGTGCTTATGTCATTGGAACAAGTTGCCTCTTGGAATTTGCGAGTTTGATGAGTGTTTAGAATTAATTTCTAAAATAATTAGTTACAAGTTTTATGAAGTGTTATTACGTAAATAGTTCATTTACATATTGCTAGAACTAGGGAGGTCTATATATGGATTTACAGGGTAAACTTATACATAGTTTGCCTTAGCGTTAAGATTTACTCTGAGAATAAAAGCTAACATTTTTATTGTGAAATGTAAACTTCTTTAACCAAACTAAACAAAGGAACCATAGCAGTTTCTACAGGAAGTACCACCCAGAGAAGTCTCTGATTATCCTGGCATAGAAGAATCATGAGGATCTTTAGAGCCTTTTGATTAGCTGAGAGTCCGTCCTCTACCATCTCTTCAACTGCACACATCTCAGAGAGCATTTAAAACAACAAAGTAGCAATGGGCTGCAGTTTCATCCATGGGATGTGGAGCGAGACGCCTCCACTTCCTGCCTTTGAAGCTCCAAGGAGCCATTTAATCAATTATTAATCAAAGTGGTGTGTGAAAAAGACACTCACTTATGCTGTAAGGGGCTTCAGAGAGAAGATTTCAATGTGCCATCATTGAGGTGTCTCTGGTTTTAATAAGGTGGTTTAGGGTACACGTGCACTCAGTGAAAGGTTCCTTTTAAGGTTGAGTTCTACAGTGGGAACACGACATGCCTGACTAGCACAGATTAATGGGGTGTAAATGAGGATCTAGGTGCTGGAGCGCTGCAGAGTGAGAAGTCAAGAGCAGCTACAAAGCCTCAGGGGAAGAGGATGAGTTACACGCTGAGGAGGATGCTTTTGTCAATTAATGCAATACTAGATGCACATATATGCTTGATAGCCATGAGGAATTTAATTACGAAAGCTTAAATGACAACAATTATTAATGTCTTTATTTTATTTCAGATTTCAGGTAATTAAACACAACTGAAGCAACTCATTAAGGTATTCACTAGAAACCCCCAGGCAAGTGTTTTGGTGCTGGCAAAGGCTAAACTCTGCAGGATATTGGTCCTCCAGGGCAGGACACCTCTGCTCAAAGAGAAACCACTGACATGTTATGAGGATCCCATTTATTTCAGTAATATCAAGTTTATTAGTAATATCTCTAAGTTTGGTATACAGTAAAATTTAATTTACGTCCTGTAACGAAGTGGTGTGAACTACGCAAACAGCAACAGTAGAGCATAACACCGCACACTACAGAAGCGATGAATGCATTGAAAGCTCTGAAAATGTGTTTACCAATGCATTGGCATTACTCCCCAGGCCAACAAGAACACAATGGGAGTTAGTTCATTTGATGGAATTGATTCCAGGGGTCACTTTATGGGGCATGAATCCCTCAATTCCATCTATGAATAAAAATGGTGCCTCTTGCAACTCAATCCAAGCATTCCATAAAAAATTCATCCGTTTTCTTTCAGATTTTTTTTTTCTGCCATTCTGTCAATCTTTTAGTGTTAGACAAATTGAAGTGAGCGCTCAGAGGGAGGCCAGCAGTAAGCAGAGAATCCATTTGCCCAGTCTACCCATCGTAAGAGAGCAGAGAGCCAACGTTCAAAGACGGCAGCCACAATACAGGTGACACAGGTCAGTCTCTCTTCCTGTACATCACCTGCATGATAGGATTGTTCTCGGTTGAGAAGGAGAAGCTCTGTGAAGCTCAGGCTCTTTTTGTTATGGTCATATCTTCTGATTGATGGCTTCATGGCCAGGGCCAGTGTGGCCTTTTTAAATAATTTATGTTGCAATTGCTGTGGACAACTGCTTTATAACAGGACTTGTTATTTTTACATTGACTCATCGATCGATAGTTTAAAAGACATCAGACCTGGACTAATGAACTTCTTAACAAGGTCTCTGGGGGGTGAAAATAATTACTCTTCAGCCACTGACCACCAAGAGGACAAATCTATTCTTGTCTTCTAACATAAACCATCTGAGCAGCATCGGTGAGCCTGAAGGATTGATTGATTTGGCATTGTATTGTTATTTTCGTGTACTGCGTTCCGGCCAGATACTTTCATATTTATTATTGTATTTATTTTATAAATATAATCATAACGGGTCATATATTTTATTATGCAATGGTAAAATTATACTTTTAAAGCAAGTGGATCGCAACACTTAGACATGGTGCATGTAAGATCACGTGTAAGGGTCCTGTTCTCCACAACTGAAATGTACAGTGTCATGTATGATATTCTTGGGCTCACGTTCATCAATATGTTTGCCCAAAAGAACGGTGTCACAGACAGGCAAATTGTTCTCTGTGCAGCTGTACAGTAGTCCTGAACCTCGTAAATCAAACCCTGTATTCGCCCTGCTTTTAACCAAGTGACAAATTGGCCAAACAATACTGCTTGAATTCTTATTAAGCTTGATTAATTCATATCATTAGTTAATCACACAACAGCTCATAAAATATAGTAAATTAATTTCTATAATGTGATTAATTCATGAAACACTTGAATTAACATCAATAAATCAATTGGTGAATCAATTACATTACCATTTTTAAATACAAAGTTAATAGTGTGCTTTAACTTGTGCTGCAGAAGTGATCATCTATCATGTAATATTAGAGGGCCAGAGGGAGCAACTCAAATGTTCAATGATCTGGAGGCTATTCTACAGCCTCACAATACGTCATATCATACAGTGACTTGGAAGCACTGCCCTCCTCTTAGAGAGTTGAACAAACAATTTTGCATACAGTACTTTTAGTGCTATGAAAAGAAATTCTGCGATGGATTATGGTTGTAACCTAAACTTCATTATGCAAGTCAATATATTGATTATTTTCTTGCTTGGAATAATAGCACACAAGATTTGAATTGAATTGAATTGAATCACTATCATTAGTGATTAAGTGATCAATTAACAGATTTATTCAAAATGGAATCCCTTTTTCCATAAAAATTACTTGTAAAAACATTATTGTCATATGTGACTGTATTGGATTGTCAGAAAAATCTAACCAAAGAGGAAGTGAAAGAAATGAGGACAGGGCAATAGGATGTGAACAAGACTATTCGCAGTTGCAGGAAAAGTTATCAGAGCTCTTAGCTTACATAGCAATCTCAGCAGCAGGTTGGGTTACACAGTCACTACATGCAGTTTATGGCCTGCACTCTCGTTAATAGTCCTGCTCTCTTCCGTAGCTGTCCGATCTCTGATGTTCAGAGCAGGCAGGCAAGAGATGCTGGCAGGAGGAGAAATGTCATATGATGAAAGGAGAGAATGTTCTTCTAACTTTGGTTAAGGTTCAGGTGAGTTAAGCTTGATTGGACTTTGTGTTTGTACCATTGGTCTTTTTGAAAGTACGGCGGTGGGTTTGACAGGTCCCTGTGTCTACGACATCGATGTATACAGGGGATTTCGTCGCTCAGAAGTAAGAGGAAAAGGTTAGAGGGACTTGTTCTCAGCTGTGAGATGGGACTGAGCTTGCTGCTCTAATTGCTGCTGTTCAGATGGGGGCAGGGCAACATGATAGTTTTCAACACGCATCGTTCCACTCAAAGCTCTCTGAGAGTGTTTTCACATGAAATTCAGCATGTTAGTCTCATATCTAATGTGGAAATGCTTTTTTTCAGGTTGCACAACTGTAAATAAGGCAAGACAGTCTTACAATCTGAGGATTTGTTGAATATGGCTAAAGTAATGGTTTAAAACTAGTTTAAGCATCACAAATAATTTTAAATGGTGTTTAAATGTGATAAAATTACAGAATGGATCTCTATACATAGATAAAAATCCAGTCTAGACCAGAGGTCCCACTGCTAAAATAGCAAATTTGATTAATCTGAGACCTCAAATAACGTCTGTTTTCACACTGAATACAGTACAAGCATACAATTTACCCTTACATCTTTTCATCTGGAAAATTTTTAGGCTCCTTGGAATTTCATTATAATTACATTAATGTGAGCACACACACATACTGAAACATTTTTAGGCTTCTTTATAAAACAACATATCAATGTATTAAGGACATAAACTAATATGAGTAACCTCAAAGTAAAGTATCATTTGAAACTAAATGTGCTTCGGAATAAGCACCTAAATCCTTCACAGAATCCTTAGTACATATTCTATCCGGCTTCTCCGATGCATCATACATTCAATGCATGTAATACTTCTAACTGAATTTTATATAACTGCACTGATGTTTTAAATTGCATTCTCTAAAAGAAAAGAGAAACACTTCACAGGAATCAAAACGCTTACCAACTTGAAACAATCTGTAATTATTGAGGTATTAAATCAATTCATTCCTTTGCACCAACAGTTTCGCAATTCTTCAGAAAATAATTTGCCATGTAAATCCATTCAGTCTCACAGATGACAGAGCGTAGTGCCTGAACCCTAATGACAGCAGCCTGGAACTCGCACCCAGTAAACAAAATGTTTAGCAGAGGGAGGAATATTAATTAGCACATTCATAAGTGTGTTATCATGGAATGCTCTCTTAGGAGAGGGGATGGGAAGGGGTATTTCTTGGGGGGGGGCTAGCAGGGGGTGGGGGGGGGGGGGGGTGCATTTATGAGTCACAATAGGTACAGCAATCCTCTCTCTAAGCCCTCCTCAAAGGAGGGGAGAGAAAGGATAGGGGCAGCTGAATTTATGCTGTTAAACCCCCGCTGATTGCCAGGAAGGTAAAAGAACCAATGGCGGCATCAGTGGTTTAATTTAAAGTGTGTTTCTCACTAGACTGCCCACAACACTTAATTAAACTCTCCTGTTTTGGCAATGACAAATGCTGCCGAGCAAGAGGACGGCAGGCAAGCTGACGGAGGCCGCTGTAATTTCTTTCATGTGCAGCGACAGCCAGATTCAGGTCAGAAAGTAGAGAATTAAAGAACTAAACAAGATTTCTGCTCACTGAGGGCCCCACGACAGGCGTTTCTTTCACATGAATACTCTCTCTTTATTTGCCCTCATTTAACAGGAGTTTTGTCATAGATTTATGGGGCTTGCGGAAACGCAGCATGTTTGCATAGATCTTGCTTTGCTCCGCTGTGCTTCCCATTTTCACCTTACTTTGGAGGAGAATTTTCAGCCTGTCAAACCAGCAAAAGTCAGTGCCATTTCATACCTTACAATGCTTCGACACAAAGATTCTAAAAAAAAAAGACAGCGAACATTTTGTCAACATGCAACTTTTGTTCCTCTGTGGGGACATTTGTCATCGAGTCCCCGAAGAGTGAACCGTGTGCTGTGGTAATCAGGCATGGTGTACATGTTGCCTGAACATCAGCATGACGACCCTTTAATACAGTCTAGACTTACATACTGTACAATGTCATCTACTTTACGAAAAACAGAAACCCATTTACTACAGCGCAACAGCTTATTTGGTTGCGACACAGCCCCAAATCCATCATATGTGCATTTCCAAAGACTGCTTGAGAGTCAGCTCTGCCTCAACCTTTATAAACTAAAAGGCAGGAACCAACCATGTGAAATAGACTCACAGTGGAACACAAAAAGCTGCCACACTACTAAAATAAAACAGATTTATGTCTGTAAGGCATTATATAATTATTTTTTCTCTCTAATTTAAAGAGCTTCCACTCTCATATAAAGTGATGTTGGGTGATTAATACAAGATTAAACTGTAACTTATGTTTGTTTATTACTAAATTGTAGGACATTGCATGAATGTCTTTGGTCAAGTAATTAATCTGCCTAACAGTGCATGATATTGTTCACCATACTACATATCAACAAGTCAAATTTGGGAATAAAGATCATTAGATGTCTGTTGTCTGTTTCACTGACGAGCCCATTGGATGGTCCTCTGAGCCATATAATTAGACTAATGATGGGGTGACTGAGTTTCTCAGGCTGTATTAGAGAACTAATTAACAGTGCTTGATATGTTTTATTGTGTCAACCTTCACAACTGGCTATTCAGTTATTATTGAAACAAGTCTTTTGAATTTGCCACATATTTGCTCATTTACTAACATTATTGATGTAAAGTGTGTGGTACTTAAAAAAAACTGGTCTTCGAAATATTTGAATGGCATATAAAAAATGGCAAAAACTGTCAATTATTCTTAATTTGTATTTCACAGCCCCATTAGTTACTTAAAAATCTAAATGAATGTAGCGATAGGGTTGCAAATATAAATTAAGCTGTCACCTGTCACTCACTACTGTCTACCTATATTGATATCAAAACGGATTGTGTAACAATGTGGCAAGAGAAAAAAAAGTGGTCAGACTTAATAATAATCAAATTGAGAGCAAATACGAGGAGAGCAAAACAAAGAACGAGAGCAAGAAAAGCAAAAACACAAATGGCTGCATGATAAATTAGACAGGAGCAACAGAAATAGGAGTGATACAAGGTGGAGTGGTTGTTAATGAGTGCCAGCCAAGAGAGCATTGCAAAGGTCCAGCCTGAACTGAACATGAGATTAATCAAGGAGTGTAGCATTACTCTGATGGATGCTACCTAATCTTTACATAGGGTAAATCTGTAGGGTGGTTCTAGTAATGTGGTCTGTAAAGTTTATCAAATCATCAAAAAAAATCATAACCAAAATGTTCATAGCTGTGCTGTTCCAATCCTGCTCCAAAACACAAACCATGTAGTTTTAGGGTTGGGGGTTGTATTTATTTTACTAAAATTTTACTAAAATTTCACATTAAATTCCACATTAAACATTCTATATATATTTTAATCCTATTGATCACTTACAAAGCAAACAGATTTTACCTAGAGTATTAAATACAGCTGGGCGACACAGTAGCTCAGTGGTTAGCACTGTCGCCTCACAGCAAATCCGTTGGTTTGAGATCCAGCTGGACCAGTTGGCATTTCTGTGTGGAGTTTGCATGTTCTCCCTGTGTTGGCGTGAGTTTTCTCTGGATGCTTCGCTTTCCCCCACAATCCAAAGACATGCGCTATAGGTGAATTGAATAAACTAAATTGGCCGTAGTGTGAATGAGTGTGTATGGATGTTTCCCAGTACTGGTTTGCAGCTGGAAGGGCATTCGCTGTGTAAAACATATGCTGGATAAGTTGGCGGTTCATTCCACTGTGGTGACCCCTGATGAATAAAGGGACTAAGCCGAAGGAAAATTAATGAATATTAAATACAGCTCTGCCTCTTATCTATTTGGCCAGAGGTGAACTGGTCCCCTGACGGAGTCTGTGTTCTCCTAAGGTTTCTCCTAAGGCTCCATTTCCATCAACTGGAGTTTTGGTTTCTTTCCACTGTCACCTTTAGCATGCTTGTCATTTTTGGTCAAGCCGAGCAAGTGGAGCTGATCGCTCTTCAAGAGTGACATTTGTATTGAACTGAACTGAATAAACACTGAACTAACTAGAACATTTTACCTCTAATCTGAAACTATTAACATTGTGACAACATAAAAATGAAAATAGTAGGTTTTAAAACTGCATATGTAGGAAAATCTCAGTGTAATAATAATTAAACATTTTGTCTGTGTGGAGTGTGTGTAGCTGCAGTTTATTGCACCAGTTATTGTGCATCTTTAGCTGTCAAACAGTTGAGTAAAAAATAAAAGTAGGTCTGTTAAATCCTTCTTTCTTTCTTTCTTTTTTACTGAGGACATTTTATAGCAATCAAAAACAGGGGAATATTTAATAGTGCTCAGTGTGGATTTTATTAACTAATAAGGCAAACCAGGAACAAACAACGTAGGCAAAGAAACAAGGAAAATAAACTATGGAACACGCAAAATGAACATGGAAAGAAATGGAACAGCAAAACATTACAAAATACCAAAATGCATAATACAACACATGGGAAAATGACATTGCTAAATATACTTGTCATTTTTTTATTCTTTGTTTTTTGTAATGTTACAATTTTTATTTACAAAACATAAATAAAGTTCACCGGGACACCTACTTGTCCTGAGCTCAACATAATTATCCTCACATAAATTAAATTATACAGTATATTTGTTGTGTACTAGAAGTTAAAATGACATGCAATAGAAAAATACGCAAAAAAGGTTTCTCAAAAGGTAGATTCTATATATGCTGGAAAGAAAAGAGACAGAAAAGAGAGAGCTCAGGAATGAATTAATGTTTTGGTAAATGGTTGTGAAGAGAGAGAGAGAGAGAGAGAGAGAGAGAGAGAGAGAGAGAGAGAGAGGTATCTGGAGTTAAGTATGCAGCACTTTTTGTGTTCTCCAGTGCAATCCATTAATCATAGCCCAGTGCGGCAGCCATATTCTTCTGTGTAGTGGCTGTACTTTCATTACAGGAGCCTAATTAAATAGCTCTGTGAACTGGAATCTGAGATTCCTCTGTTACAGATTATCATTAATTATGGTGAAAGAGCTGGGAGATGTTGGACTCAATTATACCCGGCTCAAGGCTGGCATGCTGTGATTCATGGCCCTCGCCTGCACACCGACGTTTCTCCGCTGCTTATCACACCATCCCACTTCTGTAAATTGGGCACTGCCAGCCGACACACAGAGAGCCATGGGCAGTGTACTTCATTACAAACATGTTGGAAAAGCACAGACCAATTAAGGGTCACAGATTTGCCGAGAAGTACAGAGAAAAGAATTATTACTTTTGTGAGCATGCATGTCTTCCTATTAAGAAGATATTCGGAAAGAATTTATTATTCTATTATTGCACTAAATAACATAATAACACACATCTAAATTTATTCTGTTTGCCATTTGTTAAACACTAAAAAAAGGAAGAAAAAAATTGGAAATTTGTTCAGAAAGCACATTTTTAGACAATTGTTTTTACAAGTAGTATTTTAAAAGAATTCTTCACTCTGAAATGCTAATTATGTTGTTATTCACCCTCATGTTTTTCCAGTGATGTGATTTGTGGAAGCGTTTATGTGGGTGTTTCCCAGCATTGGGGTTTCACTCTCTGGCATCTGCCAGCTAAAAATATGCCAGAGTAATTGCTGGTTCATTACACAGTGATAAACAAGGAAATAAGTCAAAGAAAAGTGTTTTGTGGATCACAACAGAACATTTTTTTGTAGTATGTTCAGACCATAGACTGTAAAAAAATAGGTTTATAGTGTCCGTGACATCACCCATAACTGGTTATTAACAGAGTTTGGTCTTCTAAAGCCACATTAAGCAATATTCTTATGATGTTTTCTTACTTCCAAATGCTTCAAATATAGTCTGTGTTAGTAAAGGCTACATGCTAGGCTAGGCTATTTATGAAATGTGGCGCAGTGGGTATCGCTGTCGCCTCACAGCAAGAAGGTCGCTGGTTCGAGCCTCGGCTGGGTCAGTTGGCATTTCTGTGTGGAGTTTGCATGTTCTCCCTTTGTTCGCGTGGGTTTCCTCCAGATTCTCCGGTTTTCCCCACAAGTCCAAAGACATGCGCTATAGGTGAATTGGGTAAGCTAAATTGTCCGTAATGTATGTCTGTGAATGAGAGTGTATGGGCGTTTCTCAGTGATGGGTTGCGGCTGGAAGGGCACCCGCTGCGTAACATTTGCTGGATAAGTTGCAGACTAAGCCGAATGAAAATGAATGAATGAATGAATGTTTTATAGCCTACAGCTAATCAATATGGCAGATTCTGGAGTGTATTAAAGTTCTAAATAAATTATAAATAATAAATACATTATTTTAAATAAAACAAATACATGTATTAATACAATTATTTAAGAATATCACTCACTGGTAAAATGAAGGCCAGACTTTTAAGGCTTAATATAAATTAAAGGGATATATTTATATATATCCACCCCCCTCATGTAAACACCTTTAATTCTGCTGTAAATTTGGCTATTTTAACATGAGAGTCAATCATAATTTACTCCGTTTTGAAGCCAACCCCTGGTGGCCAGTTGATGAACTGCAGTTTCAGTCACTTCTGTATTTGCTTCATGGGGGAGAGCGGGAGGTTGCCAGTGGGATCACACTTAATATTCTATTTAAGTAAAGCATTCATTGACCCATGTTAAAACGCTAAATATTCAGTGAAGTCAATAATTTGTGATTATAAATAAGGTTCAGTAAACTTAATATAGTGAAATGATAAGTAGTAGTGTAAGTAGTGTTCATATAAAATAATAATAAATAATAATAATAAATGTTATTTTTGTTTAAATCTCAACATGGTGCAACAAGAACATTATCAAATAAAACAAAAATAAAATAAATGTAACATTACAACACTTCTAAAAAGGGTAGAGACCTATCAGATGTGTGTGATGTTCAGGTAGCAGAGCATTCCATATGCAAGGGTCCAAAATAGTCCATGGGCAGAGGGTTGTTTTCTTTTTTCTCTGATTTGTAAGAGAAACATAAATTCTTGCCAAGGCCTCAGCCGTTTGCTCAACTCCACATGCCACAGAGGGCAGACATTTTAATATATATGAAAATCACCAATCTAGTATGCGTATACTGTTCATGGAGCTGAACAGTGCATAATTTTCATGGAAACACAAGACACTGGAGCACTGGATGTGGGGCATGTTCATCTTAGCAGTATATTTACTGAATTTGATGAAAATGCGAGTCTGCAGAAGTGTAGAGTATTATAAAACAATGAAAAATACAAACTTTTAGAATTCAGTGTCTTGATTATACAATTAATTATTTATTATAACAAATAGTGAGTGTGTGAGAGAGAGAGAGAGAGAGAGAGGAGAAGGAGAGAGAGAGAATGCATGCCTGCTGGAGGGGATCGTGCAGTTCTGCAAATGTAATACACTGCTGTCAAGACAGAGGTCAGCTGGCAATCTGAATTTTAAAAGGAATATGAATAATATTCTGTTTTATTTTCAAAAATGAACTTTCTGCCCTCTATCATGGATCCAATATATGTCTTAAACTAAGGGCTCCGCCTGCCAGGGGATCTTAGACAGTGGCTTTGACTTTAACACCTAATAAGAAATGTGTATGTTTCTCAATGTGTGCTGTTTTCTGCTTCTGAAACCCCACTACACACTTGCTTTTACACATCAATGTGCTCAAACACGGGTGAATGGATAAAACCTTCTTTACTGTGTATGCAACTGTTAACTGTTTTTAGTTTTTTTGCTTTATTTTGAACAGGATTATGTATCCAACTCTAATTACAGTTGCAAGTACTTTCTCTCTTGTGCAGCATGGTTATATTACAGGTTGAAAGAAGGAATATAAGATAATAGGAAACCAAAATAACAGGCAGACGTGAGTAGCATTGATCAAACAATATCACCCAGTGACTGAACAATATGAAAATCCCATTTTCACTAATAAACGTTTATTTACAGTTTAACTGATGCTGTCTGCAACACCCCTCAGCTTTGACTGACACTAATTTTTAATTCATGAAACATCCAAAACCATGAGACATTCCCAGCTTATGTCTGTTAGACGATTAAAAAGGATAGACTGGGCCACATCCACAAGGTGCCAGATCTGTAATTGTGTCAGATGGCTGCATTTGATATGATGCAGCGTTAGCTACGTCGGCTAACATGCCAGCGAGAACAGAGAAGTACATGGAACCTGTCAAAGCCACAGCAACATCATTGCTGTGACTGATCTGAGGCCTGTGGGACTGTCAACCCTCTAACTAGACCAGTCAACACAAATAAATGCAGACATTCTAGAGCTATAATGGCATGGGGGATCTGGGCTGGCGGCCGGCATTACTTGTAATCCAACCTTACATATGACACAATGTGAAAAACGAGCCTCCGTGCTATCGGGTGCCCATTAGGGAGCTCTCACATTATCTGTCACTGGGTGATGCTTCTTTTGAGTCATTCACTGGGGTTTTTTTCTGCAGAGGAACTAACCAAATGTATTCACATAAAATGTCAATTTTTCTTCATTTATTCAAACAATATTTATCACAATAACAATATACCAATACCACCAGTCAAACATTTTAGAACATTAAAGCTACTATTTTTTTTAGAGGAGTCTCTTCTGCTCACCAAGCCTGAATTTATTTGGTACAAATTACAGCAAAATTTTTTTACTATTTTGTAAAATAGAAATACTGTAATATATTGTTTAATTGTTTCAAAGCTGAATTTACACATTTCACATTTACTCCAGTCCCACGATCCTTCAGAAACCCTTCTAATATTCAGATTTGCTCTTCAAAAACATTTTTTTTTATTGCACCGCTGCTGGATTACTAACATTTTACTAATTTGATTACTAACATACTTGGAGACAAATCTAGTCATCACTACACAAATGTTTTACCACATTTGGCCAAGGCCTGTTCACCCGCTTTAAACGAATGGCCTTAAACACATGCTTCAAGCACAAGCCCATGTGCACACACATACAAGCTGCTTGATGATGAAGGAAAATCAATTCATCTCTGTGTTAGTGTCACATTAGAGTGACTGGGTTTGACACAGTAAATGGTTTAGCGTTTGCCCTTGACAGTTCAACTAGCGATTGGACCTGACAGTCCCAGCGCTGGTTTACAGCAGTTCAAGGAATCTCAAGGGAAGCTCTTTCAGGTGTTTTCTCTCTGTTCAACTCACTGATACTGTCAAACAAGCATCAAGTGATCAAACTCATTGTCTCCTGTAGCAGCAGCACTAGAACATCAAGGGGGGCTGTTTTACAATCAGGGGTGTTCGACGCAAAGCTGAGTGACTTTTATACATTTCTAAATAAATTCCTCTATCAATTATTTATCCAAATTCATATTTTATTACAATTTTATATAATACATAATAAAGTATTGTGAAATATAGTATAGTTGTAAACTATTAGTATAACATTTATTTTACATCACAAAGATGGACAGAGTTTGCAAGATTTACAAAAAAATCTTAAAAGTTTTAAAAGCCTGAAAAGCACCCAGTGAAGTGATTGTGTGCTTGAGTCCGAGTAAAGAATAGACGTGTGATATATTTAGTCTCTTAGTGCCTGCTGCTCTGTGCAGATAACTACAGTATATGCCAAGAATGTAGATGTCTGTGCTGTTGGACTAACAAATTGCTGAGGCGGTTTAAATGCAGCCAAAGACAAGGAGGATCACATTAGGGATGGGCAGTCTGATTAATTAATTCTATCCAATTCTACATTCACAAATAAATAAATAAATGAATAAAATGTGTTTGTGTGTGCATGTGTGTACATGTTATGTTATGATGTGACATGAATCTGACACACAGTAGTTACCAGTTATTATTTTGTGGAGCTTACAGTATGTTGTTATTATTTGTTTTATCACTTTTATTTTGATGTTGTAGCCTAGAATATATAATAATTTCTCTGAGCACTAATATTTCTCTTGGTCTTCTATATGGAGCACTTCTTGTTTAAATTGCCTCTTCATTTAAGTAAGTCGCTTTGGACAAAAGTGTCTGCTAAATGACTAAATATAAATGTATTACACTATTCCTAAATAAAATATTTTTATTCCCAAAGCAATATGGCTAAATAATGACCAAGTTGTTTAAGCGATCACATTTAGTTTCACATTTATTAAACTGTACTATAATAACAAATTAATATTTATTCATTCATTTTCTTTTCGGATTAGTCCCTTTATTAATCTGAGGTCGCCACAGCGGAATGAACCGCCAACTTATCCAGCATATGTTTTACACAGCATATGCCCTTCCAGCTGCAACCCATCACTGGGAAACATCCATACACACTCATTCACACACATACACTACGGACAATTTTAGCTTACTCAATTCACCTATAGCGCAAGTCTTTGGACTTGTGAGGGAAACCGGAGCACCCGGAGGAAACCCACGCCAACACGGGGAGAACATGCAAACTCCACACAGAAATGCCAACTGACCCAGCCAAGGCTCGAACGAGCGACCTTCTTGCTGTAAGGCGATTGTGCTACCCACTGTGCCACCGTGAGGCCCACAAATTAGTATATAATGTGTAATTAATTGTCACTGTAATAGTTCAATGATGTCTCTCACTTTATTAGGTGTATTTAAATATTGACAACTAGCTGACTAAATAAATAAATATGTATGTTCCTCCCCTAAAAGGTGAAATACAGGTCAATTGTATTTACATGTATTTTTAAATAATAACTATGATTAAATGATAACTATAATTAAGCATTGTTCATTATTAGATCATATTAGTAAATACAAATAAAACCTTATTGTAAAGTGTGACTGTAAAAACACGTGCGTGAAAAGTGTATCAAATTCAAAATTTTAAATAGTACATCAAACCCACTTAAAGCAACATAGGCTCATTCTGAAAACTTAGCCCTATATACATTTCTGGAGATCGCAAATTATGTAGCCAGAGGAACATATGGCTGCATTTCGTCCTTAAAATAAACGCTACAAAAACTAAAAATAAAATAAACAAGTAAATAACAAGGTGAGAATGTGGTAAAATCTGAAAATGTGGTAAAAACCAGGCTGCCGCAAGGGCTTTTCTTTTTCTGGATTGCTTTTGAAAACACTTTCAGCTGGATTTAGAGGAAGTGGATCAATTGGTGCTTTTTAAAACACTATCAGTTGGGTTTAGGAAAGGAGGAGGGTGGGTCAGTCAATCGGTCAGTCAGTCAGTCGACAGCAGCCTCTGATGGATTTACACAAAAAAAGCAGGCACGAATGGCTCTCGCGAGAGAAATGTGAGATCTCAAAAAGCGTATACAGCGGCTTCTGGCAGATTTGCGAAAACAAAAACTGCAAAAAAATTTGCTCTCTGGAACTCTCCTGAAATGTATATAGGGGTGCGTAATCAGAATGAGCCTGGGTTGACTTAAAGGGTTAGTTCACCCTAAAATTTAAATTACCTAATTATTTTCTTTCCCTCATGTGGATTTCTTTCTTCTGTTGAACACAAAAGATATATAATATGACTTTTTTTCAAATTGAAGCAATAGTGGATTCACAAGGGGCTCAGGAAGAATTTTCAAGCACTAGTATTTTATTACAGAGCCACCCACATGTGAAACAATCAAAAACAATTCAATGGAACTAAATGTCACAAACATCAGAATTCTTCAGCTTAAGCATATTTTTAGGGGGGGGATTAACCAACTTTGAGGGAGAAAAAAAATCTCCCAATCCTCCCCAAGTGACGGTAAAGTTTTGAAGAATAATTGTCATTTGTTTTCTTTAAAGAAGAGGTACCACAGAGTCTATCAAAGCCACTTGGGCCACTGGCTTCAGAAGCTTGAGTGGTCATGTCTGCCTGAGACTGCAGCCAGCAGTTCAAACCAATTTTGTGACATGAAACACTCAACCTCCAGGAGAGATCCCAGTGCGCACACATGCTTCACAGAACAACAGGAACACAGGGGTTCAATAATAGCACAAGGGGAGCTACATGCTTTATGTGGTTTGCCCCGTTATGACATATCTGATGGAGTTTTATGTGTGAATGCTCTCTCTCTCTCTCTCTCTCTCTCTCTCTCTCTCTCTCTCTCTCTCTCTCTCTCTCTTTCTCCTCTTCATTGCTGTGAGTTTTCGTTGGATCCACAAAGAGTTGTGTTCCACTAGATGCCAAAAAAATCACAGAGGAGATGCAAAAAAACAACAACATACAAAACTGATTGTATGTTCAGTTTCACATACTGTAATGAAAGCATTGCATAGCATTAATCCTAGCCCTACAACGGTGCTTAACAAGTTGACATTGTGAGATGACTTACAGCATATTATACGATTACATGTTTTGGCATGACTATTATTGGGGTTGGGGGAGGTAGTGGGTGGGGACAGGGGTTTGATCCCCTCTGCAGAAATAATTTTCCTTCCCCCTTTTAAACACAGGCATTTGGTGGCCCCAGGCAGATGAGTTGGTGCTCCTATTGCCAGTCTACGCAGCCTGCACACTCTGCATACTGGGATTTGTTGTGTATGGTATTTTCCTCTTTCGACAAAAACACTTCCACTAAAATTCAAAATACAAACTTTGCTGGTCACCAAGCAATGAAAATTGAGACACGGTGTATGGATGGAAAAACAGCAATTTCCCCTCCTTCTGCAAACATGTTTTTATTCAATCTATTTATATATTTTCATTTATACTGTCTGTTTGCTTTACTCTTAGCAAGGATCTTACAGAGAAAATACTGATGTTACATCAAACATAAAACAGTTCTTGTAAAAAGTGGATTGATGCGACAGTCTTGTCATATATTGTAGAAGAGATGAGTTTTGTAATTTATCAATGCTTGAGTCTACTTTACAATGCCTCTTAGCTATTCTAAAATGCCTTTAAACCAAGGCATCAGGGGGCTTATTGCTTTATTAGCAGTCTTGGAACACTGTTTGTCCAATCAGATTAAAAGATCAAAACTAACTGCTGGATAATTCAAAAACACACTCAAAGACAGGTCATTTAATATAGGGCACAATGCGTTGTGTTAATTTAAAGGTGTTTTCTGTATTGATTTTGCCTATTTGTTGAATTAAAAAATGTATTATGTCATGCTTTAGAGTTGGTGTTCAAAAATATGTATGTCCTCATATCTATCTATCTATCTATCTATCTATCTATCTATCTATCTATCTATCTATCTATCTATCTATATTTTTCGGGGTTTTTTTCTCAATTAGTCTGTGTCAGCTTCCTGTGGTTGCAATTCTAACTAGAAGAGACATAAAAAGGCATGGGGTCCTCAGCAAACACTTCACAATCTATTTACACCAAAGCTCTTCTCTGTCTGTGTCTGCTGACACCCCTCTGAGCTTGCCCGCTTCCCCACAGAGAACCGGAGCGAGTCCACAAATCTGACCGTCACTTCTAGTCAACTGTCTGTGTGGGACTTGGAGACAGGCAGCGCCACGGCAGACGCTCTGGGATAACACAGAAACCAGCTCTCACAGCTGCCTGTGTAATCCAACCCCGCACACGCCACACACTCGCCACATGAAAGATACACTCTGATTTCTCTTAATCATATTGCTCATGATGGTCCCGGAGTATTTGTTAATAATGTATTTGGAAATTGAATTCATACTTGTACATGTAAATATAGTACACTTTGAGCATGGGGTCTCTTTCCGTCAGCTCTGCCCATTTTTAAATGAGATTAAAAGCACATAAAAAAACAAAAACGTATATTATCACTGCTAAAATTACAGTAAAGAATAATTTGCTGACAGTTTTTGTCTTGTTTCAAGTCCAAATATCAAAAATCAAGATGCATTTTCTAGACAAGGTAATAGGTCTTGTTTTCAGAAATGATATGTCAAATATAAGTGAGTTTTTCCTTAAAATAAGTCAAATTATTTGCCAATGGGGCAATCAAAATAATCGTGTGCTTCAAGATTGATTTATTTTTTAATACTTGGACTAGAAACAAAACAAAAAAGTAAAAAAACAGTAAAACATTTTTGCAGTGAAGGAAATGAACATATATTCAACACATCAGATTATATGAGCCTAAAGGAAATAAATATAAATTTAAATAAAGTGTATTACAGTCAATACTCCTTAAGCTTTTTTAATATACTCCTGTGGATAGAAGATGAGATCAGTGGCAATATTCAGACAAGCTTTTGGTGTTAACAATCCAATCACTTAAATAGAAGCAGATATGCAGATATGATCGTTCTTTGTGTGGGTGAGTCTTAAGTCTTAAACAAACAGGGGTGCCGAGCTGAGAGTAAGTATGATGGCAGCCACCAACAGACAGAGAAACAGACACACACAGAGAGAGGAAAAGAAGGACAAATATATCTTTGATGACTGACATGCCAGTCCTTCCTGGAAGAACTTTAGCTTTTAATAAGTCCCTCCATCTTTGCAGGTTTTTGCAGACAGGCTGGGTGGTGGAGCCACAAGCATGGCTTTCAGATGTAAACGGCAGCCACCTTGACATATCCCACTGCTGTTGAGTAAAGCCATCTGAGGAAAATGAATAGTTTGAGGATCAACAGTCTTTCTGGAGGAATTTGGGTGTATTTGAAGATTATGATTTCTTCATCTAGACTACAAAGCAGGTAGTGAAGGAGGAGAGAGATTGTTGCCCTCTACTGCTAGGTTTAGTCGCAGTCTGATGTTATTATTAACATTATCGTTTTTTTCTGGGTATAGTTTAACCAAAACTGAAAATGTACTTACAACCCCCTCAGTTGTTCCCCCCAAAACCTATATGCATATTCTTTATTTTTGGGAAATATATAAATTATAAAGAAAGAAATTATGAACCAGAGAGTTTGTATCACAAAATCTGTTTACACATTCATAATATTTGTCTTTTTTTTTTTAATTCCTTTTGTATTTTTCTTTTTTTTTTAAATACTGCAGTAAAAATCAAAGGCCACCGTCAACCGTCTGGTTACTAACACTGTTCAAAATATCTTGTTTATGTTCAACACAGAAAACAAAAATATATAGGAAGGAACTTAAGGGTGAGTAAATAATAAGTTAAATGTTTCATATTCAAATGTTTCAACTTCATTATATTAATTTTACAGTACATATACCTACTTATTAATTGTTTAATGGTGTCCATATACTATTTTGTGCTATATAATTTAGGTTTAGTTTAATGCTGTCCTATATGTCCATGAACAATTTATTTAGGCAGTTTACACTAACAGACATAAAAACACTTGTCTAGGCACTAAGGAATCATATGGTCTTTGTAGTAATGCCTACCTACATTATGTTTGGCTGATTTGTTTTTATTAATTAATTATTATTATTATTTTGACTTTTTTTACACCGTGAATACAAGTAAATGGACACTTTTAATATTATTAAAATGCAAAATGTATTGCTTTTTACAGTTTATTATTCAAGTGTAATCATTAAATTGTCATAAGCATCCAGGTTTCCCCTTTATTTCTGTTCTGTTCCCCTTTATTTTGTTTATGTGATTGTATTAATTATTAATTAATTAAACAACAAGCCCTAAACTCTTATACATTTTTTTACACTGGCGCCTGGTCACAAAATAAAATATGAAAAAAAAAAAAAAAACTTTTGGCGGAAGCATCAGACGGAGGTGGAGCAGTGGGCAGTTTCTTTCTCAGAGCTGCGCGGGAGCAGTGTGTTCAGTATTCCGTGAGTCTTCAAAACACGAGCAGCAGTCAGGTAACACGGACTTACATTCATGCTACCATAATGCTACTGTAAACCTAGCGAAAGCCGCAGCGTGGGTTATGCTTGATAATAAGAAAAGTATAAGTCTATTGATGCCGCCTTTTCTGACATTTCGATTTGTTTTAGCAACGGCCGTTCTTGCGAAAATTAATCATAATTAGTGTAGGGGTTGGAGTGTGGTTGAACATGTCGATTGTAACGTAAAACTATTTCACATTAAAAAGAGTTGTGGTTCTGTCATTAATAACTCAGATCTCATTTTTTTACTCACATGAGTGGTTGTAGAATATAAAACTAAATATTTTTTTAAGATAAGAATTTATTATTATTATTATTATTATTATTATTATTATTATTATGCATACAATCAATTTTAGAAACAATTGTGTTACTTGAATTAGCAACTGTTGGTAACTCCTAACTCCCATTGAAACAGTTAACTAAGTCATGGCTGCATGGTGTGGGAATACTAAAGTCACAATCAAGTCCTTATAACTGGTCCACTGAGTGCAATTATCTGATCAAATCCTCTGATGAGGTGCAGTAGTCATAAATATATATATA
>CAIGQW010055107.1:135104-146695 GCA_903798125.1 Danio choprae | reverse complement strand
AGGAGTTTGGTTCGCATTGCCGGCAATAAGTCAGACTTGTTTTCAGTGCACGTTGGACTCCGGCAGGGCTGCCCTTTGTCACCAGTTCTGTTTATAATTTTTATGGACAGAATTGCAAAGCGCAGCCTTGGGCTGGAGGGGGTCCGGTTCGGGGACCACAGGATTTCATCTCTGTTATTCGCAGACGATGTGGTTCTGTTGGCTTCATCGAACATGGATCTTCAGCATGCACTGGAGCGGTTTGCTGCCGAGTGTGACGCGGCTGGGATGAGAATCAGCACCTCCAAGTCCGAGGCCATGGTGCTCCACCGGAAAAAGGTGGTTTGCCATCTCCAGGTTGGAGGAAAGTCCTTACCCCAGGTGGAGGAGTTCAAGTATCTTGGGGTTTTGTTCACGAGTGAGGGAAGGATGGAACGTCAGATTGACAGGCGGATTGGTGCAGCGGCAGCAGTAATGCGGTCGATGTACCGGTCCGTTGTGGTAAAGAAGGAGCTGAGCCGAAAGGCAAAGCTCTCGATTTACCGGTCAATCTACGTTCCTACTCTCACCTATGGTCATGAGCTTTGGGTCATGACCGAAAGGACAAGATCTCGGATACAGGCGGCCGAAATGAGTTTCCTTCGCAGGGTGGCAGGGCGCACCCTTATAGATAGGGTGAGGAGCTCTGTCACCCGGGAGGAGCTCGGAGTAGAGCCGCTGCTCCTCCACATCGAGAGAAGTCAGCTGAGGTGGCTCGGGCATCTGTTTCGGATGCCTCCTGGACGCCTACCTAGGGAGGTGTTCCAGGCATGTCCCACCGGGAAGAGGCCTCGGGGAAGACCCAGGACACGCTGGAGAGACTATGTCTCTCGGCTGGCCTGGGAACGCCTCGGGATCCCCCCGGAGGAGCTGGAGGAAGTGTCTGGGGAGAGGGAAGTCTGGGGTTCTCTCCTAAGACTGCTACCCCCGCGACCCGGCCCCGGATAAGCGGTTGAAAATGAATGAATGAATGAATGAATGAATGCTCCTTCGATGTATGTGGGTGCTGCCGAAAATACAACCTCCAAATCCAACCGGCTTGATTGTCAGGCACGCTCAATACTGTTGGTGTCATTCCTCTGGGAACCTGGTTGTGGAAAACCGTCTCCAGTATTTTACATTTGGACTGCAAAACTTAATTCAACCACTAGTCAATCCTACATACTGAACTTTTAAGTAAGTATAATGCCTCTTTCCACTGAACGGTACACTACAGTACAGTTTTGTACCTGTCACCCTGACCAGTCTTCCATTTCCATGGCCAATAGTACCCTTAAGGCCAGTGGTCTCAAACTCAATTCCTGGAGGGCTGCAACTCTGCATAATTTAGCTCCAACCACCTCCAACTGATGCCTGCTTAATAGTCTCTGGTAGTCTTGAACACCGTGATTAGTTGGATCAGCTGTGTTTGATTAGGGTTGGAGCAAAACTGTACAGAGCTGCGGCCCTCCAGGAATTCAGATTGAGACCTATGCTTAAGGCCAGGACACAAGCCAACAAAGCTCACATCGCATGGACCAAAAATCTGCATGTGAACACCAAGCAGATGACAGCCAGATGAAACGAGTGTGCGTTCTGTGCCTGAATGAGATGGCAACAGTAGTCTGTTTTCTCATTCAACAAAGCGGAACCAGAACTTTTGGTTCAGTCACAGTCACTCACCAAGGAGGGATTCGCTTGTGCAAATTCTATAATTCACATCTTTTTGCAAATATTTGAGAAGTCCAGCAACACTAGAGCCAGCTTCTTTTGTTCCCTCTTGACTTGAATCGTTTACTTGGTTACGTCACTTTTTTGATCTTAGCGCTCTGATGGGTTGATAAATATCCAATCAGAGTGCTCTCTTCAGCCGACGGCAATTCTACATGCTGAATCAGGCCAACTTGATCCGAAAAAAGGCGATGTGTGGAAAACACCAAACAAACTAACCGGACCGACAGCCTGATGCTACCCAACAGCCAACCATCAGCTTGGTGTAATCAGGCCTTTACTTGGTAGGCATAGTGTACGCCAGATGGACATCATTCTTGCTTAAAGAAGAAAGCTGTACGGGCTGTTCACATATCTTGTCTACACATTTTTAGACATGATGTGTTAATGGTCCCATAAATAACAATGGAGGACATACTGCAGATCCTCTTCTTGCTTCTTATCATGTGGCTATTTGTCACAAGAAGACGACAAGCTTTGAGTTTGGATCATTTGAACCATGGTTCATTGATGCGCACCATCATTGTATTATGAAGTCATGTCTCTGCTGTGTATCACTTTGTTGTTATTGTTGTGGTTGTTGTTGTTGTTGTTGTTTCCTTGTGCTTTTGCATGTGCAAATTAAGATTCTCTGTAAACCATTCAGTGTTCAGCAGCTAGTCTAGCTCCGCCCTTTGTACTGTACTGTTGTCCAAGGTACCCTTATAAAAGGATCCCAAAAATGTGGTACAGTATTTGCTATTTTGATACTTCTTACAGTGGAAATTAAAAAATGCATACCACAATGTACGGTATCGAACCGTAATGCTCGTGGATTCAAGCCATTATTAGAGTGTCCCCAAAATTGTAACCAGTTGCTTGTGGTGTCTCCTATTTGTGAGTCACTTTGAGTGAATGCATGTAATTTCTTACACTACAACCAGAGCAGCGTAGAGGGAGTTCTTCTTAATGATCTCGTTTAGTCGCACCGTCCTCTCGACCTGAAAAATAAAACACAGTTAAATAAAGGAACTCATGGTTTGTACTGGCAACAATAACTCACACACAAATAAATGCTTGTCATAACCCACTTTTGGGTAAAATATGGACAAACCCAACTGTTGGGTTAAAACATCCCAGTGCATACACAGACAGACACGCATTAATATGTGGTGTACATAGCTGTAATGACTTTAATATTGTGCTATAAAAATGTTGGGTTGTTGTAACCCAATGTTGGGTCAAATGTTTTCAATTAAATTTTAATTATAGTTTTTAAACCAAGAGTTGGATTTCTCCTTATTTGGCCCAACATTGGGTTACAACAACCCAGCATTTTTTTTGAGTATACAGTATATTCTGTATGCTTTGCCTAACCCTACCCCTAAACACAACCTTTAGAGAAAACTGTTTTTAAATACTTAATTCTGGATGATTTACAAGTCTTTGTTTTCTCATAGGGACCAAAAATATCCTTAGTACCTCAAACATTACTAGTATGACTAAACTTGAGGGAACATTACCCCGAAAGGAAGTAAATACCAGGACCACACGCACACACATGCGCACACACACACACACACACACACAGACGCACACACACACACAGACGCACACACACACACACACACACACACACACACCTTGGGTCTAATAGCCTCCAGATCTTTGTCAGAAACCATCCACGGATTGAGTCTCCTGAACTCCTGCATGTCTCCTCTGGTCTGTTCTTCACTCAGCCTGAAGGGGGTGATGGTGTCCTCAAATCGCTGCACACTACAGAAAATGTAGTTAGTTGATTATGCTACCTTTATATGCTGGCAGGAATATCATAAATTAGACTTCAGAAGTGTGCAGGTTCTGAGATTAAAATTCGTAATTACGACTGGGAGATCTGGAAAAACCTTTGATACCACAATTTCAGATTTGGAAGAAGCCGTGAAACCTCTCACTTTTTAGCTAGCGGAGGTTTATCCACATCTGTTATGACAATAACTTCCTCAATTTCCAGCCGGAATCTCTTTAGTAGCATCTTCATGCTGAAATGAAAAAGTGTTTAAATAGCACGTCCTGCATAAATCTAGTTACAAAAATGAGGATGATGATGGACTGACTCGTCACGGTCTTCTTTCCTGGTCTCTTGATCTCCTAAGATAAACACTCTGATTTTGCTCTTTTTCCAGCGGTTTCTTCTGGTCAGCAAATATGGCACAAGAAGAGTCAGGCCTGAGACAGAGAGCAGTGGATCCATTGAATGTGAGTTTATGATTTTAATAAGAACTGATAACAAAAGCAGAACAATAATGTGTTTGTCATTCCAATACAAGTAAATGTATTTTGATAAAGTGTGTTTAGATCAGGGGTGCCCAGTCCTGTTCCTGATATCTAACCTAATGCAGAGTTCATCTGCAATCTTCATCAAACATCTACTTAGTTTAGGTTTAGTTGTGTTTGATCAGGGTTGAAGCTATATTCTGCAGGAAGGTAGATCTCCAAGAACAGGATTGAGCACTCCTGGTTAAGATATTTGTACTGGGAAATAGAGTATTAATAACCTTATTAGACCAAATAGATAGTTCACCTAAAATTGTACATTTTGTCATCAGTTACTCACCCCCTCCCCTTGTTTCAATACCTCAGTTGAAAAATGTTGGAAACCGATAGCCGCTGACTTCCATATTATGTTTTTTACCACTATGGATGTCAATTGTTATCGGTTTCCAACCCTTTTCAAAAAAGCATCTTCTGTGTTCAACAGAATGAAGAAACTCCTGAAGGTTTGAACCACTTGAGAGAGTAAAAGGTGAGTACAATGTACTCTGCTCAACCCTGCAGAGTTTAGCTCCAACCCTGATCAAACACTACTACGTAGGATCTGAAGGACCACTTGGTAATTAAAGATGCGTGTTTAATTCAGGTTGCAGCCGAATTATGCTGAAAGTAGATCTCCATAAACAGGGTTGAGCACCTTTGGATTAAGCTTTGGCTAAAACCGTGATGTTCATCCAGCAGCTGGAGCAGAACCTACCCAAATTAAACTTCATGTCAAGGTGTGTACGTGCTAATTAGGCAATCTTGTCTCACCTCCATCATCAGAGATCCAGTAGATGTCAATAGTCTTCTTGCCTTGTTTAGTCTGAAACACTGTTCTGATTTGATCGCTTGATTCTTCATCAGAATTATCTAGATGGGGAATCAGAAATGGAGGTAAGATGTGGACATGTTTTGACTGGTTGACTGTAGCAGGGTCCAAAATTGCTCCGTATTCACTGTATAGATGTGTATGCACTGATGTCACTTTCCTACATGGACACACCCATATGCCTCCTTGAGTGGTAACACATTGTAAAACATGTCTGGTCGTAATAGTGGCAGCAAAAAGCATAACTTACAATTATTGATTGCCTTAGTATAACTTACAATTATCAGCTATAAATTCTGTTTAAATGTCAAGTTAGACTTGACAGCTGAGTAATAATTATAGTAACAAGCAAAATGATTTCCAAAACAAAGATCTTACAGCAAAGTTTCATTAGGTTTTGAAGAAACGTTTAAAGTTATCGGGATAACTCTTAGCATCAGGCAGACACTACAGACATCAGCACAGGCGTCAGTGGTGGTATAAACAATACTTAGTCTAATCTAATAGACTATGCTTTGTGTAGCACTACTTGTAGGACAATCTGTTTGTTGTGACTACTGTAACTTAACACTCTCACAGATAATGTATAAAATTAAATAAAACATAAAATACAGTATTTGAGAAGCATTCAACTACGTAAATATCATAGGCTAATTCTTTTTTTATGTTTGTACAGTCAACCCACAATGCTTAACCCACAATGATTTCAGGTTTACATCCAATATACACTCGTTAAAGCAGCTTTTCCCAAAACCCACCGCAAACCAAATGGCAAAAGAAGAAGAAACACAGCTGACATATTTGCTTATGATGTTTCAGTGGGGTGGAAGTGCAAAAAAGACCTTGAATGTGTTTGTCACCTGAATCCTGATCAATTGTGTTAATTCTGGATTGTGGGACTTCGTCTCCGTCAAATGCAGGATTATCAATAGCAGATGAGCCATCTCCTGCCAAAACAAACCCATATTAAAAATTCTGTTGTGTGATTTAAAGGCCATGCACACGGGATGATTTTTGCTCCCACTTAATGGCGACATTTATGCCTCGTGACTAAACAAAAGGCACTAAGTGAAGTTTATTTCTAAACTAATTTCGAGAGGATCACGTGCTTATGATTGCTGCTGCTGGTCCCGCATTATCCAATTCATGATTCACCAATTAGACGATTCCTAAGCCACTGTAAATACCCTAAGTTTCATATCACAGCCATCTTCGTTTTGAAGAATCCCCCCTTCCACCCCTACTCCTTCTTTCCTAGATGGGTGGCACGGTGGCCCAGTGGTTAGCACTGTTGCCTCACAGCAAGAACGTCACTGGTTCTAGTCCTTACCAAGCCAGCCGACGTTTCTGCGTGGAGTTCACGCGTTCTCCCCGTGCTCACATGGGTTTCCACCGGGTTCCCCGGTTTCCTCCCACCGTCCAAAAACATGCAACTTAAGTTAATTGACTAATCCAAATCGGCATCATAGACATGCTCCTAGTAAGTAGTCATCTCAAGAGCAATCACTATCTGTTCATTAGCTACTACAGTAAGGGAGTTCTCCAGATCTACCTGAGCTCAAACTCCTCTCTGGCCTTACAAACGGGAGGGAGGCCCGGGCTCGAGGATCTATGAGCTCAGGGCTCTCTCCCGGGACAGCATGCCAAACAAGCTTTATAACCAATCATCAGCTAAGTGTGAACTCTTGAATGTGAGTGTACACACGAATCCGCAAAACACCAGGAGTAAAAGCATCATTTAAAAAAAATTCCTCGTAAAAATTCCAATGAAATTGCCGTATTTGTTCACGACTCTTGAGCTGCTGAAGTTACAGAAATACTACCACTCAAGCACAAAATGGTAATCGCAAAAATAGGAATTGCAGATAAAACAGGAATCGATGGTGAGGTTTTTTTGTCTTACACAAGCGCCACCTTGTGAAACCAGATATTTCAGTTTTTCTGCCACAGTGGGACCAAAAACCAGTCGGAGGGGCCCATGGAAAAATCTATATTTTTTCATATTTATGATTAATAGGCATGTTCTGTATCCATGTATCCATTACTTGCAATGAACAGAGAATTGATCTGCAGCTTGTCCTATAATCACACCTCTCCTATATTTGAGCTATGGTAATGACCACGCTCTAATCCAATGGCGTCGATTGTTGACAACAATCTAATCCAATGGCATTGAGGTTAAGGTCTGTTACTGAACCGATACCGAATCGTCCTTGTCTGCAGAGTGATGCACCGTAAAACCAATTAAGTTCGACACCCAAGTAAATATACAGTAAATGTCAATAAGAAAATGCGTAGGTGTGTTCAACTTCAAGCAGTGCTACGTGTGAGATATTGAATGCACCTGAATTACTCCCACACCACAGATATACTTTTATACACAGATATACGCATATTTTTAGGAGGGGAGGTGCCATTTTGCACATTCACTATGCTCCTCTCCAGTGAAAATTGATTGAGTATGAATGCTGAAAAACACCTAGAAAAAATAAGTGTCCCTGTGTGCACCGGCCTTGAGATGGTAGCATTAATGCATTTCCTAGGCTTCACACTGTATAAAACACACACACATACATACCTGCACCGTACAAATCATCAGCAATGTCCAATTTGTCCATCATTCTCAAAAGTGCGACTCCATGGCTTGCATCAAAAGCGTCGCTAAACGAGAATCATTCAACATAATCAAAATTCAATGATAAATTGCATCGGTTTTACTCATATTTGCAAGCAAAACAGGAGCTCACTTAATGGTGTTGATGTAGTCCTGCAAACTCTCCGGTTTACATTCCTGCCAGTTTGTCTTGTATCCCAAGACAAGGGTGTTTGGCTTTAGTTTTCCAAGACCTGAAGCCTGTAGTGATACAGTGTTGTTTAAGTTGGAAAAGTTACTTAGTTAAGGCAAGTATATTATAAGTAAATGTAATTAAATCACCTAAAGATTAAAAGTAATCCCTTATATTACTTTTTCAGTATAAAAGTTATTTAATTGCAGTAACTAGTTGCTTTGTGACAGAAAATTGACAATTGACCATGAGAAGAAACCAATCTGAAGAGATTCTCCTACCAGCATGAGATTGTGGGCGCCATCCTGCAGACTTTCAGCAGCAAAAGGCGTGTAGAAAGATCGAACTTTCCTCTTATTTAGCCATTCCACCACCATATCAGCACTGTGTTCAGGAAAATCGGACTGCTCGCCCTCCTGAGTTATGAGACATTTAGTTGTTCAAAAGAGACAAAGGCACTTTCAATGGTAGAAACGAGTTGGTGATTTTTATGAATGTCACAGCTCTTACCATGGTTATGTTCCCACAGATCATCAGGCTGACGTTTTTGGTGAAAGTGCCCACAAAGTCCACCAGAGCAGGACGGGTGTTGGGAGGGCCGGACAGAACCAGACACTGAGGCCTGAGAGAGAGAGAGTTTGTTCATGAGAATCTGCTGTTTTGATGATCTGTGGTGGTCTGTTTGGTAATGATTCTTACCTAAAGTTTTTGACGTGATCTGGCACAGTAGTCAGATTCATTGAGAAGTTCAAAGCCATGTTGTAGAAAGCGGCCTGGTAAGACGAACCCCAGTTCACATCTATACATAAGAGCAGTCGAGATGAGAAAAAAGTGCTGAAATATATACTGTATTGTAGGGGTGCAATGGTACTGATTGGTCATGGTTCGGATTGCATCACAGTTTTAGGGTCAAGGTTTCCAATTGGTTTGGTATGTTTTCACAACAATACCACAGTATAGCTAAGCCAACCTTGCTGTGTTTGTTCCTGTCGTTTTGCTGATGAGTAATACAATAACCTACCCTACAACACTAGATTTGACAGCCATTTGTTATTAAAGGAAGGATCAAGCAAAGACTATAATATGTATGAGACTTGACAGGGTTATTGTCAGTACACGGTTCTTATATGGTAAACTGTTCACATTATTGAAAACTTAGACAAGTTGACGTAATTATTGGACATTAATTGAGTTTTACAGTTCAGAAGCAAGACTTCATTTGCACGTCGTAGCTTTCATTCGCAGGCTCCGATAAGGGCACTACTCAAATCTTGAGCTCAGGTTCTCTTCGCGCCTTGAGGTTCAATGTTTAATCAACGTTTATTGTTAATTGTTTAATGAACAAAGCTTAAATTAATTTAGTTAAACACAGATAGCAACAGGGCCTCACAGTGGCGCAGTGGGTAGCACGTTCGCCTCACAGCAAGAAGTCGCTGGTTCGAGCCTCGGCTGGGTCAGTTGGCGTTTCTGTGTGGAGTTTGCGTGTTCTCCCCGTGTTGGCGTGGGTTTCCTCCGGGTGCTCCGGTTTCCCCCACAACTCCAAAGACATGCGGTACAGGTGAATTGGGTAGAATAAATTGTCCGTAGTGTATGAGTGTGAATGGGTGTGTATGGATGTTTCCCAGAGATGGGTTGCAGCTGGAAGGGCATCCGCTGCGTAAAAACATATGCTGGATAAGTTGGCGGCTCATTCCGCTGTGGCAACCCCAGATTAATAAAGGGACTAAGCCGAAATGAAAATGAATGAATGAATGACAGATAACAACATACAGTGTAGGTTCTGGTACCATGAACACTCATGCACTGTCAAAACCAGTGTAATAATGACACTGTTCAGTGTTCACATGAAAATGTCCCTAACTTTAGCGTCCACAGATTGAACATTGCACGTAAATATACATTTAAACATGCATGGAAGCATTTCAGAGAGTAATTAAAGGAATGAGAAAAATACAACTTTTAATCTTGAATGCAAAACCGAATGCAATTTACATATGCGTGTTGAACCATAGAGGTCGTACCAAACAGTTCATTACTATATTGAGTATTGTAGAGCCCCTAATAACATGGGATATAATGAATATGTGGTTCTGGAGCTGAACTGATAAAATATGATACTCACAAGCTTTTTTATAGTTGACGTAACCTATGAGGAAGATGACAACGCTGGAAGTGACAAGAGCGGCCCACCATGTGAACAAAAACATGAGGGTGAACGACAATAAGCAGCCAAAAAGGGATGACCATGGCGAATAGAATCGGTACTGTGGTCGCCAACCTGCAAGAGAAATGATTATCAGACACAAAAGCAAGCTTCAAATGGACTTAAAGCAGAACAAAACAAGCCTTTTTAAAGGCCAGTGACAACATCTCAATGAAACATCTTGATTTCCTTCCATTTAATTCTTCCCTTTCAAAATAAAAGTAGTATACTTAAGTAATGCACATCAAGTATTAACATTTATGTACTTAAGTATATTTTAAAGTGTAATACCTCTTGGGACTAAATTGGTCCACTTAAGTGTGCTATAAGTGTAATCTTAGTACGTTGTAAGTGCTTTATCTAATCTACAATGACGTTTCTCATTTGTACTGCAAGTCAACTCATGCTAGTAGTATACTTTCATTTATAATTGTGGTAAATAAATTGTTAAACTTTGTCCCATGCTCAGAATTTGGACATTGCATTTAAGCAATACAACTGCACACACAGTAATAGACACACACACACACACACCACCAACAATTCTCGAAAGTGCTGGGACTCAAACCTGCAACATTTGGATCAAAAGTCCGACTTTTTAACCACTAGGCCACAAGTGAGTATACTTTCCATAAAACACTATTCGTTTTATTCTGTTAAATCATTTGATGGGACTGAAATGTAATTATTATTATTATTATTATTTATTTATTTAGCAAAAAGAGGATAAAATATGCTTGCAGATAACATGTTAACAAGGTCATAGTCAGGTATATTTAATATATACATGCCAGTAATTATATAAAATATAAAAGCATATATTAGGTTACTTTTGACCCACTTGTATGTTTGTACCTGACTGTAAGTGTACTTTATTGTTTGTTTAAATAAAGTATACTAATTGTACACTTAAGTAAGCATAATTTTCATAATGTATATCAAATTATAATTAATTAATATAAAGTATCAACACTCATTAATGCAATGCAAAATGGATGATTTTCTCACCAGGTGATTTGGTGATCGACGCATGGAAGCAGCTGAAGTTAATGAGCCCATAAGAGGCGAGGAAGAAGTTGGAGATCAGGGGAGCGATTGTGTTCAAATTACCTGGAAACACCAATATCTCATGTTAAAACATCCCCAGAGACGAACAGTCACTGATCTGGAGGAGATCCACTGCTCACCGATGAGGATGAAACACATAGCTATGAGAAACGTGAGAACGTAGGCACGAAGAGGCTCCTTGTTCTTCCCATAACCTTTTCCGAAGAAGCCGATGTAGGGGTAAATCCTGTCCTTGCACAATAACTGAAAAAAGAGCACACAGACATGTAAGAACTGAATGCATGCTACACCGACAACAGAATAGTCAAATAACAGCTATAATGTCCACCTGGAAAACTTTGGGTGCAGACACCAGAAAACCCAGAGCTGATGACAAGGTGGCAGCAAAGGTCCCAATGGTGATCAGAATGCCCCATCCTGACACAACGGTAAGAATCTGTTGAAAGTAAATGAATGATTAGTGCGTTTGGGTGGTGAGAGAAGTTTTCTTAATCTAAATATTAGCAAAACAGTTCAATGATACTAGAGCTGTGTTGAATTGAACTGAGAAATGATTCTGAATCAATTTGGTACACAGCATGATTCTCTCTGGAATCGAATCTTTGTTTTTATCTGTAGATGTTGCTAATTATCACTGCAAATTGCGATCTAAGCTAGTTTTCAACAGCAGATACTGCTTCAGGCT
>CAIGQW010055107.1:118598-135094 GCA_903798125.1 Danio choprae | reverse complement strand
TTTATATTCCCAGAAGCATCTCTTACCACAGTTGAAGCTGATAGAGAGGAGAAGGCATTGCTTTAGTAAGTCTTTTACCTAGTAAGGGGCATATTTAAAGGTGCAGTAAGTGATTTTTGGGGGAAAAGTGAATTGAACCAGCACTAAAACATCCTAGTAGCCAATCATCAGTAAGGAGCATAAACACTTGCGGAGGAGAGAGACAGGAAGCTCAGAGCATAGAGAATATACAGTCTACTATAGACAAATTGGAAAAAGTAGGAGAGGCTTAGGAACCATGTGCATATCAGGGATATTTTCCTGTGCCGGAGCGAGAGATGAAAAACAGATGCAGACTTGCAGGGTCACTTTATTTCTTTTTAATGCTTGAGCAATGTTAGTGTTGCTGCATTTCACAGGACTAAGATATCTTTTCTGTTGGTTCCCATTTGTTGATAGCTGTAACCTCTTAATCTTCACACATTAGCTCAGGGGTGTCCAAACTTGTTCCTAGAGGGCCAGTGTCCTGGAGAGTTTAGCTCCAACCCTAATCAAACATACCTGAACCAGCTAATCAAGCTCTTAATACATATACTAGAAACCTCCTGGCAGGTGTGTTGAAGCAAGTTCGAGCTAAACTCAGCAGGACACTGGCCCTCCAGGACCGAGTTTGGACACCCCTGCATTAGCTACTTGGGCGATCATGATGTTTGTTTCACTGATTTCAGTTATCAGTAGTGTTTTCCAGAAATCACTTACTGCAGTTATTGCGTAATGAAAATTTCATCTCACCACACGTGGCAGCGATTATCAAATAGCTCAGGGTGGTGCATAAAATAGACAGTAGGGTGCCCTTAGGAATCCCACCAGTTGGATCCTGGAAATAACATGGAAAGTCATCTATTTGTAATGTTTGAAAGGCACATTGACTTTATGACTTAAGACACTCTATCTGTAAGAAAGTAAGCTTACCTTGAGGTCTCCACAGATGTTGACACCAGACAGAATTCCTGTGCAAGCCGGGAAGAAGATTGCAAAAACCAATAAGAAATTTCCACTTGGACCTCGGAAGGACGGCGTCAAATTAGAAACGAAAATATCAGCTGAAAGAGATAAAAATGTGGTTAGGTTTTGCTGGTCGTTCACCAAACCAATCTGTCAACTTTTTCAAAATGTCCCTAAATACCCATACAAACCTAATGTTTTAAAGATAACTTGATACAATTTGGGTTACTGTTCAAAAGGTTTGTCTCATATTCAATTCTAGAATCACCCATATACACATGGTAAATTATAAATATACATCAGCGCCAACAACATCTCTTATAACGTCCCTACAGGTACTGTTTACTAGGAAGGTGACAGCATCTAGAGCTGGCCTGGCTTACATAATACAGCATTTAGGGCAGTTTTTGTGGATTTGTGCAAGCATGAATTGTTTTGTAATCATTGTCATAGATGCATGTAATAATAATAATAAACAATATGCAGCCTCTGTGCCACCATGAGATTGGATAGGAACAGTTAAATACACCCACAGAACATTGGTAGCTCAGAAATGAACTTGTCAGATCATCATAGAGACTTCACGATGGTCCACCAAATGGTTTTCATTCATTCATTCATTCATTTTTCTTCTGCTTATTCATCAGGGGTCGCCACCACGGAAAGAACAGCCAGCTTGTCCAGCATATTGTTTTACACAGCGGATGCCCTTCCAGCTGCAACCCATCACTGGGAAACATCCATACACACTCATTCACACACATACATACACTACCGCCAATTTAGTTTATTCAATTCACCTATAGCGCATGTCTTTGGATTGTGGGGGAAACCGGAGCACCCTGAGGAAACCCACACAAACACGGGGAGAACATGCAAACTCCACACAGAAATGCCAACTGACCCAGCCAGGATGCAACCTTCTTGCTGTGAGGCTACAGTGCTAACCACTGAGCTGCCGTGTCGCCCCAATGATTTCTTTATTTTGAATTACAAATATTAGGATACTTTACAACTCTGTTTGAAACCAAAAAAGCACAGCAGGAGTGCATTTGAAGGCCACGTTAGAGCAGCATTCTCTGTACTCACAGTGGTAGCCAAAAAATCCCACTGACTCCTGTTGCTGGGTGGGGCGAAGGAGAGTCCCCACAAAGTAATTAATCAAGGAGAGTATGATGGCGATGAAGAACAAGATCTGAGCCTGTAGTGGGGCAACAACAAAGATTACTGGTGTGAATTTGACAAGGGAAGCTTATTAACAGTTGCTTTAGATGTTTGTCTGAGAAATCTACTTGCAATTTCTGAGTTAAAATAGTTTCAAAGTAAAAACAAAAAGCTTCATACTTATTGGAAATGTGCCTCAGCCTTAACTATTGCGATGCGTATTATACATTGCTCCATGTGCATTTTATTGCACGTTTCAGATGACAAATCCACCAGAGGGTGCTTTAATATAGATAGATAGATGAAGCAAATGTAATTGATTACAGATCACAGACACCTTCTTTTGTGGTATTTATTTTGTGTTGTGCAAAGAGCTGCACCAAAAATAATCATTTATTTGTCAATAATATGTTCCTTTAAATATCATTAGTGTTAAAAGGATAAAAAATTGTTGGCTTCATACTAGTGTACTAGCTACCTAGTGTTCACTTTTAGCTTAAACCTGCAGTCAAATGTATGATGAAGTACATTTCTGCATTTTCATGCAAATGTAGGCTGAAGCATGTATTTCCAATGAGCCTGATTCTTTTTAGTGCAGAAAATTAAGAGCGGAATCAGGACTGTACCTTCGCCTCCCAAGCCATGCCAGCGAACGTGATGAGGAGGCAGATGGTGACAGAAATAGTCCCAACTATCCGTACATCATTCACATCATCCACCATCTGAGATTTAAAGTCCTGATGAAAGAGAAAGCAGTTGCGGTATGACTTTTTTTTATCTGCCTCAATGAGTAGCTAGTTAGTTCTGGGATTCCCAAAACCCCATCAAAGTGTGCATGTCTTACTTTAAGCATGTCTCTGACAGTTTCCGAAAAGCCTACTGTGTGAAGAGCACAGGCGAGGGAACAGGCGAACGCGAAGAGCAAACCGATGGGCGCTCCAAGCTCCGGACCCAGACTCCGAGAGATCATGAAGTATGTACCACCTGGAGGAAAGATTACAGATAAACTTGATTGATTTTCACTTGTTTCGATTAATTAGCTTCACTTTGGCTGTGGAACGGGCATTGTGAGGATCAGATGTAGCAGTTAATTAGCAGTGTCTAACTTATTTTTTCAATGCTGTTGTTGTTTATCTGAGGGATTTTGAGCCATTCTGCTAGTGGAATAGTGGCCAGGAAACTACGTGGTGCTGGGGGAAGAAAACATTTCCTGACTCATGCATGCAACAGTCTGGGTGGTACGCTTCTTGGGGCTTCTCCACACCATAATTCTCCCAGATGTGAGAAAGACAGTGAATGTGGCCTCATCGGAGATAGATAGATCTGAACTATAATACAACTTTATTTTACCAATATTTACTGACATTTTATTTTAACTGCAAGAGTTCACACTTAGCTGATGGGTGATAATTAAGCATGTTTGGCATGCTGTCCCGGGAGAGAGCCCTGAGCTCAGAAGATCCTCGAGCCCGGGGCTCCCTCTTGTTTGAAGGGCGAAAGGGGAGTTTGAGCTCATGTAGGTCTCGAGAACTCCCCTGCTAGTGAACGTGTTAGGAATAGCTATGATATAGATGACTAAGAGTTTGTCTATGATGCCACTTTGGATTAGTCAATTTACTTATATTGTATGTCTTTGGATGGTGGGAGGAAACCAAAGAACTCGGGGAAAACCTACGCAAGCATGGGACGAACATGTAAACTCCACAAAGAAATGCAGACTGTCCCGATAAGGGCTGGAACAAGTGGTGTTCTTGCTGTGAGGCAACAGTGCTAACCACTAGGCCGCCGTGCCGCCCTATCAGGAGAAAAGGGAGGAGTAGGGGTGGAAGGGGGGATTCTTGAAGACGAAGATGACTAAAGTAAAAAACTCTGGTTATTTACAGTGAGTTAGTATTCATCTGATTGATGCGATATGTGTAGCTGATGTGGGACCAGCCGTGATCAATTATAAGCACGTGATCCTCTCGAAATTAGTTTATAAATAAACCACACAAAACATGTGAAACTAAGACAGTATTTTGTTTAATGTGCTTTCTATGTGTCTAAAATTATTTCATATGAGACTTAAACTCTTTTCTTACGTTAAAAGAAGGAAAAAAAACTCCCACTGACCAGAGTAGATCTTCCCATTGGTGGAGATTGCAGACACCGACGTAGCCGTGATCGTGGTGATGGTGACAGACATGAAGATGATGACGAATGTCAGAACTACAAACGGAAAGGTGACATGTGTCAAATGACTTTAAATATGGCCTGGTTTCCTTTTACTTCTGGGAGAGAGAACATATTAAATAGTTTAAAAACATAAACATTTGAGGCGTTCAAGGGTTAGTTAGCTTAAAAAGGGAGAAGTGCATTAGTACTCTCGTAAAGATGTTTCAAGATCTTTGGCCATCCATATACAGCAATGGTCCTGAGATGTCCAGAAGAGGAACCAAGAACATTGTCAAAACAGTCCATGTGACTTCAGTGGTTCAACAGTAATTAAGCTCCAGATACACTTTTGTGCATTAAAATAACTGTAAAAACAATCTTACCTTTGTCTACCATTCTGCGACAGGGCAGAATGCACATTTACTACAGGTAGTATGGCATATTGTCATTAGAATCAGCAGTGCACCATTAGCATCCAACAGTGTTTTGTTTGTGCACAAAAGTGTTCTTGGAGCTTCTTATGATTACATTGACAATATGTCATACTGCCATCGGGACCCTTGCTGTATATGTAGGATGAGGGAGCTCTCGGATTTCATCTAAAATATCAAGTCAAGTCAAGTCGTGCTTTATTGTCGTTCCGCTACATGTGTGGACATACAGAGGAACGAAATGTCGTGTCTCACAGGACAACGGTGCTACATGGATTAATCATAAATACAAACACAACACTGGACATAAGAGCTAATATTATACTAATATTATAGTATACTTATAACATAGCTAATATTATAAGACATAATAATCTTAATTTCTGTTCCAAAGATGAACAAAGACTTTAGGCGATTGTTATAATAACAGAATGTTTGTTATTGGCTGAACAAACTCTTTAATTGAATTCAAGTGATGCGAGTTTGGAGGGTCGACTCACTGAGTCCAGCTTGAGATGTGACCCACGGCAGCCGCAGGTACATGATGACTCCCCAGATGTTCAACATGCAGCGAATCTGTACACATTTCAGTCATTTAATTTACAATTTCATCAAGCTTGAATTCTGACAAGTAAATGCACCTTTATTTTTGGGGTCTTAACTCTAGGATGCCGGCGTAAAACAGCAAATATTTATGATGGCTTTATATAATTTATGAAGCCATGCGGTTTCATTGGCATTGGCTAGTACTTGTCAAGTCACATTTATTTATATTGTGCTTTATACAGATTGCTAATTGTGTCAAAGCAAGTTTCCAGTTTGTTCATGGATGAATCAGTTCAGCTTAAACTGCTTCAGCTTAAATTGGCTTTCATAGTATGTTTTGGTTCTTCAGAATATCATGTGTTGTGTTCAACAGGAGCAAGCAATTCATGAAAGTATATCAAAATTCATAAATTGTGTATTATATATAACAGTCATGTTTGTGTTTTTCTCACCCAGACTCCTAGAACCCACCCAAAGCGGACCAGCTTGACTTTGGGCCGTCCATCTTCTTCATCTGGTGTTGCAGTAACATCATCGGGCTGTTGACAGGAAAATACAGTCAGTGAGTCAACAGTAAAAATCTAGATGTTGCCATAAACAAGCACATATTCTGCATGATCTTATCTAATACCTACCCAATAACTACTAGCCTTAATAACTATGAATAAGCAGCAAATTAGGAGTTAGGTAAAATAGTCAATCACTATCCTTTGGCTTAGTCTCTGTTCCATCGGGGGTCACCACATGGGACCTGGGACAATTTTAATGTGCAATGCTCCTTCCAGCCACATGATAGCGAGAATTGCATGTTATAAATGTCCCAAATCCCATCCATGCCCTTCTGTTCGTTGACCACCAGAGTTTACCCATTACCACTGCGCAGACACATAAACCACTGTTTGTCAATGCTGATCCTCGCACCCAACAACAAATCTGCATATTTTGCATGTCTCTCTTTTGTACACATTTAATTTGGATATCCAGCTCATTAGGAGAGCTCCATGCATGAACTGTTTTCTGAATGTCCCTATGGAGTGCGCATTGTTCCCTAGTACTTCTCCTACGTTGTGCTCTACCTCAGTATGAGAACCCTTTATTTCATCTTTTATTTTAACATTCATTTATGGATTTACACAATGGCACTTATTAGAGTAGCGCAACGTGTGACATAATATACCTCCATAAGTAAATACAATATGAATTCACACATTGCGCACTAAAATGACATTTGAGCTAAACATATATTCTCCCTTCTAACTGAAATCATGGCAGAATATCCTGTGGAGTCCACTTTGCAGGGCACTTGTTATTAGAACAAACATCTGACGTGAAAAGAGAAACGGGAAACGTGCAGCAAGGTGGGGTGCGAGAACCAGGAATGAGAAATGCTGACATGGGCTGTCATGTCTCATACCAAACTATATTTCAGATGCTTCTTTCCAGATTCGATCAGCCAATCAGCAGGCTATACAACTGTGACTCTCAAACTCTTACAGACCAAGTATTGCATGCACATATCATTTCTTAGTTAATATTGGCGCTTACGAAGCCAGTTCCAGTCCTCAGTGTAAACTCTTATGCTGTTTCTCAATATGCGTTTATCAGCGATCTTACGTCCTCGTGTTCTCGTGTAACGTCATCATCAACCGCCAAAGTTCAGTTCCAAAACTCAAGACCGCAAGAATGGAGGACGCGTGAAAGTTCCCGGATGAGTTCTTGGTATCGACTTGATCCCAGAAGTCATTGCGGCTTAATAAAGAAGCTGGGAAGCGCAGCATTTTATATTATTAAAGTTCGGAGATATAACTTATCTGTCTCAGGAGTTTCCCTAAATGACATGGTGAAAGTAAATATTTCCATGAAAACCTTTATAAAGGCATAAACACATTAAGGGTGTTTATTTGCTGAAATTCTTAATAAAACTAGTTTTATTTCTATTATGCAAAGTATATTTGTAAGGTCTTTATGCATAGTGAAAAGAGGAAAAACAATAAGCCGGCAGCTAGCTCTCTGCAACTCTTACATGGTCGCCCACTGAAGCTAAGCAGGGCTGTGCCTGGTCAGCATCTGGATGGGAGACCACATGGGAAAGCTAGGTTGCTGCCGGAAGTGGTGTTAGTGAGGCCAGAAGGGGGCACTCAACCTACAGTCTGTGTGGGTCCTAACGCCCCAGTATAGTGAAGGGGACTCTTTTCTGCTCAGTGAGCGCCGTCTTTTGGATGAGACATTAAACCAAGATCCCAAGATCCTCTCTGTGGTCTTAAAAAATCCCAGGATGTCCTTCGAAAAAGAGTAGGGGTTTAACCCCGGCATCCTGACCAAATTTGCCCACAAGGCCTCTTAACCATTCCCGTATCATAATTGGCTTCATCTCTCTGTCTCCTCTCCACCAATCAGCTGGTGTGTGGTGTGCGGTCTGGCGCAATATGGCTGCCGTCGCATCATCCAGGTGGATGCTGCACACTGGTGGTGGATGAGGAGATTCCCCCCAATGTGTAAAGCGCTTTGAGTGTCTAGAAAAGCGCTATATAAATGTAAGGAATTATTATTATTAATAAATCGTTGTATGAATGCTGTGATGTTTAAATAATTTTCCATTAAAAACGCTTGAAGGTCATGTGACCATCAGGAAGAACCAGGGAAGAATGCAGCGTCTCATTTCTCACAGGAACGCGTTCTCTGTTCTCGCGGTCTCCCGAGTTCATTCTTCCGAGGTAACTTGGCAAGACCTGAGAAACAGCCTCTGTCTAGTCTAGTCTAATCTGATTTCCTGTTTTTTGGATTCTTGCTTATGTTTTTGGATTTCCTTGTCATCCTAAGGTGTGGTCACACTGCACTTTCCTCCCCATAGACTTCCAAAAGCATGCAAATGTGGCAGACGAAAGCTTGTGTGTCAACTTTTGAATGACGCTGCATTCGAAAGTTCAGGTTTGGTGAACTCTGACCTGCGATTTCATGTCACGTGAATGCATGAGAACAATAGAAGATCAAAACTCTGTAGAGAAATGTAAAGCATGGAGCGGGGACCAGTTTGGAGAAGCATTCCTCTAGTGTGACCGTGGCTTTATCATTTTTTGAACTTATCAGCACCTCACTCAAACTTTAGCCTGTTCTCTCATGTTAATCTCTAGCCTTCTTGGATTATATTCGCCATTGCTAAGCCAGGCTTGTCCTAGAAGTCCCCAATGTCTAACCTGCATTAGCCCTTTGCTGTTATCGAGCTACTACAGTAGGGCTGCACAATATAGCATTTCAGCATTGATATCTATATTTGCGGGATCTGCAATGTTGAATTGGTCTTATAGTTGACCAGGATCCACATTTGAAAACACTTCTGATTTGTGGAGTCACTGCAAAGTTGAACCATAAAGTTACCAAACTTTGTGTGTTTTTAGGGCCTGTGAGGGTGAGCATTTCAAGTCATTTTAAAGCATTCAGGCATAAGAAATGACATTTTCTAATTTATTTTACGTTTGCTTGTTGAATTTGTGTATCTGAATATTGCTAGACTTCCAGAAAACCATAAAGCACTGTGTATTTTGTTTGTACGGTATCATTGCTCTACTGTGTTTATCAATGCTTGTGATTGATTCATTGTATTTTATGTAGATGTACTCCCCTACAAATTCATCCCAATGTATCTACAATGATGTATTCTTTCCGAATACTAGCTATTCGTTGTATCTGGTGATATTAAAATCAATATCGCAGAACATACAGTACATATAGCCCTAATCTACAGTATGCCTCTTATTTACTACGTCTTATTTACTAAGCTAATCCGCACACCCGGTTTAAACACCCCAGAGATTTTACTTACGGGGTTGCGCAGAACATCCAATGAAGGTCTGCTCTTTTTAATACGTCCTGCCCACGTGTCTTTGGCGTAAAAGTCATATTTCGGCACAGGGTCGAGGGGATTGTAGATTGACATTTTTCCAATATCCACTTTCTTGCCGAAATCAGCCTCTCCCATATCCACGGTCACGTCCCCTTGATGAGGACCATTGTTTTCCCGGCGCCGCAGTCCCGGGATTACATTTCTGATGCGTTCAAAATATTTGGCCATCGTCAAGCTTTTTCCGCTTCAGTTTTTACCGAGATCATTCAACGCATTCATAGAAATCACAGTCGAGTCGAGATGATCGGACTGGGATGTCAGGAAATGAGTTTTCTTATATACCCTAATCGAGCCTCCCCATTATTAACACACCCATTATTAGGCATTATACACAAACACTGACTGGCAGTTCTTTGTATTGTGTTCTCTTGCTATCTTTGAAGCCTTCTTCAGAAATATCAACCGACTGGTTTCTCAAGATCTGTGTCAGAAACCTGTCAAATAGTGAGTTTGTGTAGCAACAGTCTTGGATGTTCTGAATGTTCCTGTACACTAAAACACCCACTGCGAGCATCATAACTGAAGCGTAGCATTAGTTCTGGCAGGTCACGTTAATCAAGCTCACATCAGGTAATACACTTCTGCTTGTAGGAATAAAATGCTTATCACAAGGAGTGTTTGCTCGGAAAAGAACCATACCCCAAACCAATGTGTGCTGATTATAGTTTACCTTTGATAATAGTGGTCCTGACAGAAATTGAATGAGACCCTGGAGCACAAAACCAGTTTTATATTGCATGAGTGTATTTTTGGCAATACATTGTATGAGTCAAAATTATTGACCAAACATAATTCATGGCCAAAATCATCAGGAAATTAAGCAAAGACCACGTTCCATGAAAACATTTAGTAAATGTAGCTGTAAATATATCAAAACTTGATCTTTGATTAGTAACATGCAGTGCTAAGCACTTCATTTAGACAACTTTAAACATGATTTTCTCGGTTTCCGTATTTTAAACAAGTGTTTATTTGCGGTGGTGAACTGCATTATGGGATGCTGATCTCTGCTCTGTCCACTTTTGATGTTGAAAATTCAACTCTACAGTTTAATAAAGTGACTTTTATTGACATTTTAGTGGTTTGAAATAATAATATAATGTATAAGAAATAATATATAGAGAAATGAGTGTGGCAGCACGGTGGCGCAGTGGGTAGCACAATCGCCTCAGAGCAAGAAGGTCGCTGGTTCGAGCCCCGGCTGAGTCAGTTGGCATTTCTGTGTGGAGTTTGCATGTTCTCCCCGTGTTCGTGTGGTTTTCCTCCGGGTGCTCCCATTTCCCCCACAAGTCCAAAGACATGCGATATAGGTGAATTGGGTAGGCTAAATTGTCCGTAGTGTATGAGTGTGAATGGGTGTGTATGAATGTTTCCCAGTGATGGGTTACAGATGGAAGGGCATCCGCTGCGTAAAACATATGCTGGATAAGTTGGCGGTTCATTCCCCTGTGGCGACCCCAGATTAATAAAGGGATTAAGCCGAAAAGAAAATGAATGAATGAATGAAATGAGTGTGTAAAATAACAGAAAATGTGCTGGCAGTTTATTAAAAGGTTTATGTAGCATCATATACGACACCAACACAGACAATATAATATATTTAAACTATTAAAAATGTTAATAAAAGTCACCTTTTTTAATTTTTCAAGGTTAAAGGTTGTTGGAATAAAGATCAAGGTCTCATAATGAAATTGAAAAGCAGAAATCAACAGGGAAAAAAAAAACTCAATTACAAAATATGGAAAACTGCTAATGTATGGATATTTTTACAGTGTATTTAATTTCAAATAGTTGTATCCTGGAGAAATGTTGTCCTATCCTAACAAATATATAATATATATGATGTATAAATCTAAATGTTTTTGGCATTTCTGTGTGGAGTTTGCATGTTCTCCCCGTGTTGGTGTGGGTTTCCTTCGGATGCTCCGGTTTCCCCCACAAGTCCAAAGACATGCGCTATAGGGGAATTGGGTAAGCTAAATTGTCCGCAGTGTATGTGTGTGAATGAGTGTGTATGGATGTTTCCCAGTGATGGGTTGCAGCTGGAAGGGCATCCACTGCGTAGAACATATGCTGGATAAGTTGGCGGTTCATTCCGCTGTGGCGACCCCAGATTAATAAAGGGACTAAGCCGAAAAGAAAATGAATGAATGAATGAAATGAGTGTGTAAAATAACAGAAAATGTGCTGGCAGTTTATTGCAAGGTTTCTGTAGCATCATATACAACACCAACACAGACAATATGTTATATTTAAACTATTAAAAATGTTAATAAAAGTCACCTTTTTTAATTTTTCAAGGTTAAAAGTTGTTGGAATAAAGATCAAGGTCTCATAATGAAATTGAAAAGCAGAAATCAACAGGGAAAAATAAAAACTCAATTACAAAATATGGAAAACTGCTAATGTATGGATATTTTTTACAGTGTATTTAATTTCAAATAGTTGTGTCCTGGAGAAATGTTGTCCTATCCTAACAAATATATAATATATATGATGTATAAATCTAAATGTTTTTGGCATTTCTGTGTGGAGTTTGCATGATCTCCCTGTGTTAGTGTGGGTTTCCCCCACAAGTCCAAAGACATGCGCTATAGGTGAATTGGGTAAGCTAAATTGTCCGTAGTGTATGTGTGTGAATGGGTGTGTGTGGATGTTTCCCAATGATGGGTTGCAGCTGGAAGGGCATCCGCTGTGTAGAACATATGCTGGATAAATTGGCGGTTCATGGACTGGAGAGACTGGCATAGCTGGTTGGATGATGGTGGAGATGAGGGAGTAGTAAGCCAAGGTGGAAGTGCAGGGTTGGAGGGCCATGGTGGAGTTACAGGAGCTAGCAATGGTAGGGTTGGTTGACTGGCTGCAGGGATGGAGGGAAACACACACAGGTGGCTGAGGTGAGGGAGGGCTCGGTGGGTGGGATGCTACTTATGCCAGATAAGTCTCTGCTGGTGGGAACTAGCAGAGGTGCTGGAAAGTTTTTATTGGCGGTAACCAGCAGGAGTGTCTGAATCTTTGCTGGACCGGACCAGTGGGAACATAGGGGATTTACTGCTGGGTAGAATCAGCAGTGGCCTGAATGAATGAATCTCCCCGAGCATAATTGCTGAAATCTCTTCAGAAACCTCATTTGAGAAGCAGGAAACTTTAAACGTGTGTCATTAATTTCACTGCTGTCCAAGAAAAGCAAGCAATATATTAAAGATGTTGATCATAATTACAACCCCAGTTGCTTTACATGCTCTCCTGTCTTTACAAATGATTATTTAATCATTACTTTATCATGTTTCCCAATAGGGGTGTTTACTCAGATTGAGTCATGGATCTTACTGCTCACTATCTCCCTCTGTAAACCTGTTTGCACTGTGAAAGAAATACTGATAAAAAGATTTAACTGAACTGAAACTCGGCATCGATGGAAACATCGGTCATTATGACAATGCATAAAATGTAATAGCGAGATAATGGATGGCCTGGAAATGTAAAGAGAACTGTTTTATGATGGTTTAATTTTTATTAGATGGGATTGATGTAAAGCACCTTGCTTTCATCCACTGTAAACCTGATAAGTTCATATTGCTCCAAACAATATTTGCGCCGGGTTCCCACAGGTCATGGAATTTCTGCAATAGCATGAAGTTATTCCTGACATTGAAAGTCAGGGAAGTGTATTCATTTTTGTCCAAGTCCTGAAATATCAGGGAATTAGTTTATTTTAAATTTGACTTCCCATTAATCAACATTTTTTTTATCACATTGTTTCACGTGTGTGGCGACACGGTGGCGCAGTGGGTAGGGATGTCACACCACAGCAAGAAGGTCACTGGTTCGAGCCCCCAGTTGGGTCAGTTGGCATTTCTGTGTGGAGTTTGCATGTTCTCCCCGTGTTTACGTGGGTTTTCTCTGGGTGCTCCGGTTTCCCCCATAGTCCAAACACATGCGGTATGGGTGAACTGAATAAGCAAAATTGTCCGTAGTGTATGAGTGTGTGTGTGAATGCAAGAGTGTATGGGTGTTTCCTAGTACTGGAAGGGCATCCGGTGCGTAAAACATATGCTGGATAAGTTGGCGGTTCATTCCGCTGTGGTGACCCCTGATTAATAAAGGGACTAATCTGAAAATAAATGAATGAATGAATGAATGTTTCACGTGTTTTGCCCTTTGTTATGGTTAGGCTATTTTTCCATTGCTTTCTTTTTTAAATATCTTTAATTCTTATCAACCAGAAATCAAATGCGATCACCAGGCTGTACTTGTGAAAATACTACTGTATATGTGGCCTGTTTTTCCATTATAGGTTACGGAAGTTCAGCTTTTCAGTCGATGAAAGTTGAGAAAATTTGGCTAAGAGTGGGAACCCTGTTTGTGTAAACTTTGGAGTGAACAAACTAACTTAGTTTTTAAGTTAGTAGTAGTTTTGTTTTATTCTATAACAGCATTTTTGTAGTGGTGTAGTGTTTTTTTTGTAGTGTAGTGTTGTGGTGGCGCAGTGGGTAGCACAATCGCTTCACAGCAGGAAGGTCACTGGTTCGAGCCCCCGGTTGGGTCAGTTGACATTTCTGTGTGGAGTTTGCATGTTCTCCCCGTGTTGGCGTGGGTTTCCTCCGGGTGCTCCGGTTTCCCCCACAAGTCCAAAGACATGTGGTACAGGTGAACTGGGTAAGCTAAATGGTCCGTAGTGTATGTGTGTGAATGGGTGTTTATGGATGTTTCCCAGTGATGGGTTGCAGCTGGAAGGGCATCCGCTGCATAAAACATATGCTGGATAAGTTGGCGGTTCATTCCGCTGTGGTGACCCCAGATTAATAAAGGGACTAAGCCGAAAAGAAAATGAATGAATGATCAGCATATTTGTGACGAGTGAGGCGGCACACAGATATCCCTCCTGAACACTGGCCTGCTTGTCACAATACTGATGAAATTTAAATATTGAATAATTCATTAATTTGTGCTATTTATATGTATAAACATCACATGAACTTTTAAATCCTAAAAGTATTTATGGCTATTTTTTAAAGATTCCTACAGCCCATCCTCAACTTGAACCACAGACTATTGATCTCCACAATGGATGTCATCATTAAATAAACACATTACAGCACAGCAATAAATGCCTTGAGTACCAATTCTCACTAATGTCTTATTACCTGTCTATTATTAAGATTCATTCATTCATTTTCTTTTCAGCTTAGTCCCTTTATTAATCTGGGGTCGCCACAGCGGAATGAACCGCCAACTTATCCAGCATGTGTTTTACGCAGCGGATGCCCTTCCAGATGCAACCCATCACTAGAAAACATCCATGCACACTTATTCACACACATACACTATGGACAATTTTAGTTTACCCAATTCACCTATAGCGCATGTCTTTGGACTTGTGGGGGAAACAGGAGCACCCGGAGGAAACTCCACACATAAATGCCACTTGACCCAGCCGGGGCTCGAACCAGCGACCTTCCACCTGTGAGGCGATTGTGCTACCCACTGCGCCACCGTGCTGCCCCTATTATTAATATATTGTCTGCTTTTAGTACTTATTAGTACACATTCTGCATGATCATATACTACATCTCTAATCCTATCCAATACCTAAAACCAACTACTACTTTAATAACTATTAAAAAAGGGTTTACCCTATTATTAGGGTAAAATCATAGTAAATGGTTTGCTAATAGCAGGAATGTTACCTTAAAATAAAGTGTGACCAAAATAAGTTACGTAAACTCAAACGTTTGAATTAAGATTAATTTAAACTCACTAAGCAGAAGCAGATTTCTAGTTCCCAGCATGCTTTGTCCCAAACTGTATAAGGAAAATAAGTACTGAAATGAAGTGCTACTGTGTGTTTTTGCACAAGATTAACAGAGAAAGGTAAATAAGGGGTTACAATTGGGTACAATAAACCATTAAGTGTTACTTTTGACTTAATAAACTCCTAATTAATACTTACTAAGGAAGCCGGAGGTTAGGTATTGGTAGGATTAGCGATGCACAATAAGATTATGCAGAGCTTTTGACGATGTTTGTGCCATCTCGTGTGTTGTGTTGCAATGGGATATACACAAATGTACACATCTTAGCTCTTTATTATATTGTTGACCTCAAGATCCACTGATCTCTACAATTTATATAAAGGGAACACTAAGAGAAACAGAAAGTGTTTACTTCTTAACCATACAGTTAAATAAGGGCTCACACTTTATTTTATGGTACAATTCTTGATATTAATAAACCATTAACTATGACTTTTGGTTTAATAATAACTCCTAAGTAATAGCTATTAAGGTAGTTAACAGAAACATGCAGAATATGTGCTTTATGAGTACTAATAAACACAATATCTTAATAATAGGGAGGTAATACCACGCTAGTTAATATTGAGAATTGGTACTTAAGCTAAAGTGTTACTCATATTTCTATTAAATACATTACTTTTTACACTATTGGAGTTTAATAAACTCAATTAGTTTAATTTAGCTTCACTGTTGAGTTTTACACTGTATGAAAGATGGTGATTTGAACCAGCAGTACCAGCATAAGGGTGTCGTCTGATATCTGCTACTTTAGTTTAGCGTTCCCAATCATTTGTTGTGTGTTGAAACATGGAAATGTTTTGTTGATGAGGCTTCATGATGATTGTTCCAACTATCTATACCGCAGTATTTGGTAAACACGCGCCCACGTCCCCCATCCAGCCAATCAGGTGTCGGCATGCAGGCAGTGTTTACTGGAACTACCGTGCATTTCATGAGGGCAAAATATGGATGGCTAAAGGATATGTAATTTATAGAGTGGACATCAGCCAATCAGTTAGTGCTTTTGTCCATTCCTAGAAATTATATTTCAAAGAGCACTCGAGTCAACAGTCAGAACGAGCACAATAAACCTTTCTCGCAGTTTATACAACTTTCATGGAAGCGCGCGCCATAAAGACCTCCATAAAGGTTTATGTTTATGAACTGTAAAGGGAGTTACTGGGGCTTTTTTGTCATTTATTGGGCACATTCTTCAAGAAAGCAGCTAAAATGTGTTTGTTTGTTTTTTGTATTTGGGACTCTTGTGTAAGTGACCTTGTAAGAATCAAAGCGTCATCTCTGTTAACAAGTACGAAGAAACCCAAGAACAAGAAATCATAATAGTGAATGGCCATACGGTGATTCCACGACTGTAAAATGGAGAATCAGTATATGGAGAATAAATGGAGAATTAATAAATGGAGAATAAATGGAGAATTAATATATGGAGAATTAATATATGGAGAATAATTGGAGAATTAATATATGGAGAATAAATGGAGAATTAATATATGGAGA
>CAIGQW010055107.1:61348-80448 GCA_903798125.1 Danio choprae | reverse complement strand
AAAGGAATCACATGACAAAACAAATGACACGTGGACGAACACTGACAACGATCACCTCATAGCAAGAAGATCGCTGGTTCGAGCCTCGGCTGGGTCAGTTGGCGTTTCTGTGTGGAGTTTGCATGTTCTCCCCGTGTTGGTGTGGGTTTCCTCCGGGTGCTCCGGTTTCCCCCACAAGTCCAAAGACATGCGCTATAGGTGAATTGGGTAGGCTAAATTGTCCCTAGTGTATGTGTGTGAATGAGTGTGTGTGGATGTTTCCCAGTGATGGGTTGCAGCTGGAAGGGCATCCGCTGCGTAAAACATATGCTGGATAAGTTGGCGGTTCATTCCGCTGTGGCGACCCCAGATTAATAAAGTGACTAAGCCGAAATGAAAATGAATGAATGAATAAACATTGGACAGAAAAGCCTTTATACCTCAGACTGGTGCTGTAGAAGAGTACAGCCAAATTAAGCATTTTTAAACCGAGTTAATCTTAAGATATGTCTATTTAAATGTGCGTTTTTCCACAAAAATCAAGCAAATAATATTGTAATCGTATATGGTTTGGACGTTCCCTTGTGCAATTCTAGAAAGTTTGGTATTGATTAATCGAGTACTTGTGTTTGTGTGCTTTTTCCCCAATGCAAGCAGTAAATCTGTGACCTCATGATCCAGATACTCCACATTATTAATCATTAACCAACAGTGGCTGTATATACAAAGCACAGCCTTCGCTCTTCTGTTCAGCGCTGGAGAAACGATCATCATGGCTTTATTTCAGATCTTCTTGGTTTCAGTGTTGACTTTCTGCACGGCGCAGGATGACGATGTTATGACTCCTGTGGTGAATATCTACTCTGAGCTAAAAGAGCTTAAAGCTTCAATTGATGCACTAAAAACGGATCTGATCACTGCTAAAAATGAACTACAAGAACAGAAAAGCTTGGTTCAGGACCTGCGGAAACAGATTCAAGGTAAATTCTCTTGTTTGGTTGACTTTTGCATTATTTACGTAGCTTATTGAAACCACCTTGCATTTTATCGTTGTTCAAGAAAAAATTAAATGCTTTGTTTTTGTGATTGCACAAACCAAACTAACCATTATTCCTCCACAGAGAGTCCTAAAGTGGCGTTTACTGCCTCCATGTCAGAGACGGAGAGTGCAAGCCGAGGGCCGTACACTACAGAGACCAAACTCATCTTCGATAAAGTGTTAACCAATGTTGGTGACGCATACAACTCTGCCACAGGTTTGTGTTTATATATATATAGTTGATGATTATATATAAATATATATATATGAACGTTTTTTTCAACACATTTCTAAACATAATAGTTTTAATAACTCATTTATAATAACCGATTTCTTTTATCTCTGCCATGATGACAGCACATAATACTTGACTTGATATTGTTCACGATACTAGTTTCAGCTTATAGTGACATTTAAGGCTTAACTAGGTTAATTAGGGTAAAGTTCGGGTAATTAGACGAGTCATTGTATTACAGTGGTTTGTTCTGTAGACAATCCAACACTAATATTGCTTAAGGGGGCGAATAATATTGACCTTAAAATGGCTTTAAAAAGCTGCTTTTATTCTAGCCAAGGGCATCACGGTGGCCCAGTGGGTAGCACAATCACCTTAAAGCAAGAAGGTCGCTGGTTCGAGCCTCGGCTGGGTCAGTTGGCATTTTCTGTGTGGAGTTTGCATGTTCTCTCCGTGTTGGCGTGGGTTTCCTCCGGGTGCTCCGGTTTCCCCCACAAGTACAAAGACATGCAGTATAGGTGAATTTGGTAAGCTAAATTGTCCGTAGTGTATGTGTGTGAATGAGTGTGTATGGATGTTTTCCCAGTGATGGGTTGCAGCTGGAAGGGCATCCGCTGCATTAAAAATATGCTGGATAAGTTGGCGGTTCATTCCACTGTGGCGACCACAGATTAATAAAGTGACTAAGCCGAAAAGAAAATGAATGAATGAATGAAGAACATGTTAAAGTTGAGCACAGGTGATGTGTGTTTTAGCTGTGTGTATGACTTCTTGAAAAGCACAGGGTTAAGGCACAGAATTTTATGTTTAGTAGAGTATTTATTTACTGGAAAATGTGTGTAATATGCAGAAGAAAATGATTTTTGTTTGTTAGGTTATTTATTTTTTTAGATTGTTTGTTTGTAGGGCGGCACTGTGGCTTCGCGGTTAGCACTGTCGCCTCACAGCAAGAAGGTCACTGATTCGAATTTAATTAAGGCACAGAAATAAAAACAAATAAAACAAATAAAACTTTCTCCAGAAGAAAACAATATTATAGGAAATACTGTGGAAAATTCCTGAATCTGTTCAACATTTAAATGGGAAATATTTGAAAAAGAAAAACAAATTCACAGGGAAGCGAATCATTTTGACTTCAACCATATATATATATATAACTTACAGTTACACAATGTATTGTTTACTTTTCCAAGAGGGTATGTATTTGTGTATAATACATTATCAATGAAGCGTATATGTGTATTGCTTAAGATTTCGTGTTGTCCTCAAAGTTCTTAATTATGTTTTAAAGTATAAATGATGCCACTGTGCACTTCATTATTTAGTAAAAAACTAATTTGCCCTCTTAAACGTTTTAATCAATTACCTTAAACCTTCCCTGCTCCCTCGAAATTACTTCTGCACACTTTAGAATCTAGCTCAGGGGTGCCCAAACTCGGTCCTGGAGGGCCGGTGTCCTGCAAAGTTTAGTTCCAACCCCAATCAGACACACCTGGGCTAGCTAATCAAGCCCTTACTAGGCTTCCTAGTTGTGTTGAGGCAAGTTGGAGCTAAAATCTGCAGGACACCGGCCCTCCAGGACCTAGTTTGGGCAACCCTCACCTAGCTCATCTGGAAACGTCTCGCCTACTGTTTTTCAAATACTGTGAATTTGGACACACCACTCAGCTTGCATACTGTGTTTCACGTACTAGAGTAGGGAAGTGTGCGATTTCAGATGCACTGAATACAGGGGGTAAAATTCTTTTAAGACTCATTTTAAGACCTCGTCGCCATTTTAGGGTTTCAACCGGTAACATTGGCAACATTGTAACTTACAGTATATTTACTAAACACTGATTTGCCTAATACATTACAATAGGCTACAGTTTTTAATTTTCCCTAACGATATCTGATGTAATAAATTAGTATTTTTAAAATAAATATATAGGCCTCACAGTGGCGCAGTGGGTAGCACGTTCGCCTCACAGCAAGAAGGTCGCTGGTTCGAGCCCCGGCTGGGTCAGTTGGCGTTTCTGTGTGGACTTTGCATGTTCTCCCCGTGTTGGCGTGGGTTTCCTCCGGGTGCTCCGGTTTCCCCCACAAGTCCAAAGACATGCGCTATAGGGGAATTGGGTAGACTAAATTGTCCGTAGTGTATGAGTGTGAATGGGTGTGTATAAATGTTTCCCAGAGATGGGTTGCAGCTGGAATGAACCGCCAACTTATCCAGCATATGTTTTACACAGCGGATGCCCTTCCAGCTGCAACCCATCTCTGGGAAACATCCACACACACTCATTCACACACATACACTACGGACAATTTAGCTTACCCAATTCACCTATACCGCATGTCTTTGGACTTGTGGGGGAAACCGGAGCACCCGGAGGAAACCCACGCCAACATGGGGAGAACATGCAAACTCCACACAGAAATGCCAACTGACCCAGCCGAGGCTCAAACCAGCGACCTTCTTGCTGTGAGACGATCGTGCTACTCACTGCGCCACCGTGCAGCCACAACTATACATTGTATAATAAAATATTATAAAGTTTCATACCTTGTAAAATTGCAGTTAAGATTTTGGGATACTTTATGAGGGTCTTAAAGCTCTCTAAATTGATTTTATTAGCTTTTAATACCTTTGAACCCTAACTCTGGAATATTTTAATATCATGCACTTTTTTCAACCCAGGCTCATTGTGGACACGTACCCATGTCTACATTTCTGGAGAGCGCAAATTATGTAGCCAGAGGTTGTCTTTAAAATGAACGCTACGTGGCGGTATGACGCCGCCGATGGCTTCGGTTCCTTTCGCGCTACCGCTGACCGCTTACCTCCATGTGGACTGCTTCTCCGGTGTTACCTGTTTGCCCAGTAGCTCGCCGCGCACGTTGACCGCGATGATGAGGTTCGAGTCCAGCAAAGAACGGTTCCAGAAACCAGGTAAAGCAAAAAAAATAAATAAATAAACAACAGGCTGAAAGTGTGGTGAAATCACGCTGCCACGACGGCTTTTCTTTTTCCAGATTGCTTTTGAAAACACTCTTGATTGGGTTTGAGGAAGGGGGTGGGTGGGTCAGTCGACAGCAAGCTGGCCTGGTTGGCTGTCGTGTTTATTGCGCCTCCTGGTGGATTAACGCTAGAAGAGCATGCGGGAGTGAAATTTGACATCATCAAAAAGTGTACACAGCGGCCTCTGGGGGATTTGCAAAAACATAAACTGCAGGCAGACGTACATCCAGTTACGTATTTCGCTATCCACAGAAATGTAGACCTGGGTACATGTCCACAATGACAATTACATTGAAGGACGGATGTGTCTACAAACTGCAAATAAGACATTTTTTGAAAACGCCATGATGTGATCTTTGATTTTACACTGTTTACACGGTAATGTTTTTGCTCAGTGTGTTTTAAAACGTGTCCTTGTCTATTGCAGGAGTTTTCACCGCACCAGTTAAAGGTGTGTATTACTTCAGGTACTCTGGCTCTGCGTTTTCTACTCACGATATGGGTCTGAGCATCTTTAAGGGCACCAGTAGATTTGTGTCTTCATACGAGTACAATTCTAGTGATCGCAATGACCAAATGTCCAACGGAGCAGTGATGGAGCTGGATGTCGGAGAGCAGGTTTACATCAACCTGTGGATCAGATCATGGATCTTTGTAGATCGACGCTACAACTACTCCACTTTCACAGGATACCTGCTTTACCCACTGGAAACAGCTTGATCTGTGAATTACTTTGTAAAACATCAAAAAGAACTGCTGAAGTCAAAGTGAAGTTTATTTATAAGCTAATTTGGAGAGGATCACGTGCTTATGATTGCTGCGGCTGGTCCCGCATTATCCAGTTCATGATTCACCAATCAGACGATTCCTAAGCCACTATAAATACCCTAAGTTTCATATCACAGCCATCTTTGTTTTGATGAATCCCCCCTTCCACCTCTACTCCTCCTTTCCTAAATGGGTGGCACGGTGGCCCAGTGGTTAGCATTGTTGCCTCACAGCAAGAATGTCACTGGTTCTAGTCCTTACCAAGCCAGCCGACGTTTCTGTGTGGAGTTTACACGTCTGAGCTCCAGGCAGTCAGCGGGTGCTTTGAGGACACCTCCCCAGGTGAAAGCTGCATACATTGGACAGTTCACCAAGAATCTTCTGCTGGATCTCATCTAACTACAGTTGTTAAACGTGATGTTTAATTCATCTTGTCTCTATGTTACGACTCTTTGGTCTTTTTAATCTATTTCTTCTTCTCAGGTAACGTGTTTTGGCTGAGCGCAAAGATAAGTTAATGTATTAATGTATGTAACCACGTACACTGATTCTGCACATTTGACTGATTGCTTGGCTTTATTTGCTATAATGTATAAACTTATTGTGCGTTATACTTTTATAATGGCCATTATTGATTATTAAAACTGATATTCAGCAAAAGAGAGGATATGTTTCACTTTTTTCACTGAAAATGAAAGGAGGCAGTTATGTTATTGTCACGATCACACAAGGAAGAGAGGACAGGCTGTTTGTGACGTTTATTCAAACAATGGATCAACGCACTCAGTGCGGAAGGTGAAACAGTGAATCAATGCTCTTAGTGTGGAAGGTGAAGACAACACACAGTTCGTGGATATGGTAAAAGTCACTTCCCTTGATAAAGCGAGCAGACTGATGACAGGAGTTGGGCTCGAGGATTCCTTGGAGGATAAACGAAGGTATACGATGAGGAGAATGAACGAAGAGTAGAGGTGACCATCTAACGTTGATTCCAGCCAGTGTGGTGTAGTGAGTGGGTGATGGCTGGAGCAGGTGAGTGTGGTTACGTGCGCAGGTGTACATGATCAGTAATCAGGTGATTGTGTGCGATGTGTAGTGGATGGTGACTGTGAATGGTGACTGGGGCTGATGGAACGTGCAGCGGGTGTGACAGTTATAGGCTCCGTTTTGTTATAAATATCCATACAGTGAAGATGACGATCATAAATATGTAGCTACACGACGCCTCAACATGTTTGGTGTCTGTTAAGTTGTTAATATCCAAATGAAAATAGTTCCTTATATCATGCTTCCATTTTATTGTTAATATTCTATTGTCTACTATGTTTTTTTCCAGGGTGATGTGAAAGAGGTTATAAAGTACACTGTTCTCTTTGAAGATTTACCCGACGTGTCCTCGGGAGTTTGTTTTCCATATCAAACTTACGAAGTCTGAACTTAAAGAAAGGGTGCGAGACTGAACATTGTGCACTTAATATTGAGGAAAAAGCCCTAATCAGATAGTTGAATGTCTGCAGGCCACGCCACTGTTTTCAGATGTCTCCGTTTTCCCCCATCCTCACTGACACGGAGCAGCAGCGGTTTAAAACGAAAACGGCCTCTTCAGCGTTTCCAAAACGCTCCGTTTTCACGGCTCGAAAACCCCGGGGTAGTGTGGACGGAAGGCGAACTGTAGCAAAAGTTATGCGTTTTAAAACTAAAACGTATTCGTGTAAACGGGGCCTGAGTTGACAGACACGAACAAGCTAAACAACAGCACAGCAAGTAACAATAGACATTGACATCAAATACAGTAAGTCAGAAATTAAAATTATGGTTAAAACTAAAGTATTGAAAAAAAGCAACATATATGGGATAATGGGAGCACAGGACATCAATATTACAGCATTCAGAATAAAGTTGGAAGTGGTAGGGAAACAAGGAAACGCAAACAGGAAGAAGACATTCACAAGAATGAGGTTTAATCATACAGCACTCAACAGTACATTATATAAGATTAATAAACATGCAAATGGGACGTGTGAATGAAATAACAACCAGGAGACTACAGAACATGTATTTATGCACTGCCCTACTGACTATTGACATGAAGAACATGGGTAACGCGGTGGCGCCGTGGGTAGCACAAGAAGGTCGCTGGTTCGAGCCTCGGGATTTCCTTTGTGGGATTTCCTTTGTGGAGTTTGCATGTTCTCCCCGTGTTGGCGTGGGTTTCCTCCGGGTGCTCCGGTTTCCCCCACAGTCCAAACACATGCGCTATAGGTGAATTGAATAAACTCAATTGGCCGTAGTGTATGTGTGTGAATACGAGTGTATGTGTGTTTCCTAGTGCTGGGTTAAAACTTATGCTGGATAAGTTGGCGATTCATTCCACTGTGGCAACCCCTGATAAATAAAGGGACTAAGCCGAAGGAAAATGAATGAATGTTTGTTTGTTTCACTATAATAATTATATGGGTAACTCCTGTCTAAACTCCAGTCCAGTTGGTGGCAGTAATGCTCCAAAAAGCTGGTTGCAAACCGCTATAAAATCATAGGAAGAAGACGGAGGTCACTACAACTTAAATGGACTCTCCCTCATGCTAAATTTAGCCTCCAAAGACAATTTAGATGGCATTACTACCTGAAGATCCGCCTTGATCAGCAACAGAATGGTAATTTTGTTTTTCACTTTTATGCAGTTTTGTGATCTGTATCTAGCATACCTTAACTAAGGCTACTAACAAATAATAATGATTATGTGACAAAATAATTGTTCCATGTTATTTTTAAATACAGTAGCCTAACTATCAGAAGTAGTAACTTTCCTTGCTAAATATGAATTGTAATGCTAAATCATGAGCTTTCTAGTAAAACCAGGAAGGCATAGCTCATGATTTATTCATTCATTCATTCATTCATTCATTCATTCTCAACTGCTATTCCGGGCCGGGTTGCGGGGGCAGCAGTCTTAGGAAAGAAACCCAGACTTCCCTCTCCCCAGACACTTCCTCCAGCTCCTCTGGGGGATCGCGAGGCGTTCCCAGGCCAGCCGAGAGACATAGTCCCTCCAGCATGTCCTAGGTCTTCCCCGAGGCCTCTTCCTGGTGGGACACACCTGGAACACCTCCCTAGGTAGGTGTCCAGGAGGCATCTGAAACAAATACTCGAGCCACCTCAGCTGACTTCTCTCGATGTGGAGGAGCAGCGGCTCTACTCCAAGCTCCTCCCGGGTGACAGAGCTCCTCACCCTATCTATAAGGGTGCGCACTGCCACCCTGCGAAGGAAACTCATTTCGGCCGCCTGTATCCGAGATCTTGTCCTTTCGGTCATGACCCAAAGCTCATGACCATAGGTGAGAGTAGGAACGTAGATTGACCGGTAAATCGAGAGCTTTGCCTTTCGGCTCAGCTCCTTCTTCACCACAACAGACTGGTACATCGACCGCATTACTGCTGCTGCAACGATCTGCCTGTCAATCTCATGTTCCATCCTTCCCTCACTCATGAACAAAACCCCAAGATACTTGAACTCCTCCACCTGGGGTAAGGACTTTCCTCCAACCTGGAGATGGCAAACCACCTTTTTCCGGTGGAGCACCATGGCCTCGGACTTGGAGGTGCTGATTCTCATCCCAGCCGCATCACACTCGGCAGCACACCGCCCCAGTGCATGCTGAAGGTCCATGTTCGATGAAGCCAACAGAACAACATCGTCTGCGAATAACAGAGTTGAAATCCTGTGGTCCCCGAACCGGACCCCCTCCAGCCCAAGGCTGCGCTTTGAAATTCTGTCCATAAAAATTATGAACAGAATTGGTGACAAAGAGTCCAACATGCACTGGAAACAAGTCTGACTTTTTGCCGGCAATGCGAACCAAACTCCTACTCTGTTCATACAGGGACGACACAGCCCTTAACAGAGCGCCTCTGACCCCATACTCCCAAAGCACCCTCCCAGAATGCCATGAGGGACACGGTCGAGTGCTTTCTCCAAGTCTACAAAACACATGTGGACTGGTTGGGCATACTCCCACAAACCCTCGAGGACCCTGGCTCATGATTTAGTGTCGCCTAAAACTCCTGATAAAGAAATTGTGAAAAACCATTTAACAGTTTGTTTGACAGAACATTGTAAAAAGTGACTTTTCAAGCTGACTTTTAAGTAAATTTAAGTAATTGTAACACTCAATGCAGGACATGACAAAACGGGAACACGGTATTAACAAAAGGACGGATTTATTAACACAACACTTACAGGGGTCAAGTACGGGGATGGAACAGGAAACTCAGACAGGACATCGATGTAGAACAATAGAATACCGGACCACGAAGGACACAGACGAAAGGGTATAAATAGATGGGGGATGATTAACTAAGGAGACACAGGGGATAAACACAGGTGAAATGAATGAACACAGATGATGGCGGGAAAGACGGGACAAAGGGATCACATGACGAAAACAATAGCACATGACACGACAGAACACTGACAGTAATGAAAAGACTCCTATTTTGATGTGCAGACAAAACATTTGTCTTTATGTAGCTCTTAACGCTACATGCTAACAAAACATTTTCGTTATGCGAGTTCACATATGCACACACACAAAACACCATTCAAATAATTATAATTAAGCTAATCTTGGCTGACAGCATCTGAGACGCACTGGATAACTGGCAAAAAATGTTGTGAAGTTTGTAGGTTTGTCAAAGCACTTAGGTTAATATTGGATTTTAAAAACCTGTTGAAGTATATTTAACCCCAAATGTCTTTAATGTGACCGTGCATTTGTTCTTGATTTGCTATAATTAAGGCATTTGGTGTATTGTGATGCACTGTAATGTAATATTGTACAAAATTATGAATGGTTCTGAAATTAAATGTAGACAGAGTGAATGTGGTTTTACTTTATTTACTAAAAACAACTAAAACAAGTATAAAATCTCACGTAAAGCTTCAGATAGTTTAACAAATGAAGCGATCAACAAAATATCAAAAGAGAGATACTTGATGCCAATTCATTGATTTTTCTTTTTTTTCCAAAGGCTTTAAAGCTCCATCTCTGCATCTCTCTCACTGTGGACTCTTCGCCCTGGTGGCGTGTCTGTGAGGTAACGTTTCTCTTCTTTCTCAGCTCTTAAACCAGCCTGATCTCACAGGGTTTAATGGCTAGTGTCAGTTTAATGGCTAATTCATACAAAGTCGTTCAGTCATACGAAAATGTAAAGTTTTTAAAAGGAAGCATGACACCAACCCCCACCCCTAAACCCAACCATCATTGGGGGATGAGCAAATCTTACTAAAATTTAAGAATGAGATTGTACAAATTTATACGAATTAGCTAAATCAAAAAGTTGTGAATTGCAGTGAAATAGCATTGGTTACTGCGATACTTCTGTATTTATGTACAAGAGTGTCTGCAGAGCGGGTTTTCTCAACCGCATCTATCACAGGATCCATCTAGGATCAGATATGAACAGCCGCTGATGGATCAGCTGATAGACGCTGCTTTTTTCAGTGTCTGTGTCACTCTCCAGTGAACCGCGCTGGCCATTAGAGCCAATCACAGCCTATTCTGTTGAACATGTGAACACAATGGCCAATCATAGGTGTTTAAGAACTTGATAGCACTCAAAAACCAAGCTTGTTATTATTTAAATGTGTGTATTTGCTCTAAATGCTCCTGTTGTCTTCTGTGCCTGTACTTGAGATTTGTTTCACAAAAATAATGTTTTCTTTGAGCAGGTAAAATTAAAGGTTCATTCATTCATTTTCTTTTCGGCTTAGTCCCTTCATTAATCAGGGGTCGCCACAGCGGAATGAACCGCCAACTTATCCAGCACATGTTTTGAACAGAAAATGCCATTTCAGCCGCAACCCAACATTGGGAAACACCCATACACACTCTTTCATACGCATACACTACGGACAATTTAGCTTACCCAATTCACCTATGGAGCATGATTTGGTCTCTTAAAGATATATTCATTCATTCATTTTCTTTTCGGCTTAGTCCCTTTATTAATCTGGGGTCGCCACAGCGGAATGAACCACCAACTTATCCAGCATATGTTTTATGCAGCGGATGCCCTTCCAGCTGCAACCCATCTCTGGGAAACATCCACACACACTCATTCACACACATACACTACGGACAATTTAGCTTACCCTATTCACCTGTACAGCATATCTTTGGACTTGTGGGGGAAACCGGAGCACCCGGAGGAAACCCACGCAAACACGGGGAGAACAGGCAAACTCCACACAGAAATGCCAACTGACCCAGCCGGGGCTCAAACCAGCGACCTTCTTACTGCGAGGCGATTGTGCTACCCACTGCACCACCGTGCTGCCCTCTTAAAGATGTAGTTCACTCGAAATTGAAAATTTACTCACAATTTACTCACCCTCAAGTAGTTATGAGATTCTTTTATCTGTTGAATACAAAAGAAGATATCTTGATGAATGTTGGAAACCTGTAACCATTAATTTCCATCATAGGAAAATCAAATACTATTGAAGTCGATTATTACTGGTTTACAAAGTTCTTTCAAATGTCTTATTTCGTGTTCAACAGAAGAAAGAAACTCAAACCGGTTTGAAACAAGTTGAAGGTGAGTAAATGATGCCAGAATTTTTATATTTGGGTAGACTGTCCCTTTAATACTCAACCCTTACATTGACATTGACATTACGTTGCATTGGATCTTCCAGCATTGCATTGACATTGCCATGCATTCAGGATTTGCCTCTCTCACTTTCTAAGGTGAGCAGATATGGGCAGCACACAGGCAGCTATATATGTGTTTGGGCCTGGTGTCTGGCTCATATTCTCCCAGCATTCTGTAGTAGGATCATAGCGATGCACTGATCTGGTGTCACTGTAGTCCTCATGGGAATACCCTCCGATTACGTAGACCTTCCCCTCTAAAACTGCTGATGCTGACCCAACATGAGGCACGGAGAATGGCATAATCGCACTCCAGGAGTTGGCCACAGGGTCATAGACCTCACAGGCTAATTGATCTTCCAGACTGCCAAGTGCATTGCTTGAAACTCCTCCAGCCACATACAGACGGTCACCCAGGGTTTCCATGCAGTGCAGGGCTCTGTCCTTACTCATTTCAGCTAAGTAAGAGGATCTGGACTCAGGGTTGTACAGGATCATAGATGACAGACAGTGGTACTGGCTGTCGAGGCCTCCTGATATAAAGATTTTGCCTTTCCATACAGTAGATGCATGACAACATAGAGTGTGGTCCAGTGGATGGACAAATCTGGAGAGAATTAAAAACAAATACTTTGAAGAGTCATGTTCGCAAACAACATTCTTTGCTGGGGCTTGACAAAGTGGGCTTGACAAACCACCTGTAGAAACACTTTCTCACACACACTCAAAAACTCTAGCACTCTTACTCTAGCTCTAAATTCTCGGAGCACAAACAAGATACGTTATCTAACTAGCACTTCTTGTGTATATTACCCCTTCTTGTTGAATTGATGAATGTCTCCGGAATCGTAAGTTGCTTTGGACAAAAGTGTCTGATAAATGACTAAATGTTGATGCAGTATCATGTAGAGCAGTGTTTTCCAATCCTGTTCCAGGAGGCACACCAAAATTTAATATTTAGGATGTCTCTCTTATCTCACCCCTTAAATTTAAGTTTTGGAGTCTCGTCTAATGTTATGATGACTTGAATTGGCTGTTTGTGATTAAGAAAAAGGTGAAAATGTGTAGTGCTTGTGTGCCTCCAGGAATAGGTTTGGAAAACGGATGTAGAGTTTGCCATTATTTATAGTGTTATTTATTTACTCTACTAACCTCCAAGAGTTTTTGTTGGGGCAGTAGACTTCTACACTCTCCATGTTGACCTCAGAGTCTCTCTCTCCGCCAATTGCATATATTTGATCATTTAGGACCACTAGAGCAAAGCTTCCTCTTTTCTCGTTCATATCAGCCAACCTTTGCCAAGTGTTTTGCACTGGATCATATCTGGATAGACGAACAATGATTTTGGCATGAGAAACTAATCCTGGATAAAGTCAGAGAAAATAAATCGTGTTAAATCTTACCTGTAGGTGCATTTCATGGTATCGTCTTTGCCATAATAATACCGCCCTCCAACTATATAGAGCTTCCCCATCATTGCACCAACTCCATGATTGAATCTTGGTTTCTCAGGTAAAGTTCCCAACTTTCTCCACTCTACTTTCTTCACCAATCCCACATGGTTCTGCAAGGAATTGCTAAACCACATTTCCCTGCAGGGAAGTCGTTTGTCAAGATTATCAGTGATTCTTTCGCCACCAACAAGGACTAGACTGTGTTTAGGCATGTAGGCCCTGAAATTTGACCGGACATCTGGAGAGCCAGAGCAGAACTCCTCAAGTAGAGACTTGTAGAGATGTTTGGCACCAATCCTAGGCCAGGATGTTATGGACTTCACTTCTTTGAACTCCTTATAGGTCATGAGATGGAACTGGATGGTACCCATCAGCTCTCTGGCAAGTTCTACTCTTTGTCTGGGAAAGGCTTCAATCCAAGCCAGGACTGCTTTAAACACTGACAACTCAGAGGGAACACATAGAGAATCACTTTGAAGGTATTTCTTCAGTTTCTCTACAGCAAGGTCTTGGAATTTTGGAGTAATAGACACATCTTGAAAGTGCCTTAAGACAAAGTCATTGGCGAATGCATGTAATTCCGGCATCCCGTAGGCCTCTGCGAAAGATGCAACGTCCAGGCAGTTGTGAGCATCAGTTTCTTGATGCAGGAAGTTAGTGCATAGTGAGAAGGCAGTCTGAAACTGTAATTGAAGTGATGTACAGGCCAGATCAAACACACAGCCCCATCCAAGAGCAAGAGCCCCACTGTAGCAGTAATGCAAAAGCATCTCAAACTTGCCAGCCCTGATCAACAACAGAGACACCAATTCCTGCCGGCTCTCCTTCATGCCGCTGGTGAACATGCCTCTGAAGTAGTCACTGCTGGCAGCCAAGATCACCCGGTGAGCTTCATGAGAGTGGCACAAAAACAAAAGTTTAGAAGTGGGGTTTGCAAATTAACCCCTTACGTCACTGTCCCACCAGCAGGACACTTTTTGAATAGGCTTTATTTTGATTTCCGTCTTTTGACGTTTTACTATAAACTACATTAAAACTACATGTCAGCTAATTCTCTTTAGAGCAGGGATTGGAGAAATCGATTCTGAGATCACTATACACTCTCTTGAATCAATTCTGAGCTTAGTTTTTAACAGGGGATGGTGCTCTAGGCTAGTTTTTAATAGAAAATGGCACTCTGTGCCTTTTTATGTACAGCAGACAGTGCTCTAGGCTAGTTTTTAACAGGAGATGGTGTTCTAGACTAGTTTTTAAAAGGATATGGTGCTCTAGGCTAGTGTTTAAAAGCAGATGGCGCTCTAGGCTAGTTTTTAGCCAAGAAAGAGTGATTGTGTGTTCGGCTGAGCCATTTAATCTGGCCTCTGAATCATGTAAGGTGTTTGTAGTTGAGCATTGGCAACTAACATAAAAAGATGAATAATGTGCTCGTATTGCACTTGCAATGCAAACAGCAATATACAAATTCATCCTTTCCCAAAACCTAGAGAAGTGAATGACATGGATACATCTGTGTGAACTGATCACCATCAGGTCAATCAATGGTGCGGTCACTGTAAAAAAGACTTGAAATGCGAGGACTCGAGATGGATGACATAATCTTTTCTGTTATTGGACTGACACAGCCTGCAGAACTTCAGTGGCAAATAACTTCAGTGAGCTATCTTAAAGTGCCTGGAGACCCAGATAAACCAAATTAACCCTTTACGTCACTGTCCCACCAGCAGGACACTTTTTGGATAGGCTTTATTTTGATAGTCAGTCTTTTGACTTTTTACCATAAACTACATTGAAACTACATGTCAACTAATTCTCTTTAGAGCAGGGGTGTCAAAGTCAATTCCTGGAGGGCCGGAGCCCTGCAGAGTTTAGTTCCAGCCCTGCTTCAACACACCTATCTGTAGGTATCAAACAAGCCTGAAGCACTCAATTAGTTTAATTAAGGGTGATTAATGAGGGTTGGAACTAAACTGTGCAGAGCTGCGGCCCTCCAGGAACTGACTTTGACACATGTGCTTTAGAAGGTTTGGAAACCGTAAGGTTAGGGTTAGTTATTGGCATGTATTGCAAAGTTTCTTATAGTCAGTAGAATGTCTGTTGTGACAATGAATTTATCTTTACTCTCAGTATGTCATTTTTCTTTAAATTGATTTACTCTTCACCTCGGGAGTGGAGAAATTGAAAGAGAAGTGGGATTGGTATTAAGAAGGGTCAGTTATGAGTAAACTTTTCTAAGTGTCTTACCGTGAAACACTCGTCCCTCTGCTTCGAGCTCCACATCACATCCCAGTCTCTGTGCCCACAGCTGTCCAATATGCCGTAAACGAACATTCAGATGTTCCTCAGCTGAAATCCATTTTCTTTCCTCATTCGTCCCTCTTGTCTTGTCATCTTCTTTCCGTCTCTCCTCTCGGCAGAGTTGCAGAACATCCAGAGCTTCCAGGCTAGCAGCAGCAGAGCAAACCAACTCAAAATTATCTTTGTTCAGATTGGAGATCGTTCCAGTGTATGCAAACTCCACCACCGCTGCCAACCCCGAACTATGAACTTCAGGACCCAAGCACAATACAGTATTCCTCTCTTGTCTGGGCTTCAATCGGAGCTTTGCCTGAATATAGACACTGACCGCCGACAGGACAATTGAATGAACCTGGAATTGATGCCCATTTTTGGTGCACAGAGACAAATCAGTGAGGACCAGATTCAGCATCATGTTCTCCAGAGTCTGGAAGACCACACTTGCATGAGCAGGATCAGAGTACAGCTTCTTAGGATAAACATCGACATCCTCTTCATCAGAATCTTCAAAACTGTCAATTCCACCATATTCATTATCATCAGTCTCTTGATCCTGTTCCGTCTGTTGCTTTTCATCTCGAAATGTTAAGTCTTTTTCAGATCCTCCAGTCTCGCTAGTACTCATGGAACCTTCACCTTTATGAGCACACACAGCGACTAAGTGGTCACCATTTTCAGAAGTAGTAGGTACATTTCTAGTATATACGTCATCGCTGTTGATGTTGACATATTTACAATGTCCACTCTTCACTTCATCGTTATTCTTAAGTACAGGAACCAAACAATGACTGGTTGCAGAAGTTGCAGGTGAATTCTCTTCTTCGTCGATGGTTTCGTCGTTTTTCATTGCAGCTCTTAAACCGCCAGTGTAGCTGGAATGTAGCATTGTAGCTGGAAACCTAACACTAAGTTCCTCGTCAACGTCACATGCCTTTTCCTTAATTTTGCAAGCAGACATCAAACCTTCACTCCTTGCTGATGCATCATGAAAGCTAAAAGTAGATTCTTCTTCATCTTGAGATTCGTCAACTTTACCACTGCCATAACTCGCGAATGCATCACCGTTAGCAAAACGATCGCTGCATATTTCAGCATGATTGTTGTTGTTATGTTTGACGTCCTCTTCATCATCATTTGCACACATCACATCTACGTGGTTGCTCTGTGCAGAAAAGCCAACGCTACGACCTTCATCATCATCGGTTTTCTCACTTTCCGATGCATCAACTTGCCTCTCTGTTTCTTTCGCCTGCTCTTTGTCCTCTTCCTGATCATCTTTTCTCACATCCGTCCATTTCTTTTCTCCATTGTCATTTTCATCCTCTCTCGCAGATCTCCATGAACTTCTCCGCTCGCTCTGCAGACACTGCTGATTTATTGCCATCGTGCAGAACGCTCGATTTCCAGTCCAAATGCCAACTAGATCCTCACTTGTGTTCAAAGCCCAAGAAAAAGCTCCATCTCAACTGATGTGGGACCTGGTACTGTAGTCAGGTATGTGAGAAAAGATCAGTGTATCATGAGCTCAGACCAAACATAGCGCTATTTTTACCTCCAGCATTCTGTAACATCACATCTCGAGCCATCTAAGAATGATGGGCTGACTTTAGTGTGGTCATGCTGTATCTTTACCAGTGTCTGAAGCTGATTGATGGGCTGCTTGTTGTAACATTGGTTTCAGGATGTGCTTTGTATAAAATCTGATCTCCCATGTGAAGAAATACTACTACTAGTAACCATACTATACCAAAGTGTATTATACTTTATATATTATAGTATCTACAACTCTTTGTTAATGAATGTTCCAGCATGCTGTTGAATTAACTGTTGTATTGTATACTTTAGATTTACTACAGTAAACTGTGGTGTATTGTAGTATAATATACTCTGTAGTTTACAAAACTACAGCATTGGGTCATTTGTTTATATTATTACAGTTGTTGTGTTACCGTAGCAACTATAAAACCACCACAACAGATCAATTACTATAGTTGTTCTGTTACCATAGCAACTATGGAATCACCACAACGGATTAATTACTGTAGTTGTTACCATAGCAACTATAGAACCGATAGAACAGATCAATTACTATAGTTGTTCTGTTACCATAGCAACTATGGAATCACCACAACGGATTAATTACTGTAGTTGTTGTTACCATAGCAACTGTAGAACCACCACAAGATTAATTGCTGTAGTTGTTGTTGCCAAGGCAACTATAGAACCACTAGAACAGATCAATTGCTATAGTTGTTGTTACCATAGCAACTGTAGAATCAAGACAACAGATTAATTTCTATAGCTGTGCAACCATAGCAACTTTAAAATTACCACAACAGATCAATTACTATAGTTGTTCTATTACCATAGCAACTATGGAATCACCACAACAGATTAATTACTGTAGTTGTTGTCACTATAGAAACTGTAGAATCACCACAACAGATCAATTTCTATAGTTCTGTTACCATAGCAACTATGGAATCCCCACAACAGATTAATTACTGCAGTTGTTGTTACCATAGCAACTATAGAATCACCACAAGATTAATTTCTATAGTTGTGTTACCATAGCAACTTTAGAATTACCACAACAAATTAATTACCATAGTTGTTGTTGTTGTTGTTACCATAGCAACTGTAGAATCACCGCAACAGATTATTGCTGTAGTTGGTGTGTTACCATAGCAACTATGGAATCACCACAACAGATTACTGTAGTTGTTGTTACCATAACAACTGTAGAATCACCACAATAGATCAATTTCTGTAGTGGTGTTACCATAGCAACTTTAGAATTACCACAACAGATTAATTACTGTAGTTGTTGTTACCATAGCAACTATAGAACCACCACAACAGATCAATTACTATAGTTTTTGTTACCATAGCAACTGTAGAATCGACACAACAGATTTATTTCTATAGCTGTGTTACCATAGCAACTTTAGAATTAGCGCAACAAATTAATTACCATAGTTGTTGTGTTACCATAGCAACTGTAGAATCACCACAACAGATCAATTACTATAGTGGTGTTACCATAGCAACTGTAGAGTCACCACAACAGATCAATTACTATAGTGGTGTTACCATAGCAACTATGGAATCACCACAACATATTACTGTAGTTGTTGTTACCATAACAACTGTAGAATCACCACAATAGATCAATTTCTATAGTGGTGTTACCATAGCAACTTTAGAATTACCACAACAGATTAATTACTGTAGTTGTTCTGTTACCATAGCAACTGTAGAATCACCACAACAGATCAATTACTATAGTGGTGTTACCATAGCAACTATGGAATCACCACAACAGATTACTGTAGTTGTTGTTACCATAACTACTGTAGAATCACCACAACAGATCAATTACTATAGTTGTTCTGTTACCATAGCAACTATGGAATCACCACAACAGATTGATTACTATAGTTTTTGTTACCATAGCAACTGTAGAATCGACACAACAGATTAATTTCTATAGCTGTGTTACCAAAGCAACTTTACAATTACCGCAACAAATTAATTACCATAGTTGTTGTGTTACCATAGCAACTGTAGAATCACCACACCAGATCAATTACTATAGTTGTGTTACCATAGCAACTGTAGAATCACCACACCAGATCAATTACTATAGTGGTGTTACCATAGCAACTGTAGAATCACC
>CAIGQW010055102.1:0-11131 GCA_903798125.1 Danio choprae | reverse complement strand
AAACCTTGACCTTTATAAAAGCTGATTGCAATCAAATTATAGTCTGAAAAGTATTTTAGATTACAAAAGAGATTACTTTGGGTATTAAGGTCAAATATGTTCAATCTTCCTAAAGTACAATTCTGCTGAATCCCAAACAATATACAGTATGCAAAAATGTTAATAACTGTAACAAATTAAGAAAATGTCAATGTTACTTTTATGGCGTAGACTGTCCTAAATAAGGCATGTCACATAACAGATTTTGTATAAAATTATACGTATAATATATATAGGATTTATTAAGATTAAGAAAATGGGTAAATTTTTACAGTAAGGTCTTAACTATGAGAAATACAATTGCAGTTTATTAATCTTTGTTAGGGGTGACATGGCGGCTCAGTGGTTAGTACTGTCGGTTGGTGTGGGTTTCCTCCGGGTGCTTCGGTTTCCCCCCCCCAGTCCAAAGACGTGGTACAGGTGAATTGAATAAACTAAATTGGCCGTAGTGTATGTGTGTGAATGAGTGTGTATGGATGTTTCCCAGTACTGGGTTGCAGCTGGAAGGGTATGTGTAAAATATATGCTGGATAAGTTGGCGGTTCATTCCGCTGTGGCGACCCCTGATTAATAAAGGGACTAAGCCGAAAAGAAAATGAATGAATGAATTTGCAATAAGAAAAAAAAATGGTTCTTTTAAAGGGCCATGAAACCCTCCTGTCACAGCAGGGAAGATAGTAATTCGGAGAGCAGCATTTACAGTGGATCTGAGAGCTGTGTGGAAGTGGAGGATTTGTTTGTCCTTAATACTGTAGTGATATTACTGTAAACTTAGTAACTAAATCATTTTGACTAAGGTATGTCTGAGTACTGCTGACGATATTAACTAACTTTGCCATCTGAATAAACATAAGCAAAGAACACTGATCGCACACTTACCAGATCCGTAGAGACAGGACAATCAACACCAACTAAAACCGCTTCTATTTTTAAAAAAAGATGATTGGCAAATCCGGATTTCACCATTTGCAGATTCAAAAAGCTCTCGGGTAAAAAATTTTCCTCACAAACATATTTTTGTCGAATGAGCTGTGCTCTCATTGCAGGGAAATGGAAACAAAACCTTCATTGCGGCACATTTATAAATGCAACATCGACGACCCATGTCTCAAAACAATTCTTCTTCTTCCACTTGTTTTGATTACGGTTGGCAACACAACGTGTAAAAAGAGTTTTCGAAGCTATTTCATGCATATTAATGAAGTTGCATCTCATTTACAATAGAGTGTGCTGATTGTAGCTTCAAAATATCTTTTCAAACTGGAAGAACGAATTTGCTCTAAACAATGCAAAAACAACACATTTTTCACAGTATATGTGTCCTAATAGAGTTTTAGCAACATGGGACATATGTATGACTGTCAACATTTCAACAAATGTGTTTATGTGTTCCGTGACCCTTTAATAACAGCTTACTGAAAAGTTCTTTGAGGGTTATTTTTAAGTTTCTTTTTGAAAACAATTCTGATGTTTCTATAAAAATGTAATACTTGAAGCTTAGTTTATGTTTTTCATATATGAAAACACCCAAAATAGTTCGTCTTCAGATTCCTGCAATGGCTCTGAATGTTGGAGTCAGTAGCTGATGTGTTCTGGTGTATCTCCTGTGGGGTTTGTGGGGTTCGTCTTCTGCTCTGGTCTTCAGCCGCTGATGTTAAAGTGGTCTTTGACAAGCCTTGAAAAGCAGCTATTGAGCGAGACTGGGCTTCTGCCAGGCTCTGTGGGCAGACTGCAGGACTACACACTAATACATGAGGAGGGAAATCCACCCAGATCTGAGCACTTTCTATCGCTTTGGTTTCTAAATCACTTCCAGAAATTCTGTAGAAGTCCTTCTTTTGTGGAAGTTTCAGTGTTTTTCTATTCCCCAAAACTCTACAATAGTATTAACCATTTTGTCCTCAATAGCAGCATTATATTGCATTATATGAAGAAAATTTAAGTGGTGCTTGTGTGTTAAAATCTTGCCGCTATGATGATAAGCTGGTTTTGTGGTTACCAGGGAACTGTTATAGAGCTGATAAGGTGGTTGGAGTAGTTCCTGCTAACTTGATTCAAAAGCAAAATCAAAATACAAATCAAAAGCACCTACACAGAGATTGAGACAGCCAGATGTACAGATAGACAGACAGACAGACAGATCCACAGAGACAAAAAGATAGATGGACAGACAGATGGACAGACAAGCAGACAGATGGACAGACAAACAGACAGATGGACCAACACACAGGTAGACAGACAGACAGATGGGCAGACAGACAAACAGAACAATGGATCGACAGACAGACAGATGGACCGACAGACACAGACAAACAGGCAAATGGACAGACAAACAGACAGATTAACCAACAGACAGATGGGGAGACAGACAAACAGAACAATGGATGGACAGACAGACAGATGGACCGACAGACAGATGGACAGACACACATGGATCGACAGACAGATGGACAGACAAGTGAACAAACAGACAAACAGACAGACAGATGGACGGACAGACAGACAGACAGATAGACATACCGACACACAGGTGGACAAAAAGACAGACAGATGGACGGATGGAGGACAGACAGATGGACAGGCAGACAGACAGATGGACAGGCAGTTGGACAGAAAGACAAACAGACAGACACACAGGTGGACAGAAAAATGAACAGGCAGACGGACAGACAGACAGATGGACTGACGTAGGTGGTCAGATAGACAAGTGGACAGACAGGCAAATAGACAGACAGACAGATGGACCAACACACAGGTAGACAGACAGAAGGACAGACAGACAAACAGACCGATGGATGGACAGTCAGACAGATGGACCAACAAACAGACAGATGTACAGATAGACAGACAGATGGATGGACAGACAGATGTACCAACACGCAGATAGACAGATGGACAGACAGACAGATGGAAAAACAGACAGACAGATGGACCAACCCACAGATAGACAGATGGACAGACAGACAGAGAGATGAACAAACAGACAGATGGACTGACAGACAGACAGATGGACTGACAGACAGATGGACCAACAGACAGATAAACCGACAGACATATGGACTGACAGAAAGATAGACAGATGGACTGACAGACAGTGAATGAGTGTGTTCCTCCTGTCTGTGTGCTGAGCTGATCTCTCCACATTCAGATCAGTGTGTCTGTATGTAGGTCACAGAAAGCTGAGCAAATGTCATACAGTGGGTTCATATCTGATTATGCCTCTTCTGTAGACAATGCAGATACTGAGATGGAGACTGGGAATGAAGAAAGAGACAGAGAGATGAAGAGAGTGGGAGAGTTTTAAATGTGAAATATCAGAGCAACAGTTATCTTTGTGCTACTGAATACAGTTTCTACAGTAATCATGTGCTTGTTTTATCTACAGAGAAAACATTAATCCAAGTAATATCTCTCATTTTATGCTTCAAATAACTAATAAATGTAAAAAATACAGATGAAATAATAATCCACGCTGAAAACTTTCATTCAGGTTAAATGTCGGGATTTGGTTTTGATCATTAAATCTCAACATAAAATGGGACTTTTGTCTGAAAATGTATTTGTTAGTGGTTGTTCCGTGCAGCAGGGTCAGAAAATCATTTTAAACTAGTTTAATTTTCAACATTAAAAGTTGTCAGATCCAAGATCATATTTCAGATATCCCATAATGCTATTCAAAAGTCTAAATAAGCAGATATGTTTAGGTTTTTCTGATTTCAATTATATACATGTTAGTTGAACAAAGTGGCATTCATTGAGCATTTTATATAATATATTTTCCAAAAAAATAAAGCAATAAATAAATAGCAGATAGATAAAAGTGAAATACATCAGTAAAATAACACAAAAAAATGTACTTTTTGTAGTTCATTTTTGTATTGTAATATACGTGATCCATATATCCAATATACTCTGTCCATCTGTCATTTATAACAATACAGATTGTCATCTCAAACTTACAGTACCGACTTGTTAAAGTCACGATGAAAGTAGTAATGATACATATTGTCAACCCAGGCTCATTCTGAAAACGTACTGCTATATACATTTCTGGAGAGCATTTTTGCAGTTTTTGTTTTTGCGAATCCACCAGAGGCCGCTGTGTACGCTTTTTAAGAGCCCAAATTTCTCTCGCGAGTGCCATTCGCACCTGCTGTTCCCGTGTAAATCCACCAGAGGCCGCTGTCGACTCACTAAATGACTGACTGTCTGAATAACTGACTGACCGATCGACTGACCAACCCTCCTCCTTTCCTAAACCCAACCAATAGTGTTTTCAGAAGCCCACCCACTTCCCTAAACCCAACCGACAGTTTTAAAAAGCAATCCAGAAAAAGAAAAGCCTTCGCCTGATTTTTACCACGTTTTTAGATTTTACCACATTCTCACCCTGTTATTTACTTGTTTATGTTATTTTTTGGCTTCTGTTTTTGTCTTACCCGCTTTCTGGAACCATACTTTGCCGGTCTCGAACCCCGTCGTTGTGGTTAACTCCTCTCTGTGTCCACCGACGTATATGGCAAACTACCAGACAAACTGGTAACAGTGGGAAAGCTGTCCACATGGAAGTAAGCGGTCAGCTGGTAAGTGCGAAAAGGAATGGCATCATACCGCCCTGTAGCGTTCATTTTAAAGACGAAATGCAGCCATACGTACTTCTGGCTACATAATTCGGAATCTCCAGAAATGTATATAGGGCTACGGTTTCAGAATGAGCCTATGTTATATATATTATTTTGATGTGCATCAGTGTGTGACAGATGAGTAAAAAAAAGAAAAATGTAGGGCGGGGTCTTGGTCCTATGCATATATGCTATCCTATGATATGATATTAATTGGATGTTCAGAAGTGGGTGTGGCATATCTTTGGTTACACTTTATTTTAAGGTGACGGAGTTATGGTGTAACTATTCATTTAATTACTGAGTAATATTAATTAATTGCATGTACGTACTGTATGGTTGGGGTTAGATGTGGGTTAGGTTTAGGATTTGTTCAAGTAAATATGCAAACTTCATTGTAATTACTATAGTAAGTGCACGGAACGTGTAACTACGTCACTTTAAGTTAGTGTTACCAACTTTTTTTACTACCTATTTGTCAACTACCCATATATCACTTCAGTCCTAAGACCTAGTTGCTACTGGGCATGTGTACATTAGTATAGCATCATTTTTTTAAACACTGTACAACAATAATTACTGTTTTACATTGTCTGCCTACTGTAAGGGGTATGTAGGTTCAGATGATATTAAAACACAATAGTTTGGACCCTGTGTCATGTACAAGGCATTAAATATATCAATCAAAAGCCCTTAGGATGTTTGTACAGCCCAGTTGGAGCCCAAATCCCACACATGTGGAGCTAGACCTCCGTTTATACCTAACTTGGTGAATTTGAGTTTACAGAAGTGGATTTAAACCAACTCATATGGCATCTACCAACATAGGCTTATTCTGAAAACGTAGCCCTATATACATTTCTGTAGATTGCGAATTATGTAGCCAGAAGTACGTATGGCTGCATTTTGTCTTTAAAATGAGTGCTATGGGATGGTATGATGCCGTTCCTTTTCGCGCTTACCAGCTGACCGCTTATGGCCGTATGGACAGATTTCAATCAGGGTCAATCGGTGCTTTGAGATCTAAAAAAGCGTACACAGCGGCCTCTGGTGGATTCGTGAAAACAAAAGCTGCAAAAAAACCCCGTAGCTCCTGCGACGTATTTGCCGCTCTCCAGAAATGTATATAGGGGTACGTTTTCAGAATGAGCCTGAGTTGGCATTTACTGTATTTATACAAAAACCAATAAACAATGAAAAAAACATTACTTTAAAAGCTTGAATGCCCTCGGCAGTATTCTCTGTATACAGGAAAAGTAAATACGTTTCGACAAAGATTTTAGACCACATGAGTTTTCTGAAGTCATATAATATCTTTGAGTTAGAAACTCCTCTTCAGTGATTCACTGAGCTTATTCAATATGAATGACAAATGAATGATTCAGACTGGTTTCTGAAACTTTGAATTCTGTATATATTTGAGTTTGCTTGTTTCTTTATTTGTAATGTCCTTATTTACTATTACACAGTATTTAAAAATACTACCAGGATAGGCTTTTCCTACTGTCTAACATTCTCACAAACTGAATACAAAGAAATCTGTAATTATGATTGCATAATTGCATTTCAATTTCCTCTCTGTATACACAATAAATGCCATCTTTACATGAAAATAACAAAGAGACGCCCAGAGGGACTGCTGGCAGATATCTCAAACCATTACATGATCTCAAGCCACAACAAACAAACCAAAATGACTCAAAAATATTAAAGGCCAAACTTACTAAACAGCAAAAATACAGCGAGAATGTAAAAATTACCATCCACACCTTTTCAGAGCTAATGTTTCACTGAGTAAATCCTTGTTGTTTGACGCAGAAATGAGTAGTTTGGTGCAAGCTGATTGTAAATCTAGAACTAAATGTAATATAGATCCCGTGCTAAAATATGCATAAGAATGAAAATGAGGGCTGTCAACATTAACGTGTTAACGCATGTGATTAACCTGGAAAAGTTAACATATTAATATTTCTTTAACACAAATGAATTGTTTCATAATGATTGACCCCAGCTTCTTGTCATCATCACAGCCATAATATGATAATATATGATATTGATCAAGACACGACGAGTGTAAGAATTGTTATAATAAAATCTTCAAGATGGAGGTTTGGACGAAACCAAAGTTATGTAAACTTATTGTAGTGATTAACTGTACTTCTATCAAAGTACCAACTTCAGGACAACATGAACTGTACGATACTGAAAAAGCTGAAAAGGTGAGTCAGTTTGCAGAAGGCACTTCTATTACATTTACTGGACATAAATCAGAGACCATGATTGTGATTAAAGTCTGAAAATAAGAAGCTAATATTAGAGAGCCAGTGTGTACGTGTTTAAAACTTGACTTAATAAAGGGAGGATATAAAACAGCTAGTCCTGGAGGGTTTCCTCTTAAGTGCTGTAGAGTCACAGAAGAATCACCACCACCCACATATTAATAATACTGTTTATTATGACAATACACTACTGATGTGAGTTCAGATGTGTGGGGCGATGACTGGTCGACCCAAGGGGATTAATCTTTATTCCCAGATTTTCTGGACACTCCACACTCCGGCTGCAAGAGTGAAGTCATTGAGTACAGAGAGCCTTACAGAAAGACTTAGGAGGCAGATAAAGATTTTTACATTTATTTGTGAATTGTTCAGATAAATGCAAGTGCAGTTACTGCCCTTTCATAAAGTCCTTTGGCGTAGCCCCGTCTATGATGCAGGTCTCTGGATGAGCTGGCAGATCCTGCCTGAAGATGAAGGTCACCCCCAGAGAAAAGACGATTTCAAACTGGTGGTGGTGGAGGAATATGGAGGGGAAATTCCACTATAGTCACCTGTGTACAGCAAAAGAGAGTGTCTAGATCAGTGGTTCTCAACCACGGTCCTGGAGGACCACCAACACTGCATGTTTTAGATGTCTCCTTTGTCTGTCATACCCATTTCAGGTCTATCAGTCTCTGATAATGAGCTGATTTTCTGATCAGGTGTGTTTTTTAAAGAGACATGGAAAATGTGCAGAGCGGGTGATCCTCCAGGAACGTGGTTGAGAAACACTGGTCAAGAGGGACTTATATATTGCATTCTTGTTTGTTATAGGCTGAAGAAATAATTATTAGGAATGACATTGAGAAGAGTCTTTGTGGTAGAACTTTTGCTAAAGTTTTCATAGAGACACAGAAAGACAGACAGAGACGCCAACAAGTGTCACACAATCTCTGTGAGAGACCAGAGATATGGCCCAAAGAAGCATCTTACTTTCTTTATCAGTTATGCTTAAAAAAAAAAAACATTATTCATCCATTTCATGTCCACCTAGCAGCCAAGTCTTCTCTCTTTCATTTTGCCATTTTAAAAGCCGCGAACAGAAAAGATTCTGAGCTTCCATGCTCCAAAACAAAACATGCTGACTTTGTGTTGTCGTGGCTGCATTTCTCTGTTAGTGTTGTTGGACCTCAGTGCTGCTTTTGATTCTATTGATCATAATATTGTTTCTGATTGCATTGGTATTATTGGAACTGCATTAGCTTGGTTCAGGTTTTACCTATCTGAATGTGATTCATTTGTATCAGTTAATAAAAAGGCATTGTATGAATGAAAACAATCACAAGGCTCAGATTTTGGTCCAAGAGACTGCAGCTCTGCCCAGGACGTTTGGCCAGAAGTATGTATCTCATTCATTTCTGTCATTTGGTGAAGTTTGGTTTCTTGCCACTGTGACCTCTGGCTTGCTTTGTTGGGACTGGTGGAGTTGCTTTTCAGTGGATTGGCCTTAAACAGTGACAATTGCAATACACTGATCTGAGCTAAACTGAACTGAACTTCAACAGTGACATTTATACTAAACTGAACTGAAGGAGTTTCAAGTTAACAGTTTGAAATAGTATGGCCTTTACTCTGTTTTTTTTTAATCTATGTTAAGTTTCTTTCACACAATCTACATAAAAAAAACTGTGTAGAAATAAAGATGAATTTTTGTCACAGGATCACAATCATGGCATTGGTTGTCATGCTTATGTCATGAATCGTGCAGCCTGATGCCCATTTGTCATTTACAACTCCCCAAGACACCCTACATCAGGGGTGTCATACACAGTTACCTAGGGTTTCAAACAAGCCTGAAAAACTCAGTTAGTTTGATCAGGTGTGTTTATTTAGCGTTAAAGCTAAATGGTGCGGCCCTCCAGGAACAGGCTTTAACACCGGTCCCCTACATTAGACAAATTAGTCTAAAATCTGGGGAAAAAGCAGGGTTTAAGTTGACGTGCAGCAGAGTCAGCAGATATTAAGCAGACATTTGGCTAATACTCGAAACACTGCTAGTGGACATGTAGACAACAAAATGTAAAAGACACCATCAAAATGAAGCTATACCTTCAAGTCAAAGTAAAACGGGGTCTGTGGTAAACATAAATTGAGAATACTTTTTACATTTTGCTCTCCAATGCAATTTAAAACATGAATTCTGAAGCATTTATTTTATTTATAAAAGCATGTATTTTGTGTAATGAGTAGCTAGATAAGAACGTTCGGTGAGTGTGTGCATTTATATTGTAGACCATAACTTGACAATATTACTAAGTTATGTTTACCACAGACAAATGATGACCAGCTTTTGATAAGAAGTATGTGTGATCTGAAAGTGTTGAAGTGAGAGCTGGAATGAGTGTTTATATTAATTGTATTTTTAGCTATGGTTATATTTTGAGCCAGTAGCTGTAATTGTGGTGTGTAATCATTGCCATATGACATCAGGGGAAAGATTTCAGCATGAGAAAAGCCTTTTTTAAATATTTATAGTAGTAATGATGTTTTAACCAAGAGCAGATGTGTTACTGTGAGCTGTATTCAAATTAGTAAAAGCGATTCTTAAATGAAAGATTTGACCATAATAATGTCTTTCACGCTCTTGCAGCTGATTATTCAAATAAGGAAACATGATTACAGCCCTGATGAAGCCATGAATTACTGAGAGATGGAGACACTTCAGATTACATTAAAAAGACACACAGATATGAGGGACAGAGACAGCTGTAGTTAATGACCTCATCCAGACACTAATGTTTCGTCTACTGCTGTCTTAGAAACCCATTACAGGCCAGAGACATGTAGCCATTTAGTTTGTGCCAGACTGGTCAATGCTGTCTGATCCCAGAAAATGTACCAGTATTAATATTTCTACTCACCATTATTTGCATTATTTTAAAGTGATATGTTCCTTGCTGTGTTGAATTTTCTGAAAAATTACAGTGTTGGGTAAGTTACTTTAAAAAAGTTATTAATAAGTAATTGTACATGGAAATGGCCGTACCGTGAGCCTCAGACACTATTGTTTCCTCATTTTTATGTTAATTATGTGAGTGTAAAACTCAGGTGAAAAACATGCCTCTCAGGACACAATACAGGCTGTTGCATTGTTCAAGGGACTATTCATTAGCACGCCATCAAACATTTGCATGTACTTTAGGTCACATTCTATGTCAGCAGGACCTGATTAGCAGCCAAGTCATTAGAAGTTTGGCAGGCAAAACACAGACTGATATGTTGCACATGGGATCAGTAATATGCACGCCCCATGCTGTGTTTGATTGGCCGCAACGTTTCCCATGTTAACTTACTATGTATGTGGGACTCTTATTTTGAAAACAGGAGACGCAGTAAAGTCCATTTGAAGAAAGCCAAAGCTAGCTGCACCAGATTGTTTTCTATATGTTGCTAAGTAACGTCTCCATGAGCAATAGATTTACAGCTTGTCAGAATACAAAATGCAGGATATACAGATTGTACATTTATTCGGCTACACTCTGAAGAGGTATGAGGTCTGTATAATTGGATCTTTTGTTAATTTATTGTGTTTATTGTAAAATTTCCCACGCAAGTTTGTAATGAGGCAAACACACACATGTAGTTCTGGGGTGAATAAACAGCAATACACTTTATTAAACGTCATCTGTTTATGCAGAGGTTGATATGAATTCCTGGCTATGTTTAGATTTACATTATATCTTCAAAATACAACACAATACATCTCTGTCTGTCTCTTTTGTCGAGTTTAATTATAATTTAGCCTATAATTTAATCACAAAACAACTTAGGAGCAAAATAGTTTACTCTGGTTGTACATTATGGGTATTTTCTAGCTGTCAAATGTACATTGGTTGTGCACTAGTTATTGCAGTGCATTGTGGGATTGATTGAGCACACTTCAGAACGTCCACTATGGTTTTGGACACCACTGGGAATGGCTGTTCCCTCAAATAGTGCACTATTTATATAAGGGGTGATTTTGGATACAGCCAGTGAGATGAGATCAAAATGCCCCGCCCTCATGGTATAGCACATGACAGGAAGTGAAAAGAAGTCATTTCCATTGCGGGAATGTTAAGGGATTTCATTAAAGATTATGAAGGCACATGCATTAAAAAATAATGAAGTGCACAGATGAATCATTTTTAATAATCACTGCAAAATTTTAAT
>CAIGQW010055100.1:348987-367539 GCA_903798125.1 Danio choprae | reverse complement strand
TCCTACTATGGAAGTCAATGGTTACAGGTGTTTAGATCTGTTCAAAATATCCTCTTTTGTGTTCAACAGAATGAATGATCAAATAAAGGTTTGTATCCGCTTGAGGGATGGTAAATGAGCAAATTTGAATTTTTGGGTGAACTATCCCTTTAAATCTGCACGATGACTGTGCTGGAGACACTGACCGGAAGTCTTACACAACAGCTCAATGGATATTACCAGGTCTTAAATTTTATTCACTGAAAAGTCCGGAAGTAAAAACCTAGAGGTTAAAGCATTGTGGGCGTGTCTGTACTGTAACCGTGAGTAATAAGATCATGTTCACTGCATTGCCAAGAGCATCTGACTCATGTTCACATGTGTCCTTCAATCCCATGAGCAAACCAGATGGACAAACAGGGCAAATGTGCATCTTGTGGGTTCAGTGGGTAAAAGGTGAAGAAATACAGAAAGATAGAAACTGAAAGAGATTTCATATGAATAAAAAAAACCTTAAAGACATTAATATATTATATACACTGTAAAAAATGCTGGGTTCTACACAAATCCTTCATGTTGTACCAACAAAAAATGATTAAGTTATAATGAAAACTTAAGTGTTTTTATAAATGTAAGTTTATTGAACATAAAACGATTAAGTTGTCACATAAAACCCCTTAAAAATTGTGTTGATTCAGCTCATTCATTCATTCATTTTCTTTCCGGCTTAGTCCCTTTATTAATCTGGGGTCACCACAGCGGAATGAACCGCCAACTTATCCAGCATATGTATTACGCAGCAGATGCCCTTCCAGCCGCAACCCATCTCTGGGAAACATCCATACACACACACTCACACACTACTGACAATTTAGATTATCCAATTCACCTATACCGCATGTCTTTGGAATTGTGGGGGAAACCGGAGCACCTGGAGGAAACCCACGCCAACACGGGGAGAACATGCAAACTCCACACAGAAATGCCAACTGACCCAGCCGGGGCTCAAACCAGCGACCTTCTTGCTGTGAGGCGAATGTGCTATCCACTCCGCCACCGTGCTCCCCCTTGATTCAGCTCATTTTAAGTAAATAGCTTGAACAAGCAGCAAAAAAATGTTTTTGAGCGTATAATCTATTATTTATTCACGACTTAATATTTTTATTTATATATTTATGTGTTATTTCATGAGTACAGTATATGAAAATGATATATTATATTAAATATATAGGCTATATACACGGCACAGTTTTCTCATATATTTATATTTGCATATATTCATATTAATTATATAATATTTCTGTATTTAAAAAATGGTCTGATCAAGCTATATGTATAAAAATATGCAATTGTTTTTATATACATATTTCAAATATTCCATCTGTATTCTTTAATATTTATTTAATGTATAATAGATTGTAAAAAATTGTAAAGTGTAATATAATATATTTATATTATATGCGCTATAGGTGAACTGGGTAAGCTAAATTGTCTGTAGTGTATGTGTGTGTGTGTGTGTGAATGAGTGTGTATGGGAGTTTCCCAGCACTGGGTTGCAGCTGGAAGGGCATCCGCTGTGTAAAACATTTGCTGGATAAGTTGGCGGTTCATTCCGCTGTGGCGACCCCAGATTAATAAAGGGACTACGCCGAAAAGAAAATGAATGAATGAATAATATATATTATAAAACATATAATATATACGCAGCGGATGCCCTTCCTGCTGCAACCCATCATTGAGAAACATCCACACACACTCATTCACACACATACACTACGGACAATTTAGCTTACCCAATTCACCTATAGCGCATGTCTTTGGACTTGTGGGGGAAACCGGAGCACCCGGAGGAAACCCACGCCAACACGGGAAGAACATGCAAACTCCGCACAGAAACGCCAACTGACCCAGCTGGGGCTCAAACCAGCGACCTTCTTGCTGTGAGGCGATTGTGCTACCCACTGTGCCACAGTGCTGCCCCAATATATAATTATAATATAATATATGGAGACTACACTGTTCATTTGTGCTTCATCTAAAACTCCACATTTATAATCCTCTTAGTCGCTGACATTATCTTCAGCAGCTCAAAACTCTAATGCCGGATGGCTGCTTCTCACTCAGGGCTGTTTATGCTAATGAGGGAAAGATGGTCACTAGTGGGCGGGGCTTTCCCTCTCTGATGACATGTACAAAGGGAGAATGTCAATCAAAGTGTTTCTACAGACTGCTTACATTAAGTGTGATTATAAAAAATAGAAATAATTAATTTTTACCATTATAAGATGGTTATATTCACACACTGCTGCCACACAACTGTGTTTAAACTCCTTATAAAAGTGATTTTTGCATAATAGGTCCCCTTTAATGGCAAAACTAATGAGGTTGTGGAGTAACACATTATACCACAGTCTGAGCTCTCTTTCTCCAGCTAGTAGAGTAAGGTGACCTTATTATCTGAGCTTCAGTCACCGGGGAATGATACACAGATAATGGGCACAACTGCTGTGAATGGAGGATAGTGCACTAAGACATTCATCAACCAGCTGGAAGACACACGATACTGTGTCTGAGTCTGAGTGGTTTGTTTTACCCCAGTGTTGGGTCAAATATGAACTAACCCAAATATTAGGTTCATGTTTGCGATTAAGGGTCCCATGAAATGCATTGAAATGTGTATTTTTTTATTCGATGTTTGACGTAATCTCAACTGAAACATAAAGTGAGGGCGGGGCATGGAGTAGCCCCTCCCCTTTAAACAGCCAATAGCAGTTGTTTCTCTCACAGCTCTGCTAGTGAAGTAGTTGAGATCATTCATTCATTCATGTATTTTCATTTCGGCTTAGTCCCTTTATTAATCTGGGGTCGGGGTCCACACAGAAACGCCAGCTGACCCAGCTGAGGCTCGAACCAGCAACCTTCTTGCTGTGAGGCAAACGTGCTACCCACTGTGCCACTGTGAGGCCCTGGTTGAGATCAATCGCATCAAATGAAAAGCAAATGAGAAGTATCTTTAAGGGGGCGGGGCATGCCAGACACTAGAGAGCATTTGATTGGTCAGGAGATTTGAGGAGAAGCTGAAGTATGAGGTGGAAAATATTGTTGATCAATTTAGTGACAAACTGCAAGCTTTGGATGTTTATATCTTCTAAATTTATGTGTGCATTTTGTCTGTATTTTAGACTTTATAACATAGAATAACATACTAACATCTACATTATTTTTTTCATTTAATGGAGACTTTAAATTTAAATCACGTTTTTAAACCCAACTTTTGAGTTTGTCCATATTTGATTCAACATTGGGTTAATATAACCCATCATTTTTATTTGAATGTGTATAATTTTGGCATCCAGTATTAAGTATAATGCAATTTTACAAAATAAGTGTGGCAGTATTATCACTTGCAATCAAAATATCTTCACAGCTCATTAAGCTAAACATTAGCAAGGAACTATAAATGATTTATCAGTAGTTTACCACGTTAGAGCTACATAGTTCTTCTTTATACATGCTAAAGGGTTTTCTGTGCTTTTAGATATGTTTTTATGCAACTGCCCAAGTCCAAAAAGCCTAAGTGCGGTTTATTTATAAACTAATTTCGAGAGGATCACGTGCTTAGGATTGAACACAGCTAGCATCGCATCAGCTTCGTTTATTGCACCAATCAGACACACTATAAATAACCAGAGTTTTTCACTCTAGTAATCTTCGTCTTGAAGAATCCCCCCTTCCACCCCTACTCCTTCCTTTCTCCTGACTGGGTGGCACGGCGGCCCAGTGGTTAGCACTCTTGCCTCACAGCAAGAACACTACCGGTTTTGCCCCTCACCGGGCCGGTTGGTGTTTCTGTGCGGAGTCCGCATGTTCTCCCCGTGCTCACGTGGGTTTTCCCCGGGCTTCCCGGTTTCCTCCCACTGTCCAAAGACATTCACCATAAGTAATTGACTTCTCAAAAATAACATCTTAAGACATATCTCAAGCACGTTCACAGCAGGGGAGTTCTCGAGACCTACCTGAGCTCAAACTCCCTTCTCGCCCTTCAAACGGGAGGGAGCCCCGGGCTCGAGGATATTCTGAGCTCAGGGCTCTCTCCCAGGACAGCATGCCAAATACGCTTTATTATCAATCATCAGCTAAGTGTGAACTCTTGAATTGTTATATAATGACCACAGATCATATCATTATAATATACTTATATTGGCCACAGAAAATGCATCAGTGCATCCTTACTTCAAAAGTGCACTATTTGATCTACAACCACCAAAGTAAAAAGTGTTTCAGGTGTAATTTTGTCCCATTCTTCCTGCAAACAAGTCATAAGGTGGGCAAAAGTACGGGGTCTTCGTTATTGCATTTTGCGCTTTAAAATGCACCACACGTTCTCTATTGGAGACAGGTTGGGACTGCAGACAGGCCAGTCAAGTACCTGTATCCTCTTCCTCCGCAGTAGGACTCTTTAATGTGTGCAGAATGTGGTTCCGCATTGTCTTGGTGAAGTATGCATGGAAAAGAAGGCAGCATATTGTGCTCCACAATCTCTATGTACTTTTCAGCATTAATGGTGCATCACAGAAGTGCAAGTTACCTTTGCCAAGAGCACTGATACAACCTCATACCATGGCAGACCCTGGCTTTTGGACTTGTTGCTGGTAACAGTCTGGATGATCCTTTTCTTCTTTGTTCCGGAGCACACGGTGTCCCTGTGTCACACCTTCTGCACGTTCCATCAGCCCCAGTCACCATTCACAGTCACCAACCACTACACATCGCACACTATCACCTGATTACTGATCACATACACCTGCGCACGTAATCACACTCACCTGCTCCAGCCATCACCCGCTCACTACATAAGCTCACCTCACTCATTCACTCACCAGCTGGAATCAACGTTAGATGGTCACCTCTACTCTTCGTTCATCCTCCTCTTCGTGCATCTTCATTCGTCCTCCAAGAAATCCTCGAGTCCGACTCCTGTCATCAGTCTGCTCGCCACATCAAGGGAAGTGACTTTAGTGTTTACCACGAACTCTGTGTTGTCCTCACCTTCCGCACTAAGTGCGTTGATTCACTGTGCTTTAATGAACGCCACGAACTCTAACAGCCTGTCCTCTCTTCCTTGTGTGACCGTGACACCCTGTTTTTTTTGTTTTTGGATCATTGTTTTTTAAACATTTCAGTAATTTTCTGACATATTTGTTTGCAAACTGGCGATCCTCGGCCCATCTTTGCTCCTAAAGGACTAGACCTTTCTTGTATGCCTCTTTTGTACCAAATCATAATTCAAATCACATCATTATTTAACCAATTTACCTGATTACTAGCCCTAAACTGCTCCTGTCACATCTTTTTTTATTTATTTATTTTTTACAAGAACCAAGGGCAGCACGGTGGCGCAGTGGGTAGCACAATCGCCTCACAGCAAGAAGGTCGCTGGTTCAAACCTCAGCTGGGTCAGTTGGCATGTTCTCCCCGTGTTGGCGTGGGTTTCCTCCGGGTGCTCCGGTTTCCCCCACAGTCCAAAGACATGCGGTATAGGTGAATTGGGTAAGCTAAATTGTCCGTAGTGTATGTGTGTGAATGGGTGTGTGTGGATGTTTCCCAGTGATGGGTTGCAGCTGGAAGGGCATCCACTGCGTAAAACATTTGCTGGATAAGTTGGCGGTTCATTCCGCTGTGGCGACCTCAGATTAATAAAGGGACTAAGCCGAAAAGAAAATGAATGAATGAATGAATGAATGAATGCAAGAACCAAAATTGGAATAGTAATAAACCAAAAACAACAACAACAACAATAGAAATCATGAGGAACACATTAAATAATGTTTCTTGTGTTGTCTGCATTGAAATACAAGTCAAAGTAAATGTAGAAATCCCTACATTCTTTTTTTTATTTGCATTTTCCATATACTGTCACAACTTTTTCTGATTTGGGGTTGTAAATAAAACCATGTTTTAAAGGTCAAAACACAGTACAAGTTGAGATTAATACACATACACGCAATAAAAAGTTGCATATAGCTATGCTTATTTGAGGATAAACATTAGATATTTGTATACCATAACACTAGAACGAAATAATTGTACATTTAATGTCCTATTGCACATCGATTCCTACAATCTTGTGTACAGAAATGGAGATTGGATGGAAAGAAAGCACCATTTTCTCGGTTGCACACATAGGTACATGAACTCTATGATGAAATATTTAACTTTTGATACATTACTACCTTCTTGCATGCTGTCATGATGATGGCTCAAACTTTAACGTGAATGTTTTTACACATATAATTCAGTTGCATGATTTGAACAGTTGCAAAAGATTTTTCTTTTATTCACTTAACGTAATACAGTCATTCTATTGATTTGGAGCTGCTGGTCATGTGTGCTGATTCACATGCTTGCCCTTTCCACCAGAGGTCAACAGGAAGAGGATATTTGATCACACTTTTCTGTTTGTTTAGCCGTTTTTTAATTAAAGGATTCTTCCATTTATCCAATGATATCGTTTTTCCTAATCCGTGTGCCAAAGCTGTAATAAGCCAGTGTTCATGTTGGCAGACAGATTTGAAACGCAACCTCACAGAAAGCATCTCAGTCTACAACAACAGCAGAGATCTGTTATTAAGTGTTTTGTTGCATTTTAAATGATCTCAACACATAGCAAAGGGGGAAATCTAAATTATCAAGCCACTATTTAGGGTTTGCTAATGTTAAGTAACACTATTGCTCCTATTTTAGGGTTAGTTATTCAAGCAAACTAGTAAACACCCTAGCTTAACACTAAATACAACAAAACTGAGCCACAAAAAGACATGCTAAATAATACACTACGCCTTAGCAGATGCACAGGCCTGGAAACCACCCACAACACCACTGTTTTGCGAGTATAATTCATAGCTTTTATGAACAGAAATCTGAAAAATGGGTCAAACCTGGTGTTAAACTGGGAATAAGCACAAGATGATAAAGCTATAGACCATTTCAATGTGTTCATGTCATTGGCCCATGAACATTTCCTGCTTGTAACAACTGCAACAAGAGGCAATTTAATCATAACTTAATGTTAAAACAGCTATCATAACATTATTTATCAATATGTGGCTCTTTTTTTTGGATTCTTGGAAGTTTTAGAAATTAAAAATGTAAAATGGGAAATATGTTGGGACCGTTGTTTTTGTTTACATCCCTCAAAATGGTCAATAGCTGTGGAGTAATCAAAAGCCATTTAGCAACCAATCAATAATATTCGCAAAAAACACGTTTATTTAATCAAAAATAAGCTCCTAATAATAATAAATCATTTTTTTACATTAAATATTCTCATTTTTGCATGGAATACTGTTGATATTTGCCTAAAGAACGTGGTTAAATCCCAAAGTTTTCTTTTCTCTTCAAAAAAAGCTCTTGTATTTTCCTAAATATTGAATAAGGTTTGTTTAAAATGAAACCTATTTTAATGTTTATGTATTATATTAATTTTTTTTTGTCCCCTTCTAAGGAGTATTTAACGTGCTTTAATGGAAAATAAAATCAGATGTTAGTCTGATAATAAAGTTCGTATATTGTATTGACATTTTTATATAGAATAATATTGATATTCGGCCAAAAAACGTGGATACCCCCCCCCTCCCAAAAAAAATCTCCATTTAAAAAGGCTTGTATTTGGTATTTACCTAAAACTCTTTAGACTGTCAATCATTTCGGAAGAGAGGCGGGGCAAAAGTTTCCATTTAAGGCTTTGGTGACGTCATCCGCTAGCCAGCCAGCGCCCCTTGAGCTGAAGGAGAAGAAGCGCGCGCCTCCGCGGCTGAGGATGATGACGTTGAGTTAAACTAAACCACATTAAAAAAAAAATAACAACCGAGGGAAAACATAAAGACGAAACTAATTTTAGTTCACCAACATTCATTCATTCGCGTAGCTGTTGAGAGTGAGCAGCAGAATCTCTCTTGGCAGCTGATGCTGATTTAGAGGGCGTTTTTTTAGAGTGAGTGAGTGAGTGAGTGGGTGAGTGAGTGAGTGAGTGAGCGAGCGAGAGAGAGAGAGAGATTGGGGGCGGGTGTCTCTCTCCCTCGCGCAGCCTCACACACACACTTACATGAAATCAACACACGGACGGTTTACTTCCACATTTAGCGCTTATTTTCTGGATTTTCTGGAAAAACAATACCGTAATCGATGCGAGGCCTTCTAACGGACACTCACCGCTGATTCTACGGCCACGTTTCTTCCGTATTTGTCGTTTTTCGCCCTCTGTGGAGCGTTCGTGCGTTCGTTGGAGTCGTTATGAATTCCAGCCCGCTTCCAAACGGCAGACTCCTACCGGACAGCCAGAGCTGGAACTCCTCCGGTTCCGACGAGGATCTAGACGCCGATCCGGGACCCGGACCGCACGGTGGGGTGGCGGAATTCAGCGGGGTGCTACGTAAGGTGGGTTCAGCTGTCGAACATTGCCTGCCGAACCTGAAAAAAGCCAATGTTTTTAGTGTGTGTTTCCACCTGATCCGATGTAAACAAACGTCAGTCAGTTGGCCGAATGTCACAGAGAAGGTCTAAAAAGATACCAAATAAAAAAGTGGAAGAGGATCGCTGTTTTTTTTTTTTAACACGGTGACATTTTCACCACGATTACACGTGTGTACCTGTTTCACATTACCGTAACATGCACCATGTTTTACTTCAGATCCGTTCCTAGGTGGTGACTCTCATTATGTTCTCATTACTGCCTAGCCACATGGATTTTACAATTAAATTATGCACAAGTCAAAAACAGGGCATGAGATAGTACAAATGTTTCATATTTTAAATAATATTTTATTATTACCTCAAGGTTATGTTAGCCAATACTGTTATTACAGTGTGTGTGTGTGTGTGTATATATGTATGTATGTATATATATATATATATATATTAGTAATACTTGTAAATATATGTGACTCATAAATGTCTTTTTTCGTGCTTGTATTTGTGTAGTCACTCAGTATAATTGAGAAGGGCTGCAGCAGGTTAAGTGCTGAAGCTGGAGTTAGACGGGGTTACTAGAGTTCATCTGCTCGTCTTGTCTTCCTGATGGGATTAAAGGAGAAAACCTCTCCTCATGACTCAGACAGCCGATCATCTGCTTTTGTGATGAGAGGAGCATATTCCATGAGAGATTACAGTATTATTCCACACGATGACCTGAACCCATCCCCCAACTGGAGGATGTTTATAAATGCAATAATTACACTCTCAATTGTTGCATTGAACAAAGTCATGCTTTCATTTGCACGAATCAATACGGTTGTGTGCATGTTTGTTAATATTTGGATTATATTTCAAATGTTTCTACATTTACAGTTCTTTAGCATTTTTTTGGCTTTATATATAGCGATTTTGATTAGTTTTTTTATTTCTCATGAATATTAATAGCTGTTTTTTACTGTACTCTAAGCAATTGATTTTTAAAAATGGTTTTGTTAATAAAAGTAATATAGGCCTGCACAATATATCGGTTTAGCATCGTTATCGTAACATGTGAATCTGTAATAGTCACATCCCAGTATCTGTAATGTGGAGTCAGTATTATAGTTGACCAGGTAAAATTGTAGAGTCATTTCAGTTCAACCATTCATCCATTCATTTTCTTTTCGGCTTAGTCCCTTGAAACCGATATAATGATATGAACCGCCAACTTATCCAGCATATGTTTTACGCAGCCGGTGTCCTTCCAGCTGCAACCCATCACTGGGAAACATCCATACACACTCATTCACACACATACACTACGGACAATTTAGCTTCCCCAATTTAGCTTCCCCAATTCACCTACAGCGCATGTCTTTAGTATTGTGGGGGAAACCGGAGCACCCAGAGGAAACCCACGCCAACACGGGGAGAACATGCAAACTCTACACAGAAACGCCAACTGACCCAGCCGGGGCTCGAACCAGCGACCTTCTTGCTGTGAGGCGATTGTGCTACCCACTGCGCCACTGTCCTGCCCAGTTCAACCATAATAAAGTGAATGTTTATGGATTGTGTGTGTTTTTAAGACCTGTGACTAAGCAATTTTAAAGTATATGTTTAAAGTAAAGTTTAAAGCATTTGAGCACAAGGAATTATTAAATTTTTAAACAAAAATGTATTGTTTTAAATGCTTTAAACAGTTTTATTGTACATTTGATTATTTTATTTCAGTACCTGAATACTGTTAGACTTTCCTTCATTTGTATATTTGCTCTACTGTATATATGTATGTTTATAATTCGTTTTATTGATTAGAAATGATTAATTCTTTCCAAATAGAGCTTTTAAGTTGGTAAAATACTGCAATGTATGTATTTTTTTACAATATTGTGCAGCTCTATTATAATAATAATAATAATAATAATCCCATACTTGTTTATTCTTCCATCTTTTGTTTTCTTATGATAATTGTGACTTTTCTGTTTCCCTCTACAGTGGACTAACTACATTCACGGATGGCAGGACCGCTGGGTCGTTCTGAAGAACAACACGTTGAGTTACTACAAATCCCAGGACGAGCGAGAGTATGGCTGCCGTGGTTCCCTCTGCCTCAGCAAGGCTGTCATCACAGTGAGTATCCTGGGGAAAGATCTCTTCAGACAGCCGTGGGAATTTCAGAGTCGAGCCAAAATTAGAATGATGATGTGCATTCAAAACGAAGGCTTGAATTTGTTCATAATTGTTACGCTGGGAACTGGAAGACTGCATTTGAATGAAAATTAGTATGGATAAATAATATTTGGATCACTATTATACATCTTTATCATCAGTTTTATAATAAAGGCATTATTTTGTATTACACTTTTGGTATGTTAGCTTTGGAAATATGTTTTTTTGGCATGTATTGATGTTTTAATACCCATTTAGAGTACAAGAATACAAGTGTGCTTATTAATATGGCGTTAGATGATTAGATTGTTTAGGTGTATTGGTTGTATATTCAATTCATCTTTATTTCTATAGCGCTTTTACAATGTAGATTGTGTCAGAGCAGCTTAACATAGGAGATTATAGTAAATTAAAACTGTCAGTCCAGTTTTTAGAGTTGAAGTTCATTTTAGTTCAGTGTGATTTAATTTTCACTGCTGAAAGTCTACTGAAGAGCAAATCCACCGATGAGCAGCTCCACAAGTCCCAAACCAAGCAAGCCAGTAGCGACAGTATAGGGGTTTTTGTTTTGGTAATATATGATCTAATTTAATAATATCAAAAAGTATTCGTAAATGTTTTGTGGGTTTTATATTTTACATTGAGTGAGTTACATTTTAGACACAATATTGTCTTATATTTGTTTCACCAATGACAGTTTAAAATAGGCAGGACCAAATTTTTGCATCTCAATGTGAAGTGGATTTTGTTCCTGGATGAATCTGTTTTTGAGCCAATCATTTGAGTCAAAGATGCATTAATTAAGACAATTCCTTGCTTTGTTTTTGTGAATGAATCGATGCAGTGAATCACCTGCTGTACTATATTTATATGCTGTGACTATTTGAACACTCAGCAAAATATTGTTTAACATGGTGGAAAAGTCCCATATATTATTTTATATTATATTATATTATATTGTATTGTATTGTATTATATTATATATTAAATTTTTGTGTAATTCAGTCAATTGAATGCTTTAGAAAAAAAAGAGATTTGGTTCATTATATTGGTTATCTGCTTTCCATATTGGTCAAATGTCTGTGTTGCTGCATCTCTATAAATTAGATTTGCCATTATGGATGTGCTTAATCTAAAATGATTAGCGCTGAGGCAGTAGATGTGCTGAGAGCTGGTTTTTAGGGCAGGGGAGAGGAGAAAAGAGATTGACGGAGGACAGACACAATCCTTTGCCACAGGCAACTGGCCAGAAACAGACAGACCGTGCTCTATTTTCCCCCTCATTCATGCTAAACTCACACTTACGCACACACACACATCTGCAGAATACAATGCGAGCCAATGTGTATTTTGGTTTAACCTGTCATGTTTGGCTTCTTAGAAGTGTCAAATATTGATGTATTCGGTATCTATACTGTAGGTGCTTGGGTAACTCTGTTGAATACATAATGATTGATTTAGATTGAATGTAATCTTATTTGGCCCAGATTAGGGCTGCTTGATACTATACGATATTGCAAAAGTTGTTTATTTTCCCCGTTTATTTATGCTTTTGAATTGCATCATTCAACTTTTAACCCTGAAAAGCTTGAAAAAGTGATATTTATTAACACTTTTAATAGTTTAAAGGGATATATAGTCTGGGTTGGTGTTGTATATTACGCTAAGAAACCTTGTAATAAACTGCCAGTACATTTTCTGTTATTTTAAAGACTCATTTCATATAATTTTTTACACATTATATTATTTCAAATGACTAAAATGTCAATAAAAGTCACTTTGTTAAGCTGTAGAGTTGAATTTTCAACATCAAAAGTCGACAGAGCAGAGATCAACATCCAGTAATGCAATTCACAACTGTAAATCAATGGAAAACACTTGTGATGTGTGTAATAGTGGATATTTCTCTGATCTAATGAACTTTTCTGATCTTAAAAACCTGTCAGTGTGAAAACGTTAGGGTGCTTTCACACCTGTAGATCGATTGTTTTGTACTGAAACCGGGATTAATATTGTCACAATGTTTATTTTTGTTCTTGGTGCGGTTCGCTTTCACACGGCAACGTTTCTAAACGGACCAAAATCTGTCAAACATGTCGTGTAAGTAAACTCTACTCTCATTGGTCAGAGGTTCAGGGTTTATTTTTCCCACTGATTTCACTCAACTGTCATACGCCGTTATTTTAATTTATGATGATGAGCAATAAGACATTAAAAGCGAAAAGGTGCACTTTAATTTTGACACCCACAGACATCGTCACAAAATATAAATCAGAGAGGTAAGACTTTCTCATAGCCTCATTTCAGTTGTCAACGGTTGTAAAAATCTATCTATTGAATCAATCTATCTATTAAAAAAAAAAAAAAACGTTGGCTAGAATTATGCATTAGCATTATAGAGAGATATAACAGATGTACAGAGACTGCAGTCAGATCATGGAGCAGATCAATGTTGATCTTTCTTTCGAGGTGTCAATGCAGAAATGCACAAACAATAGGCCTAATACTAAATATTATTCATTCATTCATTTTCTTTTCGGATTAGTCCCTTTATTAATCTGGGGTCGCCACAGCGGAATGAACCGCCAACTTATCCAGCATATGTTTTACGCAGCGGATGCCCTTCCAGCTGCAACCCATCACTGGGAAACATCCACATACACCCATTCACACTCATACACTACGGACAATTTAGCTTACCCAATTCCCCTACACCGCATGTCTTTGGACTTGTGAGGGATAACCGGAGCACCCGAAGGAAACCCACGCAAAGACGGGGAGAACATGCAAACTCCACACAGAAATGCCAACTGACCCAGCCGAGGCTCAAACCAGCGACCTTCTTGCTGTGAGGCGATCTTGCTACCCACTGCGCCACCGTGCAGCCACTAAATATTATAATATTAAAATATAGAAAATGTATCAGATGGTAATTTCGGTCAATTTTCCTAACGAATAAACAGCACTCAGTGATATTTCAGCATGCTTTCACTTTTGTATTCGACATGAAACGCACATTTACCCGTAGGAATGACATCCTACTCATAATTCTCTCTTCATATAGCCGTATATATGGCTATTACACAACCATAATACACTGTGATATAGCCTGGTTCGTTAGTTCGTTGGATCATTTTGCTTTCTTACTACAATCGATCCGCTCCAGAGTTCGTTTCAATTGAGCTGAGACCACCTCATTCAGGCAATCTCGGACCGATTGATTCGGCGTGGATACGATCGTCAATGCGCGATTCACATATGCCAAACCAACCACAAATGAGCCAGGTTCTGAAACAAACGTCTAGGGGTGAAAGCACCCATAGAAGCAATGAATGAATGAAAACCTGGGCAGATATTCTGACTTTTATTGGCTGTTGTCATTTTTCCCTCTTCTCAACTCCCATCATTAGTATTTATTTCCAGCTTAAGGTTCAGCTTCTAGCCTATAGCAGAACAGCAAATCTCCCTAAAGATATTCATTTTGGTGCATCCCTAAGAAAATGTAGTTTATTCCACCTCTCTGTGATATGAATATTCCATATACTATCATCGCGATAATGATACTTTTCGATATATATTGCAGCGCCCAGCCCAGAAGTCAGACAAACAGACTGAAATGAGAATTCCCTGCATTGCGTTGAGGATTAACTCATGACCACACACAGATTTCGACATGTGCAGTGCCTGTGTTCTCTTGTGTCACTGCTGAAAATGAGGAAATAGGACGAAGGTTGTGTTGTTATGGAGACTGTTGGAGTGGTGCAAGTCCTTATAGTGACCCTGTTACTGCTAGCACATCAATGATTAAACCAAAACTCCTACTGAAAACGCAAGGAAAGGTACACAGAGGTCTGGTGTGTGTGAAACTGACGATATTAAAAGTGGGACATAGTGATTGAAGGATTTGTTGGTTTGTGTCAGTGAGCACAGCTTGCGCTCCTGTTTAAGTCTGCAGGTCGCTGCTGTGAGTTCAGTATTCTAATTCAGTGCTTTGCATGACTTTGAGCGATAGAAAAATGGCTGCTTTGTTTTGAGACTGACTTTTTTTTTTCTTTTCCCAGCTGTATATTTGTTGAACTAGCTTGTACGGCTAATTGTAAATATTAACTTGGAGTATAAAATTAGCTTTCTGCTACAGCAGCCAATGTTGAGTCAGTTGGCATGTTTTCAGCCATAAATATCCCTTACATGCTAATGCATCTTCATTTATTTATTTTCCTTCGGCTTAGTCTCTTTATTAATCAGGGGTCGCCACAGCGGAATGAACCGCCAACTCATCCAGCATATCTTTTACACAGTGGATGCCCTTCCAGCCGCAACCTAGTACTGGGAAACATCCATACACACTGATTCACACACATATCCTATGACGTATTTAGTTTCTTCAATTCCCCTATAGCGCATGTGTTTGGACTGTGAGGGAAACCGGAGCACCCGGAGGAAACCCACACCAACATGGGGAGAACATGCAAACTCCACACAGAAATGCCAACTCAAGTCGGGACTCGAACCAGCGACCTCTAATGCATCTTTTTTGCATTTATATTTCTGGTTGATTTATTTATTTTTTCTCTCTCCCATTTCACGTTAGTATGGCTGGACCAGTTGGCATTTCTGTGTGGAGTTTGCCGGTTTCTCCCCGTGTTCACGTGGGGTTGCTCCGGTTTCCCCCACAGTCCAAACACATACGCTATAGGTGAATTGAATAAACTAAATTGGCCGTAGTGTATGAGTGTCTGTGCGAATGTGAGAGTGTATAGGTGTTTCCCAGTACTGGGTTGCGGCTGGTAGGGGATCTGCTGTGTAAAACATATGCTGGATAAGTTGGTGGTTCATTCCACTGTGACGACAAAGCCAAAGGAGAATGAATGAATGGAGTTTAAAGGTCTTGTAACAAACCCAAGTGGCACTCCAGGGTTTTTCCGATGAGTATTTCATTGAGTGCCCTATGAAGGGTTTACGTTAGAAATATAAAGAAAGTTAAATTGATTATGTATAATTGGATGCATACAAAGTCTCTCACTGCAGGCAGATTCTGTGTATGTAAAAATATTTTTTTTATTGCAGCACGACCATATAATTAGTTCCTTTCAACTCTTATGCATCTAAAATAAATATATATTCCCATTTAATAGAAAAGTTAATGTCTGACCTTTAGGTTCCAGCCTATTATGTTTGCAGTTCCTACTTCAATTCATCTCATCTTTATTTCTATAGCACTTTTATAATGTAGATTGTGTCAAAGCAGCTTAACATAGAAGTTCTTGTAAATTGAAATTGTTCCAGTCCAGTTGAAGTTCAGTTCAGTGTGGTTTAATTTAACTGATGAAAGTCCAAACACTGAAGAGCAGATCCATCGATGCGCAGCTCTACAAGTCCCAAAACATGTATGCCAGCCTGCTATTATTTTTCTTCTGGTCATTTTGGACTTTGGTCACTGGACGAGGGTAAAGTGTAATAAAAAAAGGAATAAATGGACACATTTTCATGTTCGTAGTGCATCTAAACCTATTTTTCTTTCTCTAGTAAATCCGTATGTATTCAGATGCGGCTTTATTCAGATTGATTCAGCACGCACACGGCAACAAATCTGTCCTCATAAATTCTCACAAAAAACAGGTTATTGTGTCATAGCGCTCTTCCTGCCTGCGATTACGCTGTCCTCACATGACTCACACACACACTTAAAACCACACACTTCAACGGGACCACCCCAAATTCAGACAGGCTTAACCCTTGCAGACACAACAGGATTATACCATCTCCAGGAATATCTCAATCAAGCCCAGAATGCTGCTTTGTGTGTCCTTATAAAACTAGGTCTCGCCAGTTCAGTCCTCCGATCAGCACAGGGACTGGAAAACTGTGTTAATTGTGCTTTTTTGTGTGTGTGTGTGTGTGTGTGTGTGTGTGTGTGTGTCAGAGACAAGTTGAATTTGACTTTATTAGATTTGTGAATGTCAGACCTCTGGAGATGGAGAGATGGATTGCGAAAGATCAATCGGTGCGATTACAAAAACAATTTCACAGACTCTCGGTCTGATTTAATCGGTCTGTCAACATCACTTAACAAATCCAGCATGCTCTTTTACACGTTATTGCACTCAAGCATTACTTTTCCTATTGCACATATGCATGGTTAGGGATTTCTCAAAGTCTTTTGAGTTCAGTATGTCTTATATCTCCAATTGTATCATCTCAGAAAGTGCAATGTTGAGTCAGGATTATAGCTGATCAGACACACAGTTGAGAACACGTCATGGACAAGTTTAATCATTTGATTTGCATGTGTTTTTAAAGGTCTCGTGCTTTGAAATGTGCATTTGTTTTATTCGAAATTTGACGTAATCTCAACTAAAACATGGAGACAGGGCGGGGCATATAATAGCCCCTCCTCTTTATTAAAAAAACAGCCAATAGTGTTCCGTTTTTATCACAGCTCTGCCAGTGAGAGTGGTTGAGATCAAGAGCATCAAATGATAAGTGGGCGGGGCATCTCAGATACTGGAGAGCATTTAATTGGCCAGAAGATTTGATGAGAAACTAAAGTATGACGTGATGTAAAAAAAAAAAAAAAACACTGATCCATTTAGGCGGGAGTGACTTGTATCTTCGGGACTGTTTTTGAGCACACTAGTTTATAGATATTCCTAAAACTAACACACTGATACTAACTTCTTAAAAAAACAACTATATTTTAATTTCACTGAACCTTTAAGGCCTGTGTGATCATTTCAAGAGCATCCGGATGTAAGAAATTATAATGTTTACAGCTTTAGGAAAGATTAATTGTATTTAACTTCTAAGCGTCAATCAGCTGGTCTGTCTATGGGAAGACATACGAGCAATGTGCTGATGGATCGACTGATCTACGCGGCTTTGAAATGCTCCAGTGTCCGTGTATCTGCGTTTGCACTCGGTGAAGAGTGGTAAACTAATGACCTTTTACAGCCAATCACAGTCATTTCTGTTGAGCATGTGAACACAATGGCCAATCAGCAGTGTTTAAGAACGCGCTCAGATGTCAAATGGACATTTTTACAATTTCAGTACCAAATGGTACCGAACTCGATACTTTTGACAAGAGCTGCACGATATTGGAAAAATCTGACATTGCCATATTTAGTTTTTCTGTGATTATATATTGCGATATGAGTATAGTTTCACAAGATGACCCTGTTTGGAAAGAATTGCTCATTTTATATTGATTGGAATGATTTGTAGGGGAGTGCATCTGCATAAAAAAACTAAATTAAACAAAGTAAAATAATTTAAGCGCAGATAAAAACAGCAGAACAAAGATAAAGATGAATAAAACAACACTTTATGGTTTTTGGTGGAGTCGAACAGTATTGAAGTACAGAAATTCAATATGTTAAATGCAAAAAAATAACAGTGCATATATAGACTTTATTGTATTCAATAATTAAAAACAATTAATCTTAGTTAAGTGACAAACTTTATAATTTCTTGTGCCCAAATAGTTTAAATTGACTTGAAATCTTACTGTCACAGGTCTTGAAAAACACGTCCAAATGAAAGTCTTTCATGTTATTAGATTAGAGTTAAACTTTGTATATTCTGAACTGTGTCTTCTGGTTAATTATAAATAATTTGACATTGCAGATCCTGACTATTGCAGATTTGCACATTGCGATATCGATGGTGAAACGGTATATTGTGCAGCCTTACTTTTGACAACAGTTCATTGAGAAGCTACAAAAACAGCTGTCATCTCTATACCATTATCAACCGATTAAACCGAATTAAATGCATTTATTTATTAAAAACATTTTTTACTTTTTATTTATTTATTTATTTATTTTATTTATTTATTTATTTATTTATTATTTTTTTTAACATAACACCTTTCCCAACAATTTAACCCCTTACAGATGAGGGAATAAATAAATAAATAAATAAATAAATAAATAAATAAATAAATAAATA
>CAIGQW010055100.1:331613-348977 GCA_903798125.1 Danio choprae | reverse complement strand
ATAAATAAATAAATAAATAAATAAATAAATAAATAAATAAATAAATATAAATTAAAATTAAAATTATAATAAGAAAAATAATACAAAATAAATAAACAAAGAGTGCTGCCATCATAAATACTTTTCAAGGGATACATTTATACATCAAGTTACATTGAAGTTACCTCAAATTACATTAGTGATGGGTTAATTAACCTCTAAATGTACACATCTAAATATCTTCATTTGTAGACTTGCTGTCATTTTTCACATCTCTGAATCCACTGAGCCACCTTCTTCCGTCCAGTGTACTGTTACCATTTTTTTGCAACCAGTTTATTATATTATTCATTCATTCATTTTCCTTCGGCTTAGTCCCTTATTTATCAGGGGTCGCCACAGCAGAATGAACCGCCAACTATTCAAGCATATGTTTACACAGCGGATACCCTTCCAGCTGCAACCCAGTACTAGGAAACACCCATGCACTCTCACATTCACACACACACTCATACACTACTGCCAATTCAGTTCATCCAATTCACCTGTAGTGCATGCATGTGGACTGTGGGGGACACCGGAGCACCCGGAGGAAATCCACGCCGACACAGGGAGAACATGCAAACTCCACACAGAAATGCCAGCTGGCCCAGCCGTGACTTGAACCAGTGACCTTGTGACTGTGAGCGACAGTGCTAACCACTGAGCCACCATGCCCCCCAGTAATAACAAAACAATTTTTTCACATCGCTTATCAGTGTACTACGACTCCGTGTGGTAAACTCTAAATCTAAAAGCAAGTAAAAGTGTACTAGAACCGGCTTTACTGACAAAATGTGCATGATTTAAAATCTCCCAGCCCTACTCTGATTAAAGAACGGCTTCATAACATCAGGTCAGTTTTAGTTCATTGCTGCATTCCAGTTTCTGTGTTGCGAGCTGGATCTGTTATCAACGACTGCATTCAGCCCAAGACAAAAAAAAGCATCAATAAAGCCAACCCGGCACACAGCTTTCAGCGCTTACAGTGCATTGAACTTGAACTATGTGCATTTGCCTGCCAAGTTTTACCCTCACGTGAGCTGGATTTCTCTCTCTCTCTCTCTCTCTCTCTCTCTCTCTCTCTCTCTCTCTCGTTAAGCTCTCCAAAAGCGTAGACCGTAAACATGCCGTTTTTCTTTGAGCTCTGTTAGACCTGCACTATGTCATGATCTGACTGGAGCAGAGGGAACGTTCTCTCTGTGTCTCAGTGTGTGTGTCAGGGATGTGGAGGAGGACAGGTACACACAGGTACAGGTTACTCTGGTTCAGGGCGGGTCATTGCAAACGTTGCCGTGGGATCTAAAGTGCAGCTTGTCAGGACGTGCAAAGTTCACATTGCAGCTGAGTGTACAGTAGAGAAGATAACTGCAGTGGAGGAAACGCTAGTGCTTGTGTTGCACTGACTAGGGATGCACAATGTATCGAAAAATTAATAGTATTATTATTAGCCATTAATAGTACACTAAAAATATAAATAATATAAATAAATCACAAAATATGGAAAACTGCTAATTCACTGATACATTTTTTACAGTGTATATGCAATATCCAAATCTCAGGAAGTGCAATAAATGAAGTTAATTTTATATATTAAAAAAAAAAAAAATAATAAAATAAAAAAAATATATATATATTTTATTATTGATTTCAAAAACAGTTAACAATAAAACTTTGAAAAAGAAATTCAATGGTGTTACATTATGCACATTACATTTTAAAGAAAAAAAAAACTATACAAAAATATACAGTGCTCAGCATATACAAGTACACCCCTCACTAATCTCTTTATTTATATTTAGATATAAAATATATATATATATGTATATGATACAAATTCATTCATTTTTCCTTCGGCTTAGTCCCTTATTTATCAGGGGTCGCCACAGCGGAATGAACTGCCAACTATTCCAGCATATGTTTTGCGCAGCGAATGCCCTTCTAGCCGCAAGCCATTACTGGGAAACACCTATACTCAATCATTCACACACGCACTCATACACTACGGCCAATTTAGGTTATTCAATTCCCCTATAGCGCATGTGTTTGGACTGTGGAGGAAACCGCAGCACAAGGAGGAAACCTACACCAACACGGGGAGAACATGCAAACTCCACACAGAAATGCCAACTGACCCAGCTGGGACTCGAACCAGCGACCTTCTTGCAGTGAGGCGATAGTGCTAACCACTGAGCCACCATGATGCCACTGTGCCGCCAAATTTAAATCTATTTGTCTATAAATATCTATTAAATATCTATCTATCTACATAATAAATATATATAAAACGCACACATATGATGTCAAAACAAACTTATTTTGGATGCAATTAAACTTAATTATGAATAATCTTTGCCCAGCACTTAATATTATTAATTTAGTTATTTATTATTATTTTTTTAAATAACCTGATAAAATAGACATCATTTATAAGATCAGACTTTCCTATGGAATGTATACTGAACAAAAAGACCATGCCAAACATTCATTCATTCATTCATTTTCCTTCGGCTTAGTCTTTATTTTAGAAGTCACCACAGTGGAATGAACCGCCAACTATTCCAGCATATGTTTTACACAGCGGATTCCCTTCCAACCGCAACCCAGTAGTGGGAAACACCCATACACACTCATTCACACTCATACACTAAGGACAATTTAGCTTACCCAATTCATTTATAGCGCATGTCTTTGGACTGTGGGGGAAACCGGAGCACCCGGAGGAAACCCACGCAAACACGGGGAGAACATGCAAACTCCACACAGAAATGCCATCTGACCCAACCAAGGCTCGAACCAGCGACCTTCTTGCTGTGAGGCAACATCGCTACCCACTGCGCCACCGTGTCGCCTGATCAAATTAATATTATTTTCTTCTAAAGAAGTCTTACTTGTAAAACACATGAAATATACAGTAAAGTGAAAGAGAAAGAATGACATTTAAAGAAACATGGGAGGAGAAGCAAAAACCATGAAGGTGATTTGAATGTGGAAACAATGTGCGTCAAGTTACTCGTTGGGTTTTTGCTTCTTGTTTTATTAGAGATCGAATGTATCAAACTCTGGTCTTCCTACTGTGTATGTCATTTTATGTTTCTTCACAATATTTGCCACCTTTTGGGCGGCACGGTAGCTCAGTGGTAAGCACCGTGGCCTCACAGCAAGAAGGTCACTGGTTCGAGTCCGTGCTGGGCCAGTTGGCATTTTTGTGTGGAGTTTGCATGTTCTCCCCGTATTTGTGTGGGTTTCCTCCGGGTGCTCTGGTTTCCTCCACAGTCCAAACACATGCGCTATAGGGGAATTGAATAACCTAAATTGTCCGTAGTGTATAAATGGGTGTGTGAATGAGTGTGTATGGGTGTTTTCCAGTACTGGGTTGCAGCTGGATCGGCATCACTGTGGCGACCCCTGATAAATAAAGGGACTAAGCTAAAGGAAAATGAATGAATGAATGAATGAATGAATTTGCCACCTTTTATTGTAAATCACTTGCACAACGTGTCACTGAACAAATGTTTTCTTAACAGTGCAGATTTAACAAAAATCTTATGCAGATTCTCACTGCCACGATGCTAGGCAGTTCTGAATGGTTGCTATGGCCTAGCCAGCTGGTTGCTAGGGTGATCTAAATGCCGCAAGCCAAAGTTTGCCCATGTATCATGATTAAACGGCAACTCCATGTTTGTTGGTAACAGAGCAAGAGTATGTTCTCATTGGTTTACATCTGTTTACAGCAGAACAGAGCGAGAGAAGTGAAGAGGAGAGTTCGCTTTAGTAGAGGTACATCTTTTATTAACATTTAGCAGTCACAACGGGTCAATAAATGCTGTGTAAATGGCTTTCAAACTTTAAAGGAAGGTGCTTTCGGATTACATAAAGCAACAGTGTACTTTTGTTACTGCTGCAGGAAGGCTTGCTTTACATTACATGCAAACCGAATTCAGAAGTGATTCATGTTTGATGTGCTAAATCTGTACTTATTTCCACAACTGCTGCTTTTTTTTAAAGTAGGCTAATTCTTAAAGGTTATAAATATATTATCACTTAGCAGCCATGCCCAACATATTTGCGCACACACACACACACACACACACACACACACACACACACACACTTGCATTGGCCTTCTGAATATTTGATAAAGGCAACAGTGTTTGTAGTTACTGCTGGGAAGGAGAGAAAGGGAGTCAAGTGCATTTTAAAATGTCAGTGACTTTGTGTGTGTGTGTCTTTGTGGACTTTGTGTGTGTCTGTGTGTGTGTGTGTCTTTGTGTGTGTTTGCATTTGCATTTTCGATTAGTGTGCTCTGCTAAACCCCAGAGAAGTGCTATCAAGTGACTTGTTCTCAATCTCACACCTATTGTGTGCATGTCCTCACCTTCTGTAGCATGGTAACGTCTGATCTCGGGTCAGTATCTAAAGTCATGGCTGTGTTGTGACCTGTGTTTGACTTCAGGCATAAATGAGTATTACAGAAAGTGTGCCTTTTTTTGGATTTTGCACAGACAATACATGCTATGGCTAGTCATATCATATCACCAGGCCTGTCATGATATCTATTTTTGTTGTACGATATATTGCGCCAAAATATATTGCGATAAACGATATTCTTGTCATTTTATGCCACTCATTATATAATGACAGAATGACAATATAATATCATCACAATGCAAGTACACTCCTCCAAAGAACACATCATATTTTATTCTTAAGAATGAGTCGTTTAATTATAGTCATTTTAACAGTTTAATAATGAGGCATTAGAAATGATAATAAATGCTAGCAAAAACGTGCCAAAGTAACAGAGGCTGCGATATCTGCTGCCAGATCTGTTCTCAGTTGTCGGACACCCACATGAAAATATACTATAGTAATTTATAGTAAATACTACAGTGTATTTCTTAACTATACTGACACTAAAACCTCCAATAGAGATCGAGATGTTGCACAATCAGCTAGAATGGTGCTAGAATTGGTTTTAATGTTTGGGTGATATATATTGCATCACCAAAAATGATTGAGGTCGTGTCCATGTGTTGTGTGATAAGTCCATATATTGATTATTGTGACAGGCCTACATGTCACGATATAAGTCATTACCTGTACATACACTTGTCAACCTGCATATCTGCATTCACTACTTACTTCTATTTTTAAAATATATTTATTATCTGTTTTTTGTCCTGTCTCTGTAATTCTGTTGCACTGTAGAAGCTTCTGTCACGAAAGCAAATTCCTCGTATGTGTGAACATACCTGGCAATAAAGCTCTTTCTGATTCTTCTGATTCTCATATCCTGATGATACATCTCACGATATAGTACCATTTCTGTAAATTCAATCAATTAATATTTGATATATTGACTAGGGATTAGGGCTGCACAATATATATTGTTTAAGGATCAATATTGCAATGCGCACGTCTGCAATAGTCACATACAAAATGTAAACATTGTACTTTCAAGATTGCAAATTTCACACGATGCTGTTAGTCATTTTTTTGTTTGCATCATTGTAATGACTTGTAATACTGCGCTCATACAAATGATTGCTGTAAATATTGCTGTAAACAATGTATTTTTTCACACCACAAAATTATTGATGGAGCATAATATTAAATGAGTTTGTACATATGATATACACTCACCGGCCACTTTATTAGGTACACCTGTCCAATTGCTCGTTAACGCAAATTTCTAATCAGCCAATCACATGGCAGCAATTCAATGCATTTAGGCATGTAGACATGGTCAAGACGATCTGCTGCAGTTCAAACCGAGCATCAGAATGGGGAAGAGAGGAGATTTAAGTGGCTTTGAATGTGGCATGGTTGTTGGTGCCAGACGGGCTGGCCTGAGTATTTCAGAAACTGCTGATTTACTGGGATTTTCACGCACAACCATCTCTAGGGTTTACAGAGAATGGTCCGAAAAAGAGAAAATATCCAGTGAGCGGCAGTTCTGTGGGCGCAAATGCCTTGTAGATGCCAGAGATCAGAGGAGAATGGCCAGACTGGTTCCAGCTGATAGAAAGGCAACAGTAACTCAAATAACCACTCGTTACAACCGAGGTCTGCAGAAGAGCATCTCTGAACACACAACACGTCCAACCTTGAGGCGGATGGGCTACAGCAGCAGAAGACCACACCGGGTGCCACTCCTGTCAGCTAAGAACAGGAAACTGAGGCTACAATTCACACAGGCTCTCCAAAATTGGACAACAGAAGATTGGAGAAACGTTGCCTGGTCTGATGAGTCGATTTCTGCTGCGACATTCGGATGGTAGGGTCAGAATTTGGTGTCAACAACATGAAAGCATGGATCCGTCCTATCAACGGTTCAGGCTGCTGGTGGTGGTGGTGTAATGGCGTGTGGGATATTTTCTTGGCACACTTTGGGCCCATTAGTACCAAGCATCGTGCAGCAACTACGTGATGCTATCATGTCAATATGGACCAAAATCTCTGAGGAATATTTCCAGTACCTTATTGAATCTATGCCACGAAGGATTAAGGCAGTTCTGAAGACAAAAAGGGCGTCCAACCCGATACAAGTAAGCTGTACCTAATAAAGTGGCCGGTGAGTGTCATGTTGCACATGCTCAATACAAGCAGCTCTCCAAGTTGAAACAAAAAAAGGTTTAATTAATATGTTTTACAAACATAAACATTTCACAAGAGCACTGTATTAGATTTAGATTTTGTGCTACACTTCATAACAGAGAATATTAAGGTGGAGGTAAATTATTGCGATAGTGAGAATCGACAGGAGGCTTTTGTTGCGTTGTGTCCCTTTAAATCTTTAGCCGCAGAGCTGCTGGAAAGTTCGATTTAGCCCATCTCTGCTGGAGCCATCGAGCGCCTCAGGCTTTCAGAGGGCTTTTGTTCAAATGTATTTGAGTGTATCTGAGTGTGAAGGTGTCAAACGGTCTCCATTATGGCTCCAGCAGTCAGTGAACCCAAAAACGGCCTGTTAAGAAAACCGAGGAGAGCTGATCACAGAGTGGATAATGGGTGTTTTTACAGGGGTGGAAAAAAAAGAGGTGGTGTGGATCTGGAATAGAAGGGTAGATAAAACATGAGAGGTGTTGGACTGTCCTGTTGTCTGAAACGGGAAGTTCGCTCCCTCGTGACCTCCTGCTGTCGAATTCCTGTTTTGGCGACCCCGGGGTCAATTCTAAAGGTCCCGGAGCTCATCTCTCCTGTCATCTTCTTCCTTCCTCTGAGATTTGCACTAACCAGGACACTGTGCATTTCAGCCACTTTTAACCTGTCAATAATAATAGGTTAGCTGGTCATATGACACACTCTCTCTCATCCTCTGTATCCTGTGTCCAAAGCTGTAGGTCAGCGTGGCCTGTGTTTCCTTTGTCTTTTCCTCTTGGATTCAAGTCCCACCTTCCTGTGTTTTTGATTTCCCTGAATATCTCTGTTCACCACACTGCAAGAAATATCTGTTAATTAACAGTTTCCGTATTTTGTGTTTTCTGTTTATTTACGGTTGTGAATTGCATTATGGGATCTTTATCTCTGCTCTATTAGCTTTTGATGTTGAAAATTCAACTCTACAGTTTAACAAAGTGACTTTTATTGCCATTTTAGTATGTATAAGAAATAATATATAGAGAAATAAGTCTGCGAAATAACAGAAAATGTACTGGCAGTTTATTACAAGGTTTTGAAGTATAAAACACAAGACCAACCCAGACAATACAGCACTGTAAACTACTAAAAATTTTCATAAAAGTCACTTTTTCCAACTTTTTAAGGTAGAAAGAAAGAGCTAGCTGGCAGCTAACTCTCTGCAACTCTCACATGGTCGCCCACTGAAGCTAAGCAGGGCTGGTCCTGGTCAGTACCTGGATGGGAGACCACATGGGAAAGCTAGGTTGCTGCCGGAAGTGGTGTTAGTGAGACCAGCAGGGGCGCCCAACTTGTGGTGTGTGTGGGTCTCAATGCCCCAGTATATTGATGGGAACTCAATACTGCTCAGTGAGCGCTGTCTTTCAGATGAGATGTTAAACCGAGGTCCTGACTCCATGTGGTCATTAAAAGTCCCAGGATGTTCTTCGAAAAGAGTAGTGAATCTGAGTGTGTATGGGTAAATTTGCCCACTGGTCTCTGTCCATCATGGCCTCCTAACCATCCTCATCACTCTGCCTCCTCTCCACCAATCAGCTGGTGTGTGGTGTGCGGTCTGGCGCAATATGGCAGCCATCGCGTCATCCAGGTGAATGCTGCCCAGGGGTGGTGGATGAGGAGATTCCCCCTAATGTGTGAATCACTTTGAGTGTCCAGAAAGCGCTATATAAATGATGGGGGGCAGTGATTCCTAGGTGTTCTTAGGTTGCAACTGTTTTCTCAGAGGATGATGAGCCGACAAAACATTGCTATCACTCTGATACAAGAGAAAATTACAAAGCACTGCAGTGTTTGGGTGTTCTGTGTTTGTCTGAGATATTTAGTCTACCAAAATGTGTATATTCCATACAAGCTGAAGCTGATCGGTCAGATCTATTCATATGACTCGCGGTGCGCTCCCGGTATTCATTTAACTAGGTGTGTCTGGTAGGCGCGAGCGCGTCATGCCGTTTGTGTGTCCAAGCCGCACACCTCCATTGGAAATAACGAACTTGCGCAAACTCTAGAAAAGACGCGATATGCGAACGGCCTGCCGAACGGCCAGCCGACATTTCTGTGCGGAGTTTACACGTTCTCCCCGTGCTCACGTGGGTTTCCGCCGGGTTCCCCGGTTTCCTCCCACCGTCCAAAAACATGCAACTTAAGTTAATTGACTAATCCAAATCGGCACCATAGACGTGCTCCTAGTAAGTAGTCATCTCAAGAGCAATCACTATCTGTTCATTAGCTACTACAGCAGGGGAGTTCTCCAGATCTACCTGAGCTCAAACTCCCCTCTCGCCTTGCAAACGGGAGGGAGCCCCGGGCTCGAGGATCTATGAGCTCAGGGCTCTCTCCCGGGACAGCATGCCAAACAAGCTTTATAACCAATCATCAGCTAAGTGTGAACTCTTGAAAAGGCAGTTTGTTAAACCGTAGTCAACAGAGCAGAGATCAACATCCCATAATGCAATTCAAAAGCGCAAATAAACAGAAAAAACTATTAATTAACTTTTTAACTGTGGAGTCATTGCGAAGTTTAACCTTAATCGAGTGAAAGCTTTTATTATTATTATTATTATTATGTTCTTGTGTTTATAAGGCCTGTGACTGTACGATTCAAACCAATTGTGTATTAGAAATGATAAATATTGTAGCTTTGACAAAGATTGTATTTTTCTATACAATGAAGACTACAGTGTTATTCAACTGCATTTGATTACTCAATTTCTGTACCTGAATACAGTTAGACTCAATCCAGCCTCGGCTTACAAAATCATCCTATCTAAATATCGATCAATCTAGATATGATATATTCATATCGCAGTATATAGCTGAAAAACAAAACATCGCAATGTCCAGTACAGCCCTACAGTAAACACCTTTTACTGTCTCCGTTAGAGAAATTAACCATATGACCATATGAGTGATGACATCCATCTTTACTGACTTCTCTATCATTATCTGCTGGTTAATAATATTCTACTGATAGCTAATGGAGCTTATGGAGTGTTCATGCTGCTTACCTATGGAAAGTAATGCTTGTGTTTCTACTAAAAAGGTGAAGATCCCACTTTATATAAAATATTTAACATTTGATTGAACTCTTCTGTTTTTAAATGTTTGCAGAAGACTTATTTATGTAGTAAACTCGCTTAAGGAATTGATTATTAATATTTCTAAGAAGTCTAAAAAAGTTACTAATGTAATTGTAATGTAACTTGTGTTTGTTTTGTTTGTTTGTCCATTTGAATAGTTTTTATTGTCATTAATCTTGTTATATTTGTATTATTCTAAATACTTTTGGCCACAAAGATGGTCAATGGCATGGCATTTAATAAAAGATATGATACGATATTTTTTCTGAAGGAAGTGTGGACTTCAGCCCAATGCATTTATTTCACAACCTGGACGCATTATCATCATGATTGTTTGACACATGATGTTGAGAAACAGGTCATTAATATTATGTTAATTGGCATGCAGATTATTTTAGTTAATAATTAAGAGGCCATATGATGCCATTTTAAGAGGATATTTTGATTATTCACTTTACTAGAAAAGGTTAGCACGCTTTTAATGCTCAAAAACAAACATTTTTGCACGGATATTATTGGAGATTATACAAAACCCTTCCTTCTAAAAAGCACTAAGTCGTCTGATTGGTCGGTTGACTGCATAAATGCAAGTATAAACTCAGGAATTAGTAATTTTGTGCATTTTGTTATTGTTTTGAGCCTGGTTATCAATCAAATGAACCAGAACCAACTCGGCTAAACTTGAACTGTCTTCACATTTATTATTGGGTTGAGCAACAGATACTTTTTGTGTGGTTTTTTTATTGTATCTGTCCTGCTTTTTCATAATGTCAGCATTTGCTTTGGAAACAAAAAGAAATCATGCTTTTATGACCTTTTTAAAACTCCCAATAAAAAACTAGCGAATCATTATGCAGTGGATGTCAAGCAGATTGTGATGTTTTAACTTTCGGCTTGCTGAATAATTGAAAAGATGTTGCAAACCGTATTGTTGATGGTCTATAAAACACATTTCATTAGCCAGCAGAGAGCTTTTTACTCCTGTCTGCTTTGTGTTACGATTGAAATTTTGCATCCAATTACTGACTGTAAATAAATGCGTTCCAGCGTCTGCCGCATTTCTGTGTTCTTGGCCAAGTGCCAGATTTATTCACGTTTGCTGTTAGTTGATTATAATGGACAAACAAATCGTAGATGAAACGTGGTTGTTTTATATTCTCCACTGATTTTCTTTTCTTTAGATGATTATTTTGGATCAGTTTTCATTAAGACGTTCACAAAAGACAATATTATTCACACTTCTGCGAAATATTAACTCATTAAAGTGCTGTTTAATGGAGAGCGGATTTTATTCATATTACCTAATAGTTTTAATAATAACTCATTTCTTTTGTCTTCGCCTTGATGATGGTACATACTAGTTACAGTGCTTCCCACAGGTTTGAAATGGGCTTGCGGTGGTAGTAGGATAGTAGACAAGGCAAGGCAAGTTTATTTCTATAGCACATTTCATACACGGTGGCAATTCAAAGTGCTTTACATAAACAGGAATAAAAGAGAGAAGTATAAAAAATAAAAACAAATAACATGAAAACAGATAAAAACAGATTAAAATGTGTTAAAGCAGGTTATAAAAGAATGAAAAAGTAAAGAAAGACATAATAGTGCGATCTGTGGGACGTAGCACAGTGCTCATTCAGTAAAGGCACAGCTAAACAGATGTGTTTTCAGTCTGGATGTGAATGTGTCTAATGTTGGAGCACATCTGATCATTTCTGGAAGCTGATTCCAGCAGCAGGGGGCGCTGTTAGTAGCTGAAGGCCGATTCACCCTGCTTTGACTGAACTCTTGGAGTTTCTAGTTTATATGATCCTAAAGACGTGAGTGACCTGTTAGGTTTGTATTCAGTGAGTATATCTGTAATGTATTGAGGTCCTAGGCCATTTAGTGATTATAGACAAGTAGTAATATTTTAAAATCTATTCTGAATAGATCTATTCTGAACACACCTTTTACCCACATCACATAAATAGTTAACTATGACAAACAAAACATCATTTGATTTTTAACGATATTTCTATTTATTAAGAAACCGTTATAAACTGTTTCTTTTCAATGGGTTAAAGTTAAAGACTGTTGAAATAAAAGAAATCCACTATTTCTCTTCAGGTTTCTCTTCCACTTTTTCTATTCAGGAGCCGTGTGCACCCACTGGCAGGTCAAATCTGCTTCTCCCTATCTCTAATTCAAGTTCAGGTTGCATTTTGTACAGTATTTCCAGAGCATTGCAGATGTATAAAATCTGTAAAATATTGACTTCAAATTAATAAAATATACAGCAAATGAGAAATAAATGACAGAAAAAAAAATAAAAACAGACAGCATCTCTAAAAAGTATAATTACAAGAATAAAATGTGTAGATTATTTAAATAAGGCAAATGCATTGATTAACCATTTCTTGTGGTGTACATATATTTTGCCGCCAATTTAGATGTAATTTTATCCTCATCGAGTATTTAGTCAAGTTTTTCTGAGTCGTTTAGATTAAAGAACTAATTATTTAATGTTTTTGACGCTCTCGTGACAATTAATGAAAGCAAAAGCCAAGTCCCGGACATTTTAGTAGATTTAGAAACCCCGGCCGGACACAAAAAGCCGCTTCTCTTTGGGTCTCTGCAGAGCATGTGAGACTGTCTGTGGGAGTTTTGACAGTTCTTGCGCACACAGAACCAGCAGTACGGAGCGGGTAAAAAAGAAGAAGATTTTACACTATTTAATCGATCTCGGATGTTTGGTTAAATTTGGCGGATACAAAAATAATGATAATAATATTAAATAATGATCATTCATTCATTCATTTTCTTTTCATCTTAGTCCCTTTATTAATCAGGGGTCGCCACAGCGGAATGAACCGCCAAGTTATCCAGCATATGTTCTACACAGCGGATGCCCTTCCAGCTGCAACCCATTACTGGGAAACACCCATACACACTCACATTCAGACACATACACTACAGACAATTTAGCTTACCCAATTCCCCTATAGCGCATGTGTTTGGACTTGTGGGGGAAACTGGAGCACCCAGAGGAAACCCACGCCAACACGGGGAGAACATGCAAACTCCACACAAAATGCCAACTGACCCAGCCGAGGCTCAAACCAGCAACCTCCTTGCTGTGAGGCGACAGTGCTTCCCTCTGCACCACCGCACCGCCCAATAATGATGATAATAATAGTAAAAAAATGTCACTAAATATACTTGTGTGGCCGTTAATATACCTGGGCGGCCCGCCCAAGTAAAGTCTATGTGTGGTAAGCACTGAGTTATTTTTCAAGATACTAGTATTCAGCTTAAAGTGACATTTAGAGGCTTAATTAGGTTAACTATGCTAATTAGGTTAATTAGGCAAGTCATTGGACAACAATAGCTTGTTTTATAGCCAATCTTAAGGGGATAATAATATTGACCTTAACAGTTTTTTTTTATTACAACCAAACTAAGAAAAATAAGACTCATTTAACAAATATAATAGGAAATACTGTGAACATTTACTTTGCTCTGTTAAATATCACTTGTGAACTATTGAGAAATAAAATCAAGTTTCAAAGGAGTTTCTCTAATACTTTAGTGTGTATGTGTACAGATGTGTATGTTTGTGCATTGTGCTTTACTCTAGACGCAGTACATCATGCATCATTCTTATGTTGCCGCTGCACATGACATGTTGATTATCGTCCTATTACTGGCTTGCTGTATATTGTTGATATTTCATTTAGTTGTCGTCACGCTGCTGTAAATTTCACCGTCTCTCTCCTTGTGTGGTTGTGACTTTGCACACGTAGGCCTGTGTGTGTGTGTAAGGGCATGCTGGGAATGATCTTTGGAGACCGAATGAATGCGTTCTCCTCCCTGAGTGTTTGAAGTTCAGCTCACGTGTGCGACTGAAGATTTCCAGTAATGCACTTTGAAACCAAGAGCTCTGCATTTGCTCTCTGTGTCTCGTTAATAAGAACGAGTCATGTTTATATCCGTGTTATGAGATTGACATTAAAGGGGACCTATTATGCAAAAATCACATTTATAAGGGGTTTAAACACAGTTGTGTGGCAGCAGTGAATATAGCCAGCCTTTAATGGAGAAAATGAATTATTTCTATTCTTTATAATCAGACTTGATATAAACAGTCTGCAGAAACATTTTCCCTTTGTACGTGTCATCAGAGGGGGAAAGCCCCCGCCCACTAGTGACCATCTCTCCCTCATTAGCATAAACAGCCCTGAGTGAGAAGCAGCCGTCCATTAGCCATCATAGTTTTGAGCTGCTGAAGATAATGTCAGCTAAGACTAAGAGGATTATAAATGGGGAGTTGTAGATGAAGTACAAATGAACACTGGAGTCTCCATAGACTGCATAGGCATTTGTAGCTCCACCCTCTTTTTAAAAGAGCAGAATCTCATTTAAATTTAAAGCGACAGTCACTAAAACGGCTCAATTAGTATCAAAGCCTAACAGGGTCAGTTTCAGAAAGCTATAAAATATTATTCGTTTGGCATTTTGATCTGAAACTTCACACACACACACACACACACACACACACACACACACACACACACACTCACTCTAAGGACATCAGAGACTTTTACATCTTGTAAAAAAGAGGCATAATAGGTCTGCTTTAATAGGTCATCCGTTTGTGAGAGTTTAATTTCTAAAATGTAGACGGTTGACTGATCCTAGACTGTGAAACAAAAAGTAAGTTTATTATGTGTAATATATTATATGTATATGTCAGCATATATGAGCACACCCCATTTTGAAAATGAATATGTTTCTCCATTTCTCAGTGAATATGGGTCATATATATTGCTGCATTTGAACAAAACAGATTTATTACACAGATATATTTATTAAAATCATATTTTAGTCACAGAACATCTTTAGAAATGGACAGATAATACATTTACATTCATGCAAAATATTGCAAAAGAAATTACAAACTGCAACATTTCCACAGAATTGTCTATTTTTTGTTTCTCTTGATTTTTGCTGTTTTTGAAAATGTTATTTAATATTTTTCCCTCGCATATACATTTGGGCTACTGATTTTTGAACCATTATTGGAATTTATTTAGTTAGATGAGCTCCAGATTTGGCTTCAGTACTGACTAAACTAATGTATATGCACAAATATAATATTGTAAAGCCTCCTATAGAAAATATTCATTTAAATGAGAGATTTGTGGGGGGTGCACTCGTATATGCTGAGCACTGTAGGTCTAAAATATTATTTGAGAAATATTTTCTTTCAATTAAGCAATTAAGCAAATACGGTTGTTTCAGCTCATTTTAAATAAGTAGTTTAAACAAGCAGCAAAAATCCTTTTCTGAGAGTAGCTCAAGTTCATTACAGATTATTAACAGAAGACGCATTGCTTAAAAGATACAAATTAATTAGTAAAATTAACTTAAAGTATGTGGGTGACGCGGTGGCGCAGTGAGTAGCACAATCGCCTCACAGCAAGAAACGTCACTGGTTCGAGCCTCGGCTGGGTCAGTTGGCATTTCTGTGTGGAGTTTGCATGTTCTCCCTGTGTTGGCGTGGGTTTCCTCCGGGTGCTCCGGTTTCCCCCACAAGTCCAAAGACATGCGGTGTAGGTTAATTGGGTAAGCTAAATTGTCCGTAGTGTATGTGTGTGAATGAGTGTGTATGGATGTTTCCCAGTGATGGGTTGCGGCTGGAAGAGCATCCGCTGCGTAAAAGCATATACTGGATAAGTTGCCGGTTCATTCCGCTGTGGCGACCCCAGAATAATTAAGGGACTAATAAACAAAGTATTTTTCATTGTTAGTTCGTGTTAAAGCAGTACATTGTAAAGGGTTACCAGATGGTCGACTACACTGTAAACACAACTACACATTTTAATCAGTTAATCAGGTTTCAACTAAATATTTTTAGCTATACAAAGCCTAAATGAATGTTTAGTCCGTTTGACTGATGCGAGTTGAGATGACTGGACAAGTTTATTTGATTCAACTAAAAAAATTAAGGCAGCAAAATATCTTTTACAGTGTACATTATACTAGGGGTGTGAACCTACACTGGTCTCACGGTTCGGTTCGCTTACGATTATCATGCCATCGATTGGTTCAATTCGATGTCTCGGTGCATTGACGATGCTTTCCATAAACAATTTGATATTTTACTTAGCAACACAATAGTTTTTGTATTAATGTATAATTTATAAATATATTTATATATTATCTGTAATACAATTTTGTCCTTTAATACAAGCAGTCAGATAAATGAACTGTATCCTTAATTTTCCCTGCTCAAAGAAAACACTCTGTTTGAATGCATCAAACAAAACTCAAGGACATGCACAGAACAACATGAACATTTATAGCAAATAAACAAATGTAAATATTATCTCGCTTGCTTTTTGAGCATTGTTGAGCGAGTTCTTAAACGCTGATGATTGATCACGCGCTCAACAGAAAGGGCTGTGATTGGCTCTAACGGTCAGCGTGGCTCTGGCGCTGTTCAGCAAACAGTGACACGGACACTGATGTTAAACGGCCGCGGCGATCAGCTGATCCATTATAGACGGCGAAAACGGTGACGGTGGAGAAAACTCGCTCCATCCACAAGTAACGTTATTGTTGTAAGAGCCGAGAGAGGAGATAAAATGTTACCTCACGAACACGCCAGCAGGTCAAAGGGGCCACAGAGAGTAAGAGAGTTTACAGCTTTCCTTTTTTCCTAGAAGTTATCTTAGAGCGTTTTAATTACTCGCTGTCTCCTCCCTCGCCATAGTAAACTACCGTCATAAGGGATAAATGACATCAGTACGTAATAACCAGTTATGATTATTACTGAACCGATACCGATTTGTTTGCATCTGCATCTTGCCGCATCGAAGAAACAATTAATTTTGACACCCTTCATTATACTTGAGAATAGCAATGCATTGTGGGTAAACACAAGCTTTGGTAGAGCTAAAAAGCATAAAAAAATGTTGCTGCCTTAAATGTTTTGCTTTTTAGCTCTACCAAAGCTTGTTTACCCACAATGCATTGCTACTTGAGATGGAAACAGACAAATTGACTGATGTGTGTTTAACATCTGTGTGTCAGTGCTGTGATGTGTGTGTGTGTGTGTGTGTGTGTGTTTGTGTACATCATGACGACCCTTGTGTTTATTTCAGTATGTTTTCTTTTCTCAGTACCCGCTGTGGCCCTCTCAGGTCCCCTGCGTTGCCCACCATGTCTCGATTTTTCCATTCCCAGAATCCTCCACGCTGCTTTTTTTTCCCATGCCAGGCACAACTCGAACGTTCCCGAGTCTGTTGCTTCTGGCTTCATGTATAAATATAAGCACTCCTAAATCTTCAAGTGACATGTTCAACATCATAACAGCAGTTTATCAAAACACTGTCATTGTGAATGCACAACAGATGACAACATCTCAGACTCAACTCGTCGCAGTGCATTTTGGGATTGTTTTTTCTGTGTATCTTATAAGGAAGCATAATGTTACTGTGTTATGAATAGTCTCAATAAGAGAATGGGAATATGAGGCCATACAATTTGGGAGCTATGAAATATGTCTTGTTTATTTTCCCACAATATATATTTTATTTTCTTCTACTTTTATTTTTCTGTATTCCATTTTAATACTTTCATTTTC
>CAIGQW010055100.1:283387-297966 GCA_903798125.1 Danio choprae | reverse complement strand
AAATAAGCTAAATGATCTGCCAATGGGCGAAATAAGCTAAATAATCTTGTAATCACTTTGCTTAATCCAGCGGCAGATTCATTTTCTTGTTTCTCACTTAATTTGGACTTATTTCTTATTATTTCTAATAGTTTTTTACTTGTCTAGAAGATGCTTCTTGATTTAAGATTGTTTAGATATTTGGACTAGAAACAAGACAAAGACTCCAAGTAAGACACTCTGAATTTTTTTTTGCAGTGGATGAACTCACACAGTCCTACATAAACTCCCACTAACTTCCAGTGAAATGTGACTGTTTGTTTGTTTGTTTTGCCAGTCTCATTGTGAGAAGAGCAGGATACAGAGGAGCAGTTCAGTGCCTTCAGGAGATGTTTTCTCCATCGTGGGCTCTCACCGCTTCGCTGAGAAGGTCAGTTCACTCTTATAATCATCATCATCATCATCATCATCTGCTCATGATCACCTGGGCCAGTTGATCATAAAGTTTCATCTAGATCAGAATGATGGGAATTTGCGATCCAGGATCAGGAAACGCATCTTGCTTATAGAGTAGCCCCTCCTCTCTAAAAAAAAATCAGCCAATAGGGTTTTGTTTTTCTCACAGCTCTGCCAGTGAGAGCTCAAGCACTTCAAATGAAAAGGGGGCAGGGCATGTCAGATACTGGAGAGCATTTGATTGGTCAGAAGATTTGAGGAGATGATGTGACGTGGAAATAAAACATTGATCCATTTAGGCGGAAGTATGGCTGTGCGATTTCCCCCATCCAGAGCAAATGTGTGACTGCCGTCTGTGTGTGACAGTCTTACTAGCCTATTGAGTGAGCACACTTTCGTTCTGCCCAATCAGAGTTGCGCAACAGAACTATGCGCAAAGCCCACAATAAAACAATCCCAGTACTGGGAATGATATAAACAAGAGGGATGATGGCGTCTGATGCTTCAGAAGCATTAATAGATGCATTCATATCACAGAAAAACAGCATGTCGGTAATATGGGAATATTTTGGTTTCAAAGTCACAGACACTGAACAAAAACAGGTCATTTGTAAGAGCTGTTGCAGACTTGTTGACACGGCATGAGGAAATACAACAACCAGCACCTAAAAAAGCACCGCAAGCCGATATACGAGGAGTGTCTTGCTAAAAAGTCAACTAAAAGTATTGCCAGTGACGCTCAACCTAGTAGCAACAGCAAAGTGCAATGTCAAAGCTGTTTGCAGCTGTTACACCATATGAAAAACATCACAAAGGCGCCAGGAGATAACTAACGCCGTAACTCACGACTGTTTGCTCTAGAGGAAAACCAGTGTTTCATTTCTGGATATTTATAAACAAATTTGAGTAAAAGTTGGAGTTAGTTCATATCTGTTCAGTTCCTTTTTTAACTAACACTCGCTGCATTTTAGCAGTAAGAAGCTACGATGCAGAATATCAAGCTGAAGCTTGACTACAAAATTAAATCGCAAATCAAATCGAAATCGCAATATCTGTTAAAAAGATTGCAGTTAGATATTTTCCCCAAATCGCACAGCCCTAGGCGGAAGTGACAAACTGCTTTGTAAAGATTTAAAGATATATATATGTAAATAAGATTTACATGTTTATACCATTCCCAGTACTGGGTTGTGGCTTGAAGGGCATCCACTGCGTAAAATATATGCCGGAATAATTGGCGGTTCATTCCGCTGTGGTGACCCCTGATGAATAAAGGGACTAAGCCAAAGGAAAATGTATGATTGAATGTTTATATCAGTTTTATATCTTCTAAGCATGAACTTTGCCACTGTTTTGGAGCGCACTAGCTTAACGTCTAAAAAACATTATTTTAATTTAACTGAACCTTGAAAACGGGCAGCACGGTGGCGCAGTGGATAGCGCACTCGCCTCACAGCAAGAAGGTCGCTGGTTCGAGCCTCGGCTGGGTCAGTTGGCATTTCTGTGTGGAATTTGCATGTTCTCCCCGTGTTGACGTGGGTTTCCTCCAGGTGCTCCGGTTTCCCCTACTGTCCAAAGACATGCGGTACAGGTGAATTGGGTAAGCAAAATTGTCCGTAGTGTATGAGTGTGAATAGGTGTGTATGGGTGTTCCCCAGTGATGGGTTGCAGCTGGAAGGGCATCCGCTGCGTAAAACATATGCTGGATAAGTTGGCGGTTCATTCCGCTGTGGCGACCCCAGATTAATAAACTGAAGATTTAATCAAGATCAAAAGCAAGATTGGGTTTTGTGATTCAGAATCCTTCTCTTGAACAATCATTTTTCAAGATTTGATTCAATCCATTGTCTAAAGTCTGATCAGATTACTTCTGAACCTCTGGCCCGTGCAGACGTCCCCCCCTGTCCGCCTCTGGTGTCTGTTTTTTCTGCATTGGTGTCTTTGGGTTTATTTTCCTCCTGATGTGTCTGCATTTGTCTCCTCTTCTTCACCCGTGTAGCCTCCCTCTCGCCCTCCCTCTCCTTCATCTTCTGCTGTAGTCTTCACTTCCTCTCTCCACGAGCACAGATTCAGTGCTGAGGTAACAGCGCCCTCTAGCACACCCACACAAAAACGCTCAAGAGGGTCAAGACATGTATGCCTTAATATAATGTAAATGATGCCTCTTTGTGAAGTATGTAGATAAAAACACAACATATTTACGTTAGTCAAAAACTTTATTCCCATTTATTCCAGTTTATTTTGGACCAATGTTTTTGATGCCGTAATTTGGTTGCTCCGTCTGTAGCGCTCTATCAGTTCCCATTATAAACGCACCAAAACTAGTGATACAGGATGCTCAAATCTTCATTACTGTTAATTTTTCCCCTGTAAGGAGTAACGTTAAAAGTGAGGTATATAAGTTTGCCACCCAGTGGTTAAACTAGGTATTGCATTCCTGGATCAAAACGCGCAAGACCAGGTTGTCAGATTAACAACATCAACAGGAGCGAGCCTGACTGTCGAGCCTAAAGGCTGATTTAAATCGTGGTTTATATAAAAGGAACAGCACACGATAGAAGGAATATTTTCCATATTAAAAGGAGTTTGTTTTAATCAACACCTGAAATGTATATATTAGAAACAGCTTCTATTTCTCGCAGCTGAACAACAGAAAACTGACAATGATCCCCTCAGGTACACCTCATGTGCTTTATCCAGTGTTAAATGCTAATAATGTGAGCTTGAGTGCCATTTTACGTGACATTTATTGCCATACTACTGAAAGCAGCAGCAGATAGTTCACCTCAGATCTGGAAAATAAAATAAACCCTTTGAAATTGGACTTTAGAACTGTGAAATAATGCAAACAAACACATATCAGTGATTCAGCATCTGCATTTAATAATGTTAAAGAGGTTTAATATGTATTAATTAGATTATAAACCTTACCATTGCATTGCAGTGCAGTAAGTGCACATATATTCTGTGCTTCTGAATGGCTGTATTTAAATTTCTATCGTGTTTCGTCTGGTGCAAACAGCTAAACTGCTTATCACTGCAAATCTCATGACGTAGCGTGTTGTTAGGACACGGGGTTACAATGTAACCTGCTCACCTAATGCTTACATTCCTAACATTATTTGCTAATTAATAACCTCATGTGGAACTCTGAATCTGTGTCTCATTTCGGAGTCTGCTACTGTCCACCGGAGGTCACATTTCAGTCACGGACGCATACTTTGAGAGCCTTTCTGACTGAATGAATGAAATACGCTGTTTTCCACCAAGGCAACCCGGGATGCTGAAATATAATTGGCTAAAGTGGCAGTGGGCGGGTTAAAAGACCAAAACAAAGACAGCCGTTCCGGCACGTAACTCACATTATCACAGCAGAATATCTGACCTCAGCATTGTTTTTCTGATAAACAAGAATGTTCACTCAGCATGTTTCTGAAATATCTGCAAACATATTATGGTATTTTTATGCTTTAGAAACTTACATACAGCACCTTTAAATCCCTCCGTCAGAGACTGAGCAACCAAATTACGTGAACGAAATCAGTGGCGTTATATTTAGGCATGCATTTGCATTATATTAAGGCATACTTTACTAGAACATGTTAAGCTGCTTTGACACAATCTACATTGTAAAATGCGCTATATAAATAAACTAGAATTGAATTGAATGTCTTGATACCCAGGGTTCCCTTTAAAGCATGAGATGCATGTTACATCGCTAATGCATTCAGAAGCATTGACTGTTTCAGATCCTAGTGAACTGACTACTTAGTCAGCATTATGCATAATGGCTCAAACTGCAGGAAGTGCACTAGCAGTCCTATTATGATCTTTACACTTTCAAATTGTTTTAGTGATGTTGATGTTTGGGAATTAAAAGATCTGCAAGTGTACAAAGCACAAAGTTGGGCTGCATGATACTGGGAAAATATACATTGAGTATTGTGATAATATTTCCCAAGATTACTTTGTTTTGTTGCTTTTTTTAATGTAATTTATGTAAACATCATACTAGACAATTCATATAGTTTTTTCTAATTCAGTTAAATCTAATTCACAATAATTGAGAACATTATTAATAAGTGAAAACCTGTGGAGATATTCTGACTATTATTGACTGTTGTCATTTTTCTATCTTGTCTTGACTCCCGCCATTAGTGTTTATTTATTTATTTGTTTATTTATTTTATTGGAGCTCTAGATTCACTTTTGGCCTCCTCTAGCCAATAGCAGAACCGCACCTACTTTGGAGGCGGGTATAAGGATAGCAAGGCCCCATCTGATTGGTCAAATCTGGATAAACAACCTATGCACGCAACACACAAATGCTTGGCACATAAAATACATTTAATCTATCATATCTCTTTGCGATATGTATATTTTATGTACTTATATTGGGATAATGATAATTTTTTAATATCATTTGTATGAGAATATCTCCAATTTAGATCATTTCTGCTCGCTTTGTTGAGTTGTGTTAATAATGGGTTGTTTTCATGTCCAAGAGACAGATTTATTATACTAATACACATCTTGTCTGATTTCTTGTTTACATGCACACACATAACCAACATGATGCTATTTACATAAAGCTGATGTGAAAGACTTGCTCGAACAGTCCAGTGAACTGAACTAGGGCTACACAATATATCATTTCAGCATCGATATTGCAATGTGATCAATCGCCTATGACTGAATGAGGATTTTAGAAGCATTCAGGCATAAGAAATTGAAGCATTTGTGAACTATTATTTTTATTGAATTATTCATAAAACGAAGACCGTGCAGTGTTATTTTACATTTGATTATTCAATTACTGTATACCTGAATGCTGTTAAACTCCTCAGAATACAGTAAACCACTTTATATTTCATTTGTATGTTTGTTCTTTTGCATTCGTTCATGCTTGTTAATTGTTTATTATCTTTTAAGCAGATGCATTGCCCTACAGAACCATACAGAATCAATCTAAAATGATCAATTCTTTCCAAATAAAGATATACAAGTCATCTGGTGAAACTGTACTCTTATCGCAATATATATCGCAGGATAACAAAATATCACAATGTCAGATTTTTCTAATACCGTGCAGCCCTAACGTTAAATATATGCTAAATAATATAGCTTTAATATAGTAAAGTTACTTGGATAAGAGCATTTCACAGATGCTTAAATGTAAACAAAGCATTCAAATCATATATAATCTGCCCTGTCATCTTCATTTTCCCGGTCTCTGCATGCTCATCTTTCGAAATCGCATATAATAATCCTTTTTGATTATTTTAATATCATAATTTGCATGTTCGGTATCTTCCTAGTATTCCCGTAAGTCACAATTAAATAAAAATTAAACTAATTTGCTTTTTAATTACGTTATTATTGTTGAAAGATTCAACCTTCTGCATCAGTCGGCCAATTAAATGCCTTTGGAAAGCTGTTCGGTCATTGTTTGGCATAATTGCATAAAAATACCAGCTGTCACACTATATCTCTGCGTAATCTCCTAGTAAGATGCTATGCATGATGTTGACTCTTCAATATCTTCCTATAATTCTTTTATGAAACGTGAAATAAAAAAGAAGCGTTTCTGGTCTTGTTCAATATAGGTTTATATGCGCATGTACTTAGTAAATGTAAATAAATGACTAAACGAATGCCTTTAAATAGCTTTTGTTTTGACAGCTTGCATATAAATAGTTTGCATTTCCAAATATCACGTTTTAGCAACATGATCTTGTTTTTATTATTATTATTATTATTACACCATGCAATTCAATTCAGTGAAGAACAAATAATCTTATTTGCCTTTAGATGATGGCTATTTAGGTTTTATTTTTAGGCTGCGTATGTGACACGACCCAGTAATTTAATACCCCTAATAACATTTACAGCAGTCAAATCAATAAATAACCTTGTGTTTTGGGCAGGTGGAGGAGATGGTTCAGAATCACATGACCTACTCGCTGCAGGACGTCGGAGGAGACGCAAACTGGCAACTCGTGGTGGAAGAAGGAGAGATGAAGGTGAACATCATAACATTAGCTTTACTTATACTTAAATGCTTGATTCTGATTGGCTGATGAGCATTCTGAGGTGTGCTGTTATTTTCAGATAAAGTAGTTGCGGCAGGTTTTGAGCGTTTTACAGCTCCATATCACTACGCTGAGCTATTTCACAGCTACCACAGTCAAACGTCACATCAAAACACAATAGAAGGCTTTGGATGAGATGTGTAAGACATTAGTCCTACGCACAGGAGCAGTTGGAGGACAAAAAGCTGAAATACAACATCTGAACAGTGGATTTAGAGTATAAGCAGAATGCACTCCAGACCCAAGATGTCATCGTCTGTTATTTTCTTACATTGTTCTCTGTCAATCAGTAATTTCCGAGGCTTATATGGATCTAAAACTAGGGGATGCATGATATTATCAGAAAATTATGCCAATATGCATGCATGCGTCTCCATAAGTGTTGGCAATAAGACCAGGTCAGCAGTCTGGTGAATATTCACGTGAACTTTTGTCAGTAAGTTAGTTACTAACAGTCAGTAGTGTAGCATGCAATTTGATTTGTGAGCAAAATATACTCACTTTTCTTCAGCTTATTCTCTGTTGCGACAGCACAATGAACCACCAATTACTCTGGCAATTGGTCTACAAAGCGGATGCCTTTCCAGCCGCAACCCAGCACTGAGGCCCTGTCCACATGAACATGGGTATTTTCAAAACCGCATTTTTTTTTCTACCTGGTTTCGCTGTTTGTCCACATGAAAATACAGTATCGGGTGACTGAAACTGAAACTTTCCGAAAACTCCAGCCAGGGTGAAGATTCTCCAACCCCCCGGTGCAGTGTGGACACTACAACAGGAATTTTTGCCTCATGATGTCCATGTGTGGGTTGTTTTCCCCTTTCTGATTGGTTTTGCACATTTGCTGGACAACGCATAGTGTATTCCACATCGTATGCACCCCGAGGCGGTATTTCACCTGGTGTGAACTCAGCATAAAGTGTCATTATCGCCGTCAACGTGCCCTTAGCATGTTTTTTTTTTGCGTTTTTATGTGGACGGAGGTTTTCTTTAAAAATAAAATTGGAGAAAACTACATGTATATAAATACCTGTGTACATGTGGACATGGCCTGAGAGTGCCCTTAGTGCTGGGAAACACACACACACACACACACACACACTCTCTCAATCATAAGGGATAAGGATGATTTTATGGACAGAATTTCAAAGCGCAGCCTTGGGCTGGAGGGCATCAGGTTTGGTGACCTCAGGATTTCATCTGTTATTCGCAGACGATGTTGTTCTGTTGGCATCATCAAACATGGACCTTCAGCATGCACTGGGGTAGTTTGCTGCCAAGTGTAACAAGTGTGTGGAATGAGAATCAGCACCTCCAAGTCTGAGGCCATGGTGCTCCACTGGAAAAAGGTGGCTTGCCATCTCCAGGTTGGAGGAAAGTCCTTACCCCAGGTGGAGGAGTTCAAGTATCTTGGGGTTTTGTTCATGAGTGAGGGAAGGATGGAGCGTGAGATTGACAGGTGGATCGTGCAGCAGTAATGCGGTCAATGTACCGGTCCTTTCCCTGAGCCGAAAGGCAAAGCTCTTAATTTACCGGTCAATCTATGTTCCTACTCACCTATGGTCATAAGCTTTGGGTCATGACCGAAAGGACAAGATCTCGGAAACAAGCGGCAGAAATGAGTTTTACTTTACAGGGTGGCAGGGCGCACCCTTATAGATAGGGTGAGGAGCTCTGTCACCCGGGAGGAGCTCGGAGTAGAGCCGCTGCTCCTCTACATCGAGAGAAGTCAGCTGAGGTGGCTCGGGCATCTGTTTCGGATGCCTCCTGGACGCCTACCTAGGGAGGTGTTCCAGGCATGTCTCACCTGGAGGAGGCCTCAGGGAAGGAGCTGGAGCATCCCCCCGGAAAAACACACAGACAAAATACAAATCTAAAATTAGTACATGAAAAATGTTCATCTTATTATATATATGGGGAAAATCCAATGTTGTGCATCACTTTTTAAAAATCCCAATCGAGAGTGTGTGTTTTAGCTCTCACACAACGGCTCGCTCACAGTTGTGTGTTTTTTGTGTTTGTGTCAGGTTTACCGGAGAGAAGTGGAGGAGAACGGGATCGTGCTGGATCCACTGAAGGCCACACACTGCGTTAAAGGCGTCACGGGACATGAAGTCTGCGACTACTTCTGGGATACAGACGTCCGTAATGATTGGGAGAGTGAGTATAAATACACACACATGCACAAAACTCTTTATCTGACAATAACAGTAATGCCGGTAAATTGCTGTAAAATTACTGCAACAACGTTTTTGGTACGTTCAGAAATGCACTACACAGCTCGCAGCAAACTTCTGGTAGTTTATTGACAATTTTCTATACACACATGATCTATTTATGGAATATTCTGTATGTGTGTAAAAGGTCTATTAAAGAGGCCGTAGTCGTCATTTCTGGATTAATCAGTGGCTCAGCAACTCTTATTCATTATAAATGCCATTGCAAATGTAATATATTGATTTTATACAACAGTTCAAAACACGAAGTTCATATTGAGTGAGTTACATTTTAGACATTACGCTAGAGAATCATTCAAACACTAGCTCTAAAGTGACGTTGGTGGATGAGCAACGGTTCCTGCTGTTCTGACATCAGCTGCAGATGTGTATGAACGGCGGAAGAAAGTAGTTCCTCATACAAAAGGATTTTCCTTGTTTGATTTTCCTTTTTTATACACACGATTATGCCGTCGAACTGTTGTATGAACGCAATATCACACTTAGGATATACATGAGCAATATCACACTAGTAGCAGTGCAATATGGCTGTATATCGGCACTGGTGGGACACTAAGGCACTCGAGCCAACGCACGCCTCCCACCAGTGCCGATATACAGCCATATTGCACTGCTACTCATGTGATATTGCTCATGTATATCCTAATTAGCAATCTTCACTGTAGTGCAGTACAGTTTATGAACAGTATTCGAATGTAAACACTTGCACAACAAGTAGATATTGTCTTTACACTGAAAAGTGTAGTCTTACTTGCTTTGTGGATGCACGCGCACACACACATGATCCATAATCTCCTTTGATTAGACTAATTATTTTGAACTATTTACACCGTACAGCTTAACTTTTTCCAACTCGCTCTGTCTTTCGTCACTTTCCAAAACGCCGCTGGGAAGTTTGGATCAGTCCGTTTTTAAGCTGATCAGCTGTGGTGACTGGAAGAGAGTCCATGTTCATGTACAATACTTTTCCCAGCATCTGTTTCTGAACAATGATTCAATGATTCAGCCATTTATTCATGAAGCCTCAAAATACCATGAAAAATCTATGATATTAAAGTACATCTCTAAGCATAGCATTGACCTTTTGCATGGCATGACTATGTGCGTCTATTTATAATCCAATAAGGCTCTGCTGCTGAGTAATAACATTAATAATGGAGACCCATCATCTGATGACTAAGCTCAGTTTGGCCTGTGTAAGCATCATATACTCTTACAACACTTTTACATGCTTTAATATGATGACTTACCAGAAGACTTTCAGGGTAATGTCTGACCAGAAATTCAGCCGTACCTGCTGATGGTCACTGTCTTGATTAATAGTGATGTATCGTGGGTAGAATTACATCTAATCTATCTTTACTGCTTTGTTTCAGCCTTTGGTGGCTTTGTTTTTAATACTAGACAGATACCACAAAACACGGTGGCTCAGTGGTTAGCACTGTGGCCTCACAGCAAAAAGGTTGCTGGTTTGAGTCCCGGTGGTGGCAGTTGGCGTTTCTGTGTGGAGTTTGCATGTTCTCCCCGTGTTCATGTGGGTTTCCTCCGGGTGCTCCGGTTTCCCCCACAGTCCAAACACATGCGCTATAGGTGAATTGAATAAACTAAATTGGCCGTAGTGTGTGTGAATGAGTGTGTATGGGTGTTTCCCAGTACTGGGTTGCAGCTTGAAGGGCATCCGCTGTGTAAAACATATGTTGGATTAGGTGGCGGTTCATTCCGCTGTGGCGACCTCGGAAATAGAGACTAAGCCGAAGGAAAATGAATGAATGAATAAGATAGCACAACAAAGATATTAAATAAATAAATAAATATAAACAATATGCCTATATAAACACTTTACTAATTAATATTATTTATGAAAAAAATGTAAATGATCATTCTTATTTTAAAATGATCTAAATCAACTCTTTAGCAAGTAAATTTAGTTTTTTTTAGCAATATACTTGCATGTTTTTGCTTTACTTTCTTTGTAACATAAATATGATTCGATATAAAAAATAAATATAAAAAATGTTTAGATGCTGATGAAAGATCTCATTTTTGTCCAGAACTGACAGAACATTTGTTATATCTACAAAACGATATGGGCACATTTAAAAATAAAATTGAATAAATAAAGTAAGGGGCCTCACGGTGGTGCAGTGGGTAGCACGATCGCCTCACAGCAAGAAGGTCGCTGGTTCGAGCCTCGTCTGGGTCAGTTGGCATTTCTGTGTGGAGTTTGCATGTTTTCCCCGTGTTGGCGTGGGTCCAAAGACATGCGGTACAGGTAAATTGGGTAAGCTAAATTGTCCGTAGTGTATGAGTGTGAATGAGTGTGTGTGGATGTTTCCCAGTGGGTTGCAGCTGGAAGGGCATCCGCTGCGTAAAACCTATGCTGGATAAGTTGGCGGTTCATTCCACTGTGGCGACCCCAGATTAATAAAGGGACTAAGCTGAAAAGAAAATGAATGAATGATAAAGTAAAAACCAAAATCTATTATTTAAATATTTTATGGGCATATTTTATTTTATTCTGGCATATTTTATTTGGTTTTACTTGGCATATTTTACACGCACAAACAGCTTTATTTATTATTAGTTTTTGTAATACACAAACACATTCGCATGCAATTTATTGTCCAACAAACACCGCAAATGTGTTTATATGCGAATTATAAATGCAAATTTACAGGAATTCCAATGCTGCCCATATTGTTGTGAAGTCATATATGTCTGTTCTGAACAATTTCCCAGTGATGGGTTGCAGCTGGAAGGGCATCCGCTGCGTAAAACATATGCTGGATAAGTTGGCGGTTCATTTCGCTGTGGCGACCCCAGATTAATAAAGGGACTAAGCCGAAATGAAAATGAATGAATGAATGTTCTAAACAAAATCTTACATCAGTATCTAAACATTTTTATATTTAAACATATGTACTTTTGTCCAGAACAGACAATATTTTTTTATCTTCAAAACAATTTGGACACATTTAAAAATAATATCTAATTAAAGTAAGTAAATTACTAAGTAAAGTAAAAAACAAAAACACAAATTTTGTCAATCAAATAAATGGTGTGTTCACAGCAGACACGGATGAAGCGTCAATCGCGAGTGATTTACATGTTAAGTCAATGCAAAGATGTGAATAGTACGAATGACGCGTTCACTCGAATGAAGCGATTGACACGCGATTCGCTCGAGTTAGAAAATCTGAACTTCAGCAGACATTCGCGCCGTGTTATCCAATCAGGAGCTTGCTCTTGTAGGGGCGTGATTATGACGTAGTGCCTGTTGTTGGTGTCTTGAGGGGAAATGCTCTTGCCGACACCGGACAACAGTTCATCAATCTGGGCTCGGCTCAGTCTGAAGCAGCGCTGAAAGCCTCCATCATCCAGGTACAGTTTCTGGAGGAGTTGATGAACTCAGAGGTGGTGCACCTCTGAAAGGATCTAGTGCACTCAGACACGGCGCCGAATGAATATTCGCTGTTTTTCAGCCTTCCTAAAGTACATTAAGCACAGCTATTATCTCAATAAAATCCATGTTAGCTATTTAGCGACGAAACTAGAGTCACCGCGCAGACAGAAGCCCCGCCCATGATGCGAATCCGCCTCTATTGTGAAGCAAATTTAACGAGTGAATGAAGCGAGGAAACTCAGAATGTTCACACGTCTATTTATGCCCGAATAGCCCGATTTATTCACGCGTGCCGCATCTGGTGTGAACACAGCATTAGGGTTTTATTTGACATATTTCACACACAAATGGCTTTATTTATTACATTTTTTTTAAACAAACACATTCACATTTTGTTTTTTTTTTTATATTATTATTGGGAAACAAATACTCAATTTTCTTTCAAGGTTTATTTAATTATTATTTTAATTATTATTTTAACTACTTTAGTAAAATAATAAGCATTTAGTTGTGTTTTGCTCATCTTGCATTGTTCATTCATTCATTCATTCATTCGTTTACCTTCGGCTTAGTCCCTTTATTCATCAATAGTCGCCACAGCGGAATGAACCGCCAACTATTCCAGCATATGTTTTACACAGCGGATGCCCTTCCAGCTGCAACCCATTACTGGGAAACACTCATAAACACTCACATTCACACACACACTCATACACTACGGCCAATTTAGTTAACCTAATTCACCTATAGCGCATGTGTTTGGACTGTGGGGGAAACCGGAGCACCCGGAGGAAACCCACACCAACACGGGGAGAACATGCAAACTCCACACAGAAATGCCAACTGGCCCACCCAGGACTCGAACCAGCGACCTTCTTTCTGTGAGGCCACAGTGCTAACCACCGGTCTAATATTCAATTCGCTTTTCACAATAATTATGGTCCCAAAGCAGCTTCACAAAAGGCACACATCATTACGTTACAGTCTAAATCAGAAATGTTAAGGAGCTGTGTACAGGCTTGGCAGTACATAAACATAACCTTCATCTCTGTCTGCAGCTACTGTGGAAAACTTCAACATTGTGGAAACGTTGTCAGATAACGCCATCATCATCTACCAGACTCATAAGGTGAGGAGAGTTACACTGCTGTCTGTAATGCATCTCTTTGTGATCATTTCCCTAACGGACTGCTGTGTTGTGTGTGTGTGTGTGTGTGTGTTCAGAGAGTGTGGCCTGCGTCCCAGAGAGATGTTTTATATCTGTCTGCCATCCGCAAGATTATGGCCAATAATGAGAATGACCCAGACACGTGGCTCGTCTGCAACTTCTCCGTCGACCACGACAATGCCCAGGTGAGTCTGGTCTCGATGGCGACCGCTGCGTTTATGCTGTCTCTGTGAAATCAGGGAGAAGCTACATCTAATGTATACAGTATATTATACTGTATTAAAATAAATAACAAAAGAGAAATGTTGTGTATAGTGCTGGGCAAAGATTAATCGCATCCAAAATAAAAAAAATTTTTTGACATAATATGTGTGTGTGCTTATTATGGGGGATACAGTGAGGGAAAGAGTATTCAACACGCCATGCTTTATTTCTTTGAATAACATTTGTAAAGGAGCTGTTGACATGGAATTGAAGCAAATTTTGGTAAAAAACCAAACAAATGTTTTATGACAGAATATAGTTAGCATGTAGGCTAGACAACATGACAACCCTGTAATATTATGATTTATGTTTTATTGTTTTTGTCTTTCCGCAGCCAAACAACAGATGTGTTCGAGCTAAAATCAACATAGCGATGATCTGCCAGACGCTGGTCAGTCCACCAGAGGGAGACAAAGAGATCAGCAGAGACAACATCACATGCAAAATCACATACGTGGCCAACGGTGAGACTCGCTGCTCAAGTACTGACATAAAACACCAAACGAGTGATTTTATTAATAAAGAAGAAAGAAATATTAATCTTTGTGTATTGTTCAAATTGACTCCCCTTTGGTTACATTAGTGGCTGTTTTTGCCCCATTGACTTCCATTTTAATGACATTTTTTGACTGCAAAGCCATGACAGCATATAATTTGTTTGCATTTAATTTGCTTGATTGTCGCTGGTTTTCTCTGTTGGTAAGAGGTCAAATGTGACATTTTTACTGTTGATCATCAGTTGGCAGCATTAACCCTTTAGATATGCCTGCGCAAAAGCTGCGTTTCTGGCTTTTATATGGAGTAAAACAGCAGATTAAAGTGTGTGCAGAAATACACTTACTGTACTGTGTTCACTGTGTTCTGAGAGCGAAGCTATTTATTTAGATTTTCTCAGACATATCAAGATAAGTGTGCAGAAGTCTCTCTCCTACACACACACACACACACACACACACACACACACACACACACACACACAC
>CAIGQW010055100.1:246552-261247 GCA_903798125.1 Danio choprae | reverse complement strand
TCTACTGTGAGCTGATTGGATGTAGTAAAGTAGGCATTTCATTGATGGGGAAAAGGGTTTGGGGAGAGTTATTACACCCTAACAGACTCCTCCTCCTCACCATTTCTGTTTGTTGTCAAAACTAGCTGGAGGGGCGTGGTTAAGTAAGTTAGCCACGCCCAATACCTCAGACTGACCTAATCTGACAATAGACCCTTTTCACAATGACGTCACTTCATTATCGGCAACGCAGTGTACTTTTACTTCTGGTTTACCTTTGAATGAATGGGATAATTTCTCTGGAAATATTAACATTGCACATTGCGATTGAAGTCTGTTAAAGTATTGGACGTGTGCCCAAATGTTTCTCTTTCAATACTTAAACAATCATTTTCAAACTCAGAAAGCAGTTCAAGTTATTAAGAATAGGAATAAGCTATTGTTTATCAAGAAAATTATATGTTCGCAAACCTATCACTTATTAATTCAGTTTATTTCCTCAATAATGGGTTTATTTTTACTCTGACGCTGCTATGAATATAAATGTATATTATCTGTTATATGTAAATGTTCCAGCAGGAGTATAATTCTTTATTAAATTCTCATATTATCTGGTATTTCATCTATAAATGCAATCAGTTTCATCATTTATTATTTTCATTTATCCTTTAATGTTTTTTTTTCAGTTTCTCAGTTTGAATGAATTAAGACCGTGTCCTGCCACCACCTACTGGGTGGTTTTAATTTAATATCTGTACACCTTTTAATTAATAATAAGCTACAAATAATTTCATAATCTAATATTACTACATTTTAATCCTATAATTAAAATGCAGTCTTCTTATTGTTTGATAACAGACGTAGTCATCATCTAACCGTATCTGTAGTAAATATACAGCTGACTGGGTGAGTTCTCTATGGGGAGTTCTATGTAGGCGGAAGCAAAGATACACTGCGTGGAGTGAAACCGGACACCGCGTGACATCATGTGAAAAGGGTCTCTTTGAGAACAAACAGGAAGTGCATTTTCAGATTTCAATTTTAGATTACAAGGGCAAACTATTATTTTTTCCCAATGACATGCACAGATGAATTGTTCACCACAAAACCAGCAATGTGAGCTAACAAAGTCATATGATATGGTTAGTTTTGACTTCATGTGTACTTTAAACATTACCTTTGAGTAATCATAATGTTTGTAAGGCAGATTCTCCAGAGCTGAAGAGTCTGGGAGTTTGCCAGAGAGCATTTCCCTGCGAATGGCCACACCTCGCTCTGGACTCTCCATCACTGCTTCCAGACGGTATCCCAGAATGCCTCTGGACTCCACTAACGCCATCACCTCAGCATTGCTCAGGAATACAGCACCTCTCTGTGGAGAACAGGAAACAAGGTACAAACTTTAAGCCAAAATCACTGACTTTTCCCTTAATCTTACTGACTAAAAAGCTGAATTGCCATGAAAATATGTTTAATTGACCCTTTTCCCTTTTAAAACCTAACAGAAAAAAATACATTGACCTAGAAATATATATATATATATATATATATATATATATATATGACTTTCTATGTCTGGAATAGACCTTTTAAAATTCCACGATATTCGATGTCCCTTGGAAACCCTGAAAAACAGTAAAGAGTAATGCCCATAAAGTTTTTAAATCACTAATTGTGCATGCTTAATGATGAATTACTTTGGGGTCTTGAAGAATTGCAAGGCACTCCTCCAAAGGACGGCACTGGAGCTCATCTGTTTCTTTATCTTCACAGTTTCTGATACTGAATGACAGATCAGCTGTTTCCCGTTCACTTTTATTCATATGGACTCCTTTTATGGCTTTGGGCGTGTCTAAATCCCTCTGACAGCGCTCCTCTCCTCCTCTTCTATTGGTCAGGCTGCAATTGGGTGTGGCCACTGATGATTTGATTGACAGGGAGGACTCCGTTTCAGCCTGTTCGAAAAACACATACTTGGCCGCCAATAAGAGAGCGAGGGAGAGCGTGATGACCTGCTCCAAATCCACACTGAAATCACAAATTGGATTATTACAAAATGGGCAAACAAATAAAAACAAGGACTGCACAATATATCAACAAAATATTGTTATAGCTATAATAGTATATACAATATCCTAACCGCAGATCATTTACAATTGTTTTTTTTTTTTATGCAAATCGAATACAGTAGCCATGTAAACAATATTTGTGCACAATACACCAAACATCAATTACATACATTGTCAATGGAATAAAGGTACATCAGATTACGCCTTGCTATCTTTATCCCCGCCCTCGTTATAGGTGCTGTTCTGCTATTGGCTAGAGCAGCCCAAATGTGGAATAAACACTAATGGCAGGAGTCATAGGAAAATGATAACAATCAGAATATCTGCAGGAGTTTGCACTGATTCCTAGTGTTTTAAAGTTTAAATGTTGGACCTTGATTATTTAACCTGAATTAGGTTTAATTAAAATGGCTGGAAGGTATCCACCACATTAAAACATGTATCAGAATAATTGGTGGTTAATTTTCACTGTGGTAACCCCTGATAAATCAGGAACTAAGGCGAAGGATAGTGAATGAGATTTAATTGGATTAGAAAAATATCTATTACCCGTTTATTTTAGTGTGGTCATTACATAAATTAAACAGCTAACAAAATGTAGCATTTTCACAACAACAACAACAACAAAGATATATATTGTGCAGCAATAGAAACATCTTTTGTGCGTTTGTCTGCTCATACCTGGACATGGATCTGTCGGACTCCATGTTGGATGTGGGCAGAACCACGTCTGAACTGCTGATGTTGTGTGCTGGAGATTCAGTCTTGAGTCGACTGTGAGTGTGAACCAAAGCCAGAACTAAAGACTAAAGCAAACACAAACCACAGCAATCAGAAACACTCCTTAAATACAACAAGACACCTATAACCTTTTCAGAAATCACATCCATAGTGACCTAAACAATAGTCTGCGAGGCTGAATTTATTACAGTAATACAGTGAAACATTGTTACAATTCAAAACAAATGTTTTCTATTGTAATACAATTTAAAATGCAAATCCCATCGAATCAAAGCTGAATTTCCAGAATCATTACTCATTCATGATCTTTCTAAAATGATTATAATATGCTAATTGGCTACTCATAAAAAAACTTTCCTAGAATTATGAATATTGTTGTCCTTCATATGGTTTCGGACACTGTGATGATGTGTAGGTTTGTGAAAATGAAATCTATCCTGTCACCAGGAACTCTTTCTTACATTATACATGTCATGTCAGTTTAATAAAAATAAACATGAGGTTATTTTGTTCAGTAAAGCTCATATTTCTACTCTCACCATGATCATTTTGACTCTTTGAGTGACGGGGTTGGGTTTGTTTCCCTCTTCTTCCTCCAGAACCCGAGCGAAGTGACTGAGCTGCCAGATGGGACGTCCCTCACGGCTCTCGCGGGACAGCTGGAGGACACAGAGTGAGTGAATATGCTTCATGTTTACTCACTGATGGGTTTATATGCGAGATGTAGATCATCTTAATCAACAAACAAACAGCACTGAAGCACTGACCTCCAACACCAGCGACACACAGGCCGGGAAGAACGTCATGAACACAAAGTAATTGGCCAGAACTGACATGCAGCCGAAACAGCACATGATCTCCAGCTGACGCACACCTGGAGGCACAGAAAGAGTAGATCACACTTTTAATGCTTACAGCAATTTTTAAAGGGACAGTTCACTCTGTCATCATTTTGTCATCCAAATATTTCAGTTTTTATTTTTTCTTCTGTTGAACTATGAGATATTCTGAAGAATGTTGTTTGTGTTTGATAGAAGAAAGACATTTTGAGTAAATAATGAGGAACTTTTTTATTTTTGGATGAACTATCCCTTAAACCAGGGGTGTCAAACTCAGTTCCTGGAGGGCCGCAACTCTCCTTCAACACACCTATCTGTAGGTATCAATCAAGCCTAAAGCAGTTTGATCAGGTGTGTTTAATTAGGGTTGGAACTAAACTATGCAGAACTATGACCCTCCAGGAACTGAGTTTGATACCTGTGCCTTAAACTGATTTTCATAATGAATTTAACAGTCATTAATAATTATTAAATAATATATTACATTTATTTATTTATTTGACAGGTATTTAATAGAAACTGGCAATAAATGCTATATGTAACATTCAAAAAATAATTCACCCTACTAAAATTACAGTATTTGGTCATATTCCATGATTTCTACACCCAAAAATCACTACATATGATCAAAATACTCTCCCCATATCCAGGTTTATATGACTACGGTAATCATGATTCTTACTGTTTACATTTTTTGGAAAACAATATATATAACCAACCAGACATGGTGCCGACACCGATGACCAGACACTCCACCACTGCATCCAGGGTGAACGTGGGTCCCAGTATTGCCATTCCTTGAGCAATATTCTCTCTGACCTCCTCCTGTGGGTCACATGACCAGGCAATATTTACAAAAGCATTTATACAGCACTTTTCACAATAACACAGACAATCCTATATATAATTCTAGTAGTCGCATTCAGCAGATTTAAGAAACAAGATAATGCAGTCAAAAAAGGCAATCCCAATTCTACCCCTTAGTCCTTTCCCTTACCCCTACCCCTTGTTTTGCACGTTCATGTAGGGTAGGGGTGTCCTAATTCTCTTTAGCTTGAAGGCGTAGGGCTAAGGAGAAGGGCTAGATAGCCCTTGAAACTGAGATTTTCTAGGACCACACTCGAAACCAAGGGGTACGAATAATTCTCAGAATACATGGCAACAACAGCAACATGGCTGCACACAGAAGTCAGGCACAAATTAGTATTTTTTTTTTGTCATTATTATGAATTTTTACAACAAACAAGCATATGTTTTAATACATTCATAACTGCGTTCGTGTTTTACCGTCATGCTTTTGAAAAATAACAATTAAAAAAAGAAAACGCTAAATTTGGCCATCTATAATCCATAAGAATAGCTCCTGTATAGTAGTCCCACAACATAGTTTCACATCTGTCACTCAATGACACTCGATTACCCTGTCAGAATAGTCTAGTGGCCGGGAATGACCTTTTTACAGTGTCTGCTATAATGTTAATGTTGTTTTCATGAGTTTACATAGATGAATATGGCCACGGTGTAAATGCACAGTACAGTTACGAGCTTATTGCCACATTATTTTTTCATACCGTGTGCCGAAATTATGGAATGCATTACCCAGTACCATTAGGAATGCCGTTTCACTGGACTATTTTAGGAAGCTTCTTAAGACTCACCTCTTTAGCAGTGTTTTTAATGTAGTGTTTTTAATGTATGATTTATTGTCATCTTATTTTATTGTTTTTGCCTTGTAGTTCTTTGAGTTTGAGAAAAAAGCGCATTACAGATCAAATATATTATTATTATTACAATTATTATTATTATTATATGGTTATGATAACATGATATCGTTGCCTTTGGTGATTTTCTTGAAGATAAAATACTAAAAAAATATGCAACTAGAATAACTACAGCAGTCGCGATCATCGATCTCATATGAAGGAAGAGATCGCGAAGACATATGATGACTTGTGCAGGTATTGTAGTGCTGTCCCATTTCTTAGGGATACATTTTGAAGCCCTTCCCCTTCACACTCTGTTTCAAGGGCCATGGGGAAGGAGTAGGGATACAAAAAATACAATTGGGATTGGGCCTAAGTGTACCGTATGTATGCGAGTACATTTGGACACTTGTCTAACTTGATATAAGCTGGACAATACTATACTAAACATTTTCCACTAAATGAAAATTAAACAGTAGAGATCTGCTACATTTAATTAAAATGATAATACTGTATGTATGATTATTAAAACTAGAAATATTTTCAAAGCATATCTGCAACATTTTATCACTAAAACATTATGGAATGGGTTTTTTTTTCATTTATGATGCAATAAATTGATTGTTTGCATAATAAATTGATGTTAAGAAATTAGATTTTCTTTTTAAACACTAATAAAAATCTCTGTATGAACAATTAAATGCAATCATAAAGCGTGGGCACATAAAAGCAATGAAATATTCATGATGTTGTTTAGGTTGCACAAAAAAATACTTTTCGTACCTGTGAGTTTGAGCTGAGAGCAAATTTAGCCAGCGTGCAGGCTTTAGACAGATCGATCAGCAGCAGGAAGAACGGCAGAGCCTCACTGGAGGAACAGGAGGCCGTTTAGACACAAACTGAACACATGTGAAATACTGAATATAAAAAAGACAAATCAGATTCATACTTCAGTCCTGTAAGCTCTTTGCCCAGGAAGTGAACGACCACAGTGCTGAACACAAAGCTGGAGAAGATGGTGAACAGACCAGCGATCCCTGCACATCAAACAATACAGTATAATTACCTTTATATTACACTAACAATCAAATGACAACAACAATTGGTAACACTTTAGTTTAGGTTACAATTCATGCTATTAACAACTGGCTTATTACCTGCCTATTATTAAGATATGAACTGTTTATTAGTAATTATAAAGTATGATCTTATTCTGCATCCCTAAACCCAACTTTTACCTTACTAACTATTAATAAACAGCTAATTAGTAGTTTATTAAACTAGTGGTGTTAGTTAATGGTTTGTTAATACCACGAATTGTGACCTAAACTAAAGAGCTACCCAAAAATTGTATATTTAAATAAAACATGAAATAAAAATACAGCTTACTTTCTTAAAATAATTAATACATATATATAAGAGTCAAAGACGTGTTTACAAGCATCAAAATACTTATAAAGAGTTCACTTCAGTGCTTCCCACAGGTTTGAAATGTACTTGCGGTGGTGGCCGGATTGAAACACACCTTTTACCCACATCAAATAAATAGTTAACTATATGAGACAAACACAACATAATTTAATTTTTAACAATAATTAGATTTATTATGACACTTTTATACACTGTTTCTTTTCAATGGGTTAAAATAAAAATAAAAGAATAGAAAAGAAATCCACTATTTATCTAACTTTTATGTTATTCAGGAGCCATGTGCACCCACTGACAGGTAAAACCTGCTTCCCTCTTTTATTTTGAAGTTCAAAGCAAACTTGAATGCCGAAGCATTTTAGATATGTATAAAATATGTAATATATTGACATCATAAAATTAATAAAATATACAGCAAATGGGAAATAAATGACAGAAAAGGGAATAAAAACAGACAATATCTCAAAAAAATTATAATGATTACAAGATTAAGACATGTAGATTAAGTAAGGCAAATGCATTGATTAACCATTACTAATGGTGCATATATTTTGCAGCCAGTTTAGACCAGTCATTTCATCCTCTTCGAGTATTTAGTCAAGTTTTTCTGAGTCGTTTAGATTAAAGAATGAAAAGCTAAGAAAAAGTAGGCTTAAGTAAAAAGGTGATGCAAAAACGCATAACGACAGCTTTAAAAAGCAAAATCTGTATGCAGTGCATTTTAGGAGCTTTAGAAACCAAGGCCGGGCAAATTTAGGTCCCAAAAAGGCTTGTCTCTGTGAGTCTCTGCAGAGCACGTAAGATGACCTGTAGGAGTGTTGACAGTTCACGCACGCACAGAACGAAACGGCTAAACGAGAGAAGATGTGTGGTTAAATGTGTGGTTATATTGGGCAGATACAAAAAAGCGTGAAATGATGATGATGATAATAGTACAAAAAATGTGTCACTGCGGCCCGCCCAAGTAAAGTCTATGTGTGGAAGCACAGCACTTATTCTTTGATTTTAGTACAGAATAAGCATGCAATCAGAAGAAGCGTGCCGTTTCATTTTTACATTGATATATCAGTTAAGCGCAATGACAATAAAACATTATTTGACCCATATCTTGACATTTTATATTCTCTAAAATTACATTTCTTTCTGCATTTAAAGTCACTTTTGTTTATTTTAAAGGGGACCTATTATGCAGAAAACACTTTTATAATGGTTTTAAGCACAGTTGTGTGGCAACCGTTTATGAATATAGCCAGCATTTAATGGTAGAAATTAATTAATTCTATTCTTTATAATCAGACTTGATATAAACAGTCTGCAGAAACACTTTGATTGACATTTTCCCTTTGTACGTGTCATCAGAGGGGGGAAAGCCCCGCCCACTGGTGCCCATCTCTCCACCATTAGCATAGGACATTAGTCTTGTTTTTGAATCTGCCACTATGCTGACACACAGGCATTTGTAGCTCCGCCCTCTTTTGAAAAAAGCACAATCTCATTTGAATTTAAAGCAACAGTCACCAAAACTCCACAATTAGGATCAAAGCCTAAAAGGGTCAGTTTCAGAGAGTTATAATTTAAAGAGAGCTCACACACACGCTCTAGGGACATCAGAGACTTATTTTACATCTTTAATCTTATGCTAAAAAAGAGATGTCACATCTTTGACCCATATTAAAAAAATCTAAATTTTAATTGTTCAAAAAAAGAAATAATACTGTATTCATAAACTCACCCAGTATGTATTTGGAGCCGAGCTGACGAAGGTTTTTGAACTGGATGTAGATGTAAATGATGGCTATGCATCTTGTAATAGTTAAAATGGCGATGTCGCCACTTATAATTTTCTGTAAACGTACAAAAGAACATCCGTGTGTTAATAGTGCCATATAACTTGAAACTTATGCTTCAGTAAAGATCATATTTTCCATGCACAGTTTACAGCACAATCTATAAACAGAGCTGGGCTTTCAGTAGGCAATGAAACAGTTCAAATAGGAACTAAATCATAAATGTCTTGCATAAATGCACAAAGAGAGACATATATTATATGAACTCTGTATACAGTTGAAGTCAAAATTATACGCCCTCCTGTGGATTTTCTTTTCAATTATTTCCCAAATTATTTTCAACAGATTCAGGAATTTCTCACAGTATTTCCTATAATATTTGTTCTTCTGGAGAAAGTCTTATTTGTTTTATTTCGGCTAGAATAAAAGCAGTTCTTAATTTTTTTTAAAACCATTTTAAGGTCAATATTATTCGCCCCCTTCAGCAATATTAGTGTTGGATTGTCTCCAGAACAAACCACTGTTATACAATGACTTGCCTATTTACCCTAACTTTACCCTAATTAACCTAGTGAAGCCTTTAAATGTCACTTTAAACTATATAAAAGTATCTTGAAGAATATCTAGTCTAATATTATGTACTGTCATTATGGCAAAGAGAAAATAAATGAGTTATTAAAACTATTATGCTTAGAAATGTGTTGAAAATAATCTTCTCTCTGTTAAACAAAAATTGGGAGAAAAATATACAGGGGGGCTAATAATTCTGACTTCAACTGTATATGTCAGTGTATTTGGGAATGGACATTGGTGCAGATCAATATACTAACAGTACACTGATGTACCTCCTGTACTTTGGGACACTGATGGTTCCAGCCACAGATCTGGTCATTACCAGCGAAAGCGTTCATGGACATCAGGCACATCGTCACGACAACCGTTCCCACGATCACCTCCCAGGGGTGAGAGGCGACGAACAGGCCGTGAAGCCTGAACAGACGCGACAGCATCATCATCACGGTCTTCAGTGGGTCACCTGACAACAGAACATATCAAAACTCATCTCTGCTGCTGTCTGTATACAGAAAATAGATAATAATTATTTCAATTCAACTATTTTATTGTTCTTTGTCTACTTTGTCTATATCTTTATTGTTCTATTGAGGTAAAGATGGTTTCATATGGAGCCTTTTCACATTTGTGTGTTTCTCAGCAGCAGAAGTCATCATAGTTGGTAAACTCAGAGCGCAGTGAATGGGAGAGTACAACAAATCATTATTTCACAATCCTATTTGCTGAAATAATGACAGAAAAACTCCACGATGGTGTTATTAAGACTTAAACAATAGCGTGAGACTGATAACGGCAGACAGGAGATGGACACTGCCCCATGGACACTGCATTAGAAACACCTCACACAAGCAGTGATTCATTTTTGGCAATGCAAAAAAGGTAAAATACATACATAAATACATATAAATGTTTATATGTTTAAATAAAAAATCCAAATATTAAAAACTTTCAAGGATTTAAGATGCTGATGAGCGTTAAACGCGTCATAACAGTCTTGTGAAAAGGGTCCATTCTCATATTCAGACTTATATATATATATATATAATATATATCAATAATATAATTTATTGTAATATAATTTATAATAATATAAAATCAAAAACGTATTCTTTGCAAGTTGTAAATAGGGAAATCATATTAGCGGCCAATCACTCTCAAAGTCCAACATTGTTTACAATCTATTAAACAGTGCTAATGTTGTAATGCAAGTCATACTTGCATGCTATTTCAGACCATATATTCAAAGTAGTGTGGTAAACAATATAGGGACCATGTCACAAGTTGGCACTGTTCAAAAATTAACAAATGTGAGAATATAAAACTAACTTTACCTCATCCTTTGTTAGTAACCAGCGCCACTGTGTTTAGTAGTGGAAAACAACCAAATATCCTTAAAATCAAACTTTTTTCAATCAAAATATTATTTAGTTATTCTAAAAATATCTAAAATTGCCATCTTATAATTAATTATACATTTTATTATGATTTAAATATTTTTTTTTTATCTGGATCAATAATTAATCTGGCGCTCTTCACAAATTTATCAGGTGGGTTTAAATAAATAAACAGACAACAGTTTGCACAAGTTTAAACACATTTGCACAGGTAGTGGTATTATTTGATTGATTAGTATTTATATTATTTTGTATATAAATTAAATACATATTCAATAAATATATCTGTAAATTGAATTTTTCATTTAATAATTCAAATATTTTTGGTAGTGTTACTCAAATGAAACCCAAAAAGACATTAAACATCACTAATATTAGCTATTTATACACAAAACAGTCCTAGGAACAGTCATCTGTCATCATTTAAAGGGGCACAAACTCTCACATTAGTTCATTAGCATGATGTAAAAAAAAAAACACATTACTTTACTTTACTTTGAAAATCGTGATGGCGATCAACATAAACACACCACACTGCCTTAATAACACATACGAGAAAATAATCATATCTTGCCTCAAAGTTAGTGATACAAAACGACGTTGACAGCATGCTAAGCTAATGTAGCATAAGCTAAAGGAGTCACAGCTGTCATTGAGCCTCTCACTTAAAAACACCACCGACAAATATGCAAACGGCTTATCATATTGATCAAACAAAGAAACAGATGAATGCGATTAAAGCCTTAACTATTAATTTGGCTAACATTTTAACATACCCTCATCTGTTCTCCTCCGAACAGTGTCCGTGTTACACGGTGACTAACTGATGTAATCCGCCCTCAACGGGCTCGCGAATGTGACGTCACCGAAGACGAGCGGGGTCAAGTGTCGCCGAAAATCACCACGTGACTTTATTTTTACATTTGAATTATTGACTACAGTATATTTCTCTTATATTTCAAACTTCAGAAGACTTTTTTCGTTATTGATAGACGATGAGAAAAAAAAACATCGTGAATATTGGCTAATAACAAATATTTAACTAAATGTCAAGTATGTTAAAGAAATGAAACAGTAAATGACGCAACATTCTGGTCAAATATAAATATATATATATATATATATATATATATATATATATAAACCTTTGAAGTAAAAGTTTAAGAAAGAGCTTAAAGGATGCAGAACAAGGAAGCGGACAGGTGTGACCGAAGACTTTCACTTTCACTCACCTGTTTTTGCGGAATATCGTGTTTAGGCCCAATTTGCAGTCATTTTGGAGATTTATTTAGTTCAATTCTGTTCCTTCATTTCATGTGTTGTTCATTCTCTGCATTATGCTGAGGAGACGCCGAGGTCAGTAAGATGCACTTTACAGAATATATTTATTCTCTTGCATTGATGATTGATCATAGGCCTAGTTGTGTATTCTCATCTGTCGATCATAATAATCGTATAATAATTCACATTATGTTTTTTGAATACGACCAGTGTAGTCTAAAGCTTTATTATTGTGTAATTTACAGGTCGCAGAGACATTGAATTGCGTGAGTTGAAACAACCTTTGATTCGCTTATTCTTTGTGACAAACCTACATACCGGAAATACCCACGATTTTGCTTTAAATGATTATGCCACAGGGGCGTCACGGTGGCGCAGTGGGTAGCACGATCGCCTCACAGCAAGAACGCTGTGTTTGAGCCTCGGCTGGGTCAGTTGGCATTTCTGTGTGGAGTTTGCATGTTCTCCCCGTGTTGGCGTGGGTTTCCATCGGGTGCTCCGGTTTCCCCCACAGTCCAAAGACATGCGCTATAGGTGAATTGAATAAGCTGAATTGGCCGTAGTGTATGAGTGTGTGTGTGTGTGTGTGTGTGTGAATGCAAGAGTCTATGGGTGTTTCCCAGTGTTGGGTTGTGGCTGGAAGGGCTGCGTAAAACATATGCTGGATAAGTTGGCAGTTCATTCCGCTGTGGGGTCCCTGATTAATAAAGGGACTAAGCCGAAAAGAAAATGAATGAATTAATAATTATGCCACACAGTGGTAACATTTCTTTACAATACTTTACTAGAGTTAGTTAATGTATTAGTTATCAGGAACATCCTTTGTGTGAGCACTGTGCGTGACTTTAAACTTTATGTTTGTTAAAGACTTGTAAAAACTTGTAAGTAACATGGTGATTAAATGCTGTAGATAGATTGTTTATTGTTAGTTCATGTGAAGTAATACATCACCTTAACTTATATATATATAAAGCTATATTGATGTGTTATCCATAATAACGTTTAGTTATTATTATTGTGAAATGTGTGATTTGATTTCATATAAATTAAATGTAGAAAAGGGCCTCACAGTGGTGCAGTGGGTAGCACGTTCGCCTCACAGCAAGAAGGTTGCTGGTCGCTGGTTCGAGCCTCGCCTGGGTCAGTTGGCGTTTCTGTGTGGAGTTTGCATGTTCTCCCTGTGTTGGCGTGGGTTTCCTCCGGGTGCTCCGGTTTCCCCCACAAGTCCAAAGACATGCGGTACAGGTGAATTGGGTAAGCTAAATTCACCGTAGTGTATGAGTGTGAATGGGTGTGTATGGATGTTTCCCAGTATGGATGTTTGCAGTTGGAAGGGCATCCGCTGTGTAAAACATATGCTGGATAAGTTGCCGGTTCATTCCGCTGTGGCGACCCCAGATTAATAAAGGGACTAAGCCGAAATGAAAATGAACAAATGTAGAAAAGAGGCGGCATGGTGGCTTAGTGGTTTGCACTGTGGCCTAACAGAAAGAAGGTCACTGGTTTGAGTCCCGGCTGGGTCAGTTGGCATTTCTGTGTAGAATTTGCATGTTCTCCCCGTGTTGGCGTGGGTTTCCTCCAGGTGCTCCGGTTTCCCCCACAGTCCAAACACATGCACTATATACTCACCGACCACTTTATTAGGTACACCTTTCTAGTCCCGGGTCGGACCCCCTTTTGCCTTCAGAACTGCTTTAATCCTTCATGGCATAGATTCAACAAGGTACTGGAAATATTCCTCAGAGATTTTGGCCTATATTGACATGATAGCATCATGCAGTTGCTGCAGGTTTGTCGGCTGCACATCCATGATGCGAATCTCCCATTCCACCACATCCCAAAGGTGCTCTATTGGATTGAGTTCTGGTGACTGTGCAGGCCATTTGAGTACAGTGAACTCATTGTCATGTTCAAGAAACCAGTCTGAGATGATTCACGCTTTATGACATGGTGCGTTATCCTGCTGGAAGTAGCCATCAGAAGATGGGTACACTGTGGTCATAAAGGCATGGACATGGTCAGCAGCAATACTCAGGTAGGCTGTGGCGTTGACATGATGCTCAATTGGTACTAATGGGCCCAAAGTGTGCCAAGTAAATATCCCCCACACCATTACACCACCACCACCAGCCTGAACCGTTGATACAAGGCAGGACGGATCCATGCTTTCATGTTGTTGACGCCAAATTCTGACCCTACTATCCGAATGTGGCAGCAGAAATGGAGACTCATCAGATCAGGCAACATTTCTCCAATCTTCTATTGTCCAAGTTAGGTGTGCCTGTGTGAATTGTAGCCTCAGTTTCCTGTTCTTAGCTGACAGGAGTGGCACCCGGTGTGGTCTTCTGCTGCTGTAGCCCATCCGCCTCAAGGTTGGACGTGTTGTGTGTTCAGAGATGCTCTTCTGCAGACCTCGGTTGTAACGAGTGGTTATTTGAGTTACTGTTGCCTTTCTATCAGCTGGAACCAGTCTGGCCATTCTCCCCTGACCTCTGGCATCAACAAGGCATTTGCACCCACAGAACTGCCGCTCACTGGATATTTGATCTTTTTCAGACCATTCTCTGTAAACCCTAGAGATGGTTGTGCATGAAAATCCCAGTAGATCAGCAGTTTCTGAAATACTCAGACCAGCCCGTCTGGCACCAACAACCATGCCACGTTCAAAGTCATATAAATCACCTTTCTTCTCCATTCTGATGCTCGGTTTGAACTGCAGCAGATCGTCTTGACCATGTCTACATGCATTGAGTTGCTGCCATGTGATTGCTGATAAAAAAATTTGCATTAACGAGCAGTTGGACAGGTGTACCTAATAAAGTGGCCGGTGAGTGTAGGTGAATTGGATGAACCAAATTGGCCGTAGTGTATGAGTGTGTGTGTGTGTGTGTGTGTGTGTGT